>JBAMNC010000498.1:0-541991 GCA_037902135.1 Cetoscarus ocellatus
TGTATATGACTTTTCTCCCATTCTGGACTCCGAAAAAAAATATGCGAAAAAGTGACTTTTTGGGACCTTTTCGGGCAGGAGAACATGCTGGTGCAGACGGTTTTTTCATATTTCACCTAAAAAATGAGTTATAAGCATTTTTCTGTTGGGTCAGACCTTTGAAAAACTGACATGCTAACATATGACTTTTTTCCCATTTTAGACTCCGAAAAAAAGTATGCTCAAAAGTGACTTTTTGGGACCTTTTCAGGCAGAGGAACATGCTGGTGCAGACGGTTTTTTCATATTTCACCTAAAAAATGAGTAATAAGCATTTTTCTGTCTGGTCGAACCTTTGAAAAACTGACATGCTAACATATGACTTTTTTCCCATTTTGGAACCCGAAAAATAATATGCTAAAAAGTGACTTTTTGGGAACTTTTCTGGCAGGAGAACATGCTGGTGCAGACGTTTTTTTCATATTTCACCTAAAAAATGAGTTATAAGCATTTTTCTGTTGGGTCGAACCTTTGAAAAACTGACATGCTAACATATGACGTTTTTCCCACTTTGGACTCCAAAAAAAAAATATGCTATGAAGTGACTTTTTGGGACCTTTTGGGGCAGGAGACAATGCTGGTGCAGACGTTTCTTTCATATTTCACCAAAAAATGAGTAATAAGCATTTTTCCGTCGGGTCAGACCTTTGAAAAACCGACATGCTAACATATGACTTTTGTCCTATTCTGGACTCCGAAAAAAAATTTGCTAAAAAGTGACTTTTTGGGAACTTTTCGGGCAGGAGACAATGCTGGTGCAGACGGTTTTTTCATATTTCACCTAAAAAATGAGTAATAAGCATTTTTCTGTCTGGTCGAACCTTTGAAAAACTGACATGCTAACATATGACTTTTTTCCCATTTTGGACCCCGAAAAAAAATATGCTAAAAAGTGACTTTTTGGGAACTTTTCTGGCAGGAGAACATGCTGGTGCAGACGTTTCTTTCATATTTCACCTAAAAAATGAGTAATAAGCATTTTTCTGTCGGGTCAGACCTTTGAAAAACCGACATGCTAACATATGACTTTTTTCCCATTGTGGACTCCGAAAAAAAATTTGCTAAAAAGTGACTTTTTGGGACCTTGTCGGGCAGGAGAACATGCTGGTGCAGACGGTTTTTTTCATATTTCACCTACAAAATGAGTTATAAGCATTTTTCTGTCGGTTCAGACCTTTGGAAAACCGACATGCTAACATATGACTTTTTCCCATTCTGGACTCTGAAAAAAAATATGCTAAAAAGTGACTTTTTGGGACCTTTTGGGGCAGGAGAACATGCTGGTGCAGACGGTTTTTTCATATTTCACCTAAAAAATGAGTAATAAGCATTTTTCTGTTGGGTCGAACCTTTGAAAAACTGACATGCTAACATATGACGTTTTTCCCATTCTGGACCCCGAAAAAAAATTGCTAAAAAGTGAATTTTTTGGACATTTCCGGGCAAGGAGAACATGCTGGTGCAGACGGTTTTTTCATATTTCACCTACAAAATGAGTTATAAGCATTTTTCTGTCGGGTCAGACCTTTGGAAAACCGACATGCTAACATATGACTTTTTTCCTACTCTGGACTCCGAAAAAAAATTTGCTAAAAAGTGACTTTTTGGGACCTTGTTGGGCAGGAGACAATGCTGGTGCAGACGTTTTTTTCATATTTCACCTAAAAAATGAGTTATAAGCATTTTTCGGTCGGGTCAGACCTTTGAAAAACTGACATGCTAACATATGACTTTTTTCCCATTCTGGACCCCGAAAAAAAATATGCTAAAAAGTGACTTTTTGGGACCTTGTCGGGCAGGAGAACATGCTGGTGCAGACGGTTCTTTCATATTTCACCTAAAAAATGAGTTATAAGCATTTTTCTGTCGGGTCAGACCTTTGAAAAACCAGCATGCTAACATATGACTTTTCTCCCATTCTGGACTCCGAAAAAAAATTTGCTAAAAAGTGACTTTTTGGGACCTTTTCTGGCAGAGGAACATGCTGGTGCAGACGTTTTTTTCATATTTCACCTAAAAAATGAGTAATAAGCATTTTTCTGTCTGGTCGAACCTTTGAAAAACTGACATGCTAACATATGACTTTTTTCCCATTTTGGACCCCGAAAAAAAATATGCTAAAAAGTGACTTTTTGGGACCTTGTTGGGCAGGAGACAACGCTGGTGCAGACAGTTCTTTCATATTTCACCTAAAAAATGAGTTATAAGCATTTTTCTGTCTGGTCAGACCTTTGAAAAACCGACATGCTAACATATGACTTTTTTCCCATTGTGGACTCCGAAAAAAAATATGCTAAAAAGTGACTTTTTGGGACCTTTTCTGGCAGGAGAACATGCTGGTGCAGACGGTTTTTTCATATTTCACCTAAAAAATGAGTTATAAGCATTTTTCTGTCGGGTCAGACCTCTGAAAAACCAGCATGCTAACATATGACTTTTTCCCATTCTGGACTCCGAAAAAAAATTTGCTAAAAAGTGACTTTTTGGGACCTTGTTGGGCAGGAGAACATGCTGGTGCAGACGGTTTTTTCATATTCCACCTAAAAAATGAGTTATAAGCATTTTTCCGTCGGGTCAGACCTTTGAAAAACTGACATGCTAACATATGACTTTTTTCCCATTCTGGACTCCGAAAAAAAATATGCTAAAAAGTGACTTTTTGAGAACTTTTCTGGCAGGAGAACATGCTGGTGCAGACGGTTTTTTCATATTTCACCTAAAAAATGAGTTATAAGCATTTTTCTGTCAGGTCAGATCTTTGAAAAACCGACATGCTAACATATGACTTTTCTCCCATTGTGGACTCCGAAAAAAAATATGCTAAAAAGTGACTTTTTGGGACCTTTTCTGGCAGAGGAACATGCTGGTGCAGACGGTTTTTTCATATTTCACCTAAAAAATGAGTAATAAGCATTTTTCTGTCTGGTCGTACCTTTGAAAAACTGACATGCTAACATATGACTTTTTTCCCATTTTGGACCCCGAAAAAAAATATGCTAAAAAGTGACTTTTTGGGACCTTGTTGGGCAGGAGACAACGCTGGTTTAGACGGTTCTTTCATATTTCACCTAAAAAATGAGTTATAAGCATTTTTCTGTCTGGTCAGACCTTTGAAAAACCGACATGCTAACATATGACTTTTTTCCCATTGTGGACTCCGAAAAAAAATATGCTAAAAAGTGACTTTTTGGGACCTTTTCTGGCAGGAGAACATGCTGGTGCAGACGGTTCTTTCATATTTCACCTAAAAAATGAGTTATAAGCATTTTTCTGTCGGGTCAGACCTCTGAAAAACCAGCATGCTAACATATGACTTTTCTCCCATTCTGGATTCCGAAAAAAAATTTGCTAAAAAGTGACTTTTTGGGACCTTTTGGGGCAGGAGACAATGCTGGTGCAGACGTTTTTTTCATATTTCACCTAAAAAATGAGTTATAAGCATTTTTCTGTCGGGGGTCAGACCTTTGAAAAACTGACATGCTAACATATGACTTTTTTCCCATTCTGGACTCCGAAAAAAAATATGCTAAAAAGTGACTTTTTGGTGCAGACGGTTTTTTCATATTTCACCTAAAAAATGAGTTATAAGCATTTTTCTGTCGGGTCAGACCTTTGGAAAACTGACATGCTAACATATGACTTTTTTCCTATTCTGGACTCCGAAAAAAAATTTGCTAAAAAGTGACTTTTTGGGACCTTGTTGGGCAGGAGAACATGCTGGTGCAGACGGTTTTCTCATATTCCACCTAAAAAATGAGTTATAAGCATTTTTCCGTCGGGTCAGACCTTCTAAAAACTGACATGCTAACATATGACTTTTTTCCCATTCTGGACTCCGAAAAAAAAAATTCCTCTTAAGTGACTTTTTTGGACCTTTTGGGGCAGGAGAACATGCTGGTGCAGACAGATTTTTCATATTTCACCTAAAAAATGAGTTATAAGCATTTTTCTGTCGGGTCAGACCTTTGAAAAACCGACATGCTAACATATGACTATTTGTCATTTGGAAGCCTGATAAAAAATATGCTAAAAAGTGACTTTTTGGGACCTTTTCGGGCAGGAGAACATGCTGGTGCAGACGTTTTTTTCATATTTCACCTAAAAAATGAGTTATAAGCATTTTTCCGTCGGGCCAGATCTTTGAAAAACTGACATGCTAACATATGACTTTTTCCCAGTCTGGACTCCGGAAAAAAAATATGCTAAAAAGTGACTTTTTGGGACCTTTCCGGGCCAGAGATCATGCTGGTGCAGACGGTTTTTTCATATTTCACCTAAAAAATGAGTTATAAGCATTTTTCCGTCGGGCCAGATCTTTGAAAAACTGACATGCTAACATATGACTTTTTCCCACTCTGGGGTCCGGAAAAAAAATATGCTAAAAAGTGACTTTTTGGGACCTTTCCGGGCCAGAGATCATGCTGGTGCAGACGGTTTTTTCATATTTCACCTAAAAAATGAGTTATAAGCATTTTTCTGTCGGGCCGAACCTTTGAAAACCGACATGCTTACATATGACTTTTTGTCATTTGGCAGCCTGATAAAAAATATGCTAAAGAGTGACTTTTTGGGACCTTTTTCGGCAGGAAAATATGCAGTTGCAGAAAGTTTGGTCAAATTTGAGATATAAACATTATAAGCATTTTTCCCTCAGGTCAGACCTTTCAAAAAAAACAGTATAACAACCTCCATCTATGTGCTGAGTTTGGTCTGGATCCTGCCACTATTCTGAATCGGTTGATCCAGAATTGTATCTTTTAAAGGGGTTGTCGCAAAGCCACTGCTGGAACTGAGCTGTTTCATGGAGGTCTGCACTCTCTGAGTGCTTTTCTAGTTTACTTGTTCATTAGCAAGATTATACAATAATTACTGCTGATATTTTCAGGAGATGTTTGTAATGGCCCAACTTAAAAATGATTAGATTTTGGCGTTCCAGTTTTTTCTCAATAACTGTCTAACTAATAATGATATCAACATGATTCTGAGTGCTAGGTCTGAGTTTTCAGGGCCCTTCTAATTGATTTGACTTTTTCTTTTTTTTTACCTCATTACATTACATTATCTATTTTCAGACAAAGATTAGCACTTTACGTAATTTTTCAAAGAAATACTTAACAAAACTAAACCACAGGGCACATGCACACCAGTAAATAGCTGAGAATGAAAAGCAGAAGAAGGAACCTGAAGTTCTAATGTTAGTCTAAAAATAGATAGCATAACATAATGTGGTAAAAAAAAAAAAAAACAGTCACAACAAGCACACTGGATCGTTTAGAACTGCTGAAGAGTTTATCTAATGACTGTAGGCAGAGGCAGGCTAACACTACCCACTGACTACAAGTGTTTGAGCTAAGCTCATTAGCAGTAGGTGAGCTCTGCCCGTCTCTTCCTTGTTACTGCACGCACAGTCGAAAAAATGGAGTCTACCTGCTTGGCATGGACTAAGGAGTGAGGCAAGACACAGAAAGAAAAAAAAATGTTGGCGTATCCCTTTAAATATTGTCCAAGGCTAAATAAGCTCCATAACCTTTCTGCTTCTCTCTATTTATCATCATTGTTTTTGTGATTTAGATGAAAAACAAAATAAACTGAGTTTCGTCATTCCTCTTATGTAACGTCTTCAGGTGCAGGAGAAGAAATCTGAAGTGAAATCCTCTAAATAAATCTTTAATCTGCAGCTGATGAATAATTTGTGAGGCCGAATGTGCTTCTGTGTTTTTGATTATGTAAGATGTGAGTGCACGTTTAAAAATGGATTTCTGCTTTACTGCATGTGAAGTGTTTGAAGGCTGTTAGTGACCCAGATCAGCCGTCTTCAGACCTGCAGCAGGGACGAGCTTTAATAAGGACCATTTTCAAACAAACTCCTTCATACTGTGGAACATGAAAACAATTATTTATCTGCAGCATTTTGTTGCAGAACATGACAACAGTCTGGAGCTAAAACATTACTAATCAACGTTTAGTATGTTTGCATGTATGTGCTGGATTTAATTTGGCACTTGTTTGTCAAAATCGATGTTAGTATTTTTTTATAGAGCAGCTTCTTTTTAGTCGATCTTCATGAGTATATATATTTATACACATTTAATTCACCATAAAAGTGTTTTGTTTGTTTGTTTATTTGTTCATTGTCCTCTTTATCTTTGGACAGATGGTGCTGGAGATTGTACAGATTGAGTTACCTCAGGGCAGAAACTCGATCATATGGGCTATACAAAGGAACATGTTTCGTTATTTTACCCCTTTTATACATTTATTATGTGTTAGTTTAATTTCACAGGTATTTTGGGTAATCTGGGATCTGATGACACAAAGAATGAAGCAAAAAATATAGAAATATTTAAAAAATGTAGAATACCAACACTAATCTGTCTTTAATTATTCAGTTTTAATGTTACTAAAAATGTGAATCTAACAGATAACCCCAATGTGACTGTTGAGTCTTTACTTTGTTTTGTTAGTTGAAAAGAATTTTGAGGTGAGCATGACTTTACAAACATTTCCCTCTGCAGAAAAAGAAAAGAACTGGAGTGGGCTCTGAGAAAATAAGACCAAACCACAGCACCGGCTTCCCGTAGAAATAATTATCAATACATTTATCACTTTATCCTTATATCAATTCCTTGATCAGCTCATGTTATTTATTAGATCTTTTATTATCTTCAATTGAAAATCATTTTTTCCTGTTCTGGCTTTAGTTTCTACCTTTAGCTCACTTCATACCTGGGATAACATTTGTTCTGAATTAGCGCTATACAAATAAAGATTGACTGACTGACATATACTTGTGAAGCAGATGGATCTGCCTGATTAAACATCCATCATCAGGAGAAACTACCTTCAAGCTTAGAGCTGAAGCGATTTTTTATGATCAGAAAATGACCAGACGTCAAAGTAGCAGTAACTCGATGTGGGTTAGTTGTTCTTAAAGCCTTAAGTGTCTATGAACCTCTGATTGGCCCTTCATGGTGATGACAAAACATTAACTAGAAAAGCACTCAGAGCGCAGACCTCCACCAAGCAGCTCAGTTCTGGCAGTGGCTTTTCCACAACCCCTGTAAAAGATACAAATCTGGACCACCAGATCCAGAGTGCCAGGATCCAGACCAAACTCAGCACATACATGGAGGTTGTCATCCTGTATGAACACAAAAAGTTTTTGGAATATCATTTAATATTTTGATTTTATATGAATTATTGAATGTTGTCAATGGGATTCCCCATTATAAAGTTCAATGTTTTGCTGTGACGTCATCTGGATCGGATCCAGATGAAATCTACCTTGATGATAGAGACAGGGACCCCATATTTTCCATTAAGAAATGGATGTGATATGTTTTTTAAAATTCAGCCCAATGTTAACTTGTGTGATTTTTTAAAATTTTGTTAGTTTTTGCATCCAGACAAATATATGTATCACCAACAAAGTCTAATCATTTCTACGTTGGGCCATTACATCTCCTGAAAATTTCAGCAAAATCCGTCCAGCAGTTTTTGCGTAATCTTGCTAACAAATATACAAACAAACATACTAACAAACTAAGAGACAAACAAACAAACATACACCGACAAAACCATAACTTCCTTGGCGGAGGTAATAAGATCACCTCCAAGCTTTTCTATCAAAGGTTTACAATCACTTACTCTGGGATGCTGCCCAGATGGACTGACAGATATCTCACAGACATGTAAAGAAGTCCATTTGGTGTTTCAGGTTCGGAGACGTACGGATTGATAACACTGACTGTTTTTCTACATTCAAATTAAAATTTTATCTTTCCAAGCTCTGAACGACAGTGACTGTGAGCAGCCCAAATCAGAGCCCTTTAAATCAGGAAGAGGTGGGAGCTACGAGCAAGACGACAGCAGGAAGTGACTGCTCGCACAGAGATTAGCATGGATGCTAACAGCTTCAGTAGCAGTTTTATCAGATGTGGACCACATTTATTCATTAAATGAAAGCACAATTCTTGACAGAAAAGATGTCTTTGCGCCACTTCTGACATGTTTTGGTGAGTTTGTTCAATGAAGTGGCACACATTTTGTATTTCACACCGCAGCAGTAGAGCCCGCCTACTACATTATCTGATTGGCCTGTAATGAATGTGATTGACGGAACAATCGTCCAATCACCTGCCGGATATGCTTCTGAAAGGTCCTGCCCATCTCCAAACACTTTCTATGAGCTGTTGCCTGGATGGACCAGTGAAATATACTCAACAGTCCATCTGGTATGTCAGATTAGTCTTAAAACACTTATTTAAATGATTCACAGAGCACATTTCTTCTTCATATCTATTCTGAAAGATCTCTATAAAGAAATAACAGATTCATCACAATAATATCAGACTAATCTTTGAAGCATCTGTTTTTCTCACCCCTCTGTACGGAGATCCAAAGTTCACGGCCTCCTCCTCTTCCTCCTCCACAGCGAGGTAAACCTCTGCAGGACCAGCAGGAGTCTTCAGGTTGGGGAAGGTCCAGGTCTTAGAGCGCGGGGAGAACATGTTGGCTCCATGAGCCTCTTTGTCTGCAGAAACAGAGATTACATAAACCTTTAATCTCATGAGAGCAGAAAAAAAACACTCAGACGTCTTTGTTCAAACTTCAATGTGACGAAGGTCAAAACTTCTCGATGAGAGTAAAAATGTTTCAGAGGGATTATGAATGTCCTGCTCTCACCCTCTAACACCTAAAGACCAGACTTCATATCTGGACCACTTTAGATGAAGAAGATCTGGTTCTGACATTTCTGAACCCCTTAAGAAGAATCCATGTGACTTTTTTAACAAAAGGCATTCATTTAGCTCCAACACCAGGCTGACTAATTTGCAGAACATGTCATGATGTGACAAAACATTACAGCAAATCTTCTCTTTTACAGCCGTAAGAGCGACACAATGTCACCTTTTAAAAGTTGGTAAAAATCACACAGCATCAGTGAAAGTTTATGTTCTACAGCAACCACATAAGAAAACAAATTTACTTCAACAAGTAACAACAAATTTGTCAGCTTTATGTTAATCATATGACAGGATACCATTTCTTTAAAATTCTGGTACATTTTAATATTACTGATTCTTAAAATAACAAAGTTTGTCTCTAAAATGTGTCATTAAAGAGTATTACGATGATGTTTCTGTACATTTTGTACAGCACATTGTTAAATGATTTAAGTCTGCAGGGCAGCGAGGTTCATTCTGTCCTCTTGCAGAGATAATAAAACCTCGTGGTGTCTCGCTTTCTCGAGCTGTGTTTGTTCAGGGAGCTGGTGCTGACCGAGCGATCGCTTATTCTTCTCCAAACAATAAAATCCAGAGGAGCGGGGCACGCTCCTCTGTGTAACACTGACTTAATGAAAATCCAGACAAGAGGTGGAGCAATGATGAAGTCACTGCAGCCATTTCTGAGCAGAATTTATACTTTAAACTCTTTAGATATGTGGGATTTTGCTTCATTCATACAGTGTGATTGTTATCAATATATGTACCTTATCCTAATTGATTGTTTTTTCAACATTTGAATATATTGTGTATCTTTGTGTTTGAATTTTGTAAAACAAATTATCTTAATGCCTTGTTTTAACTCTCATGTGCACGATCTGTAAATAAATGAATCCTTTTAAATGAACTTCTAGGCTTATTATATTTATTGTGTTTGATTAAACAAGAGCAGAGCAAAGACTATAACGTCTTAAAACATTTACTACACAACTATCAGTGCAGATTGTAAATGCTCAAACTGTTTTTGAATTTTCAAAATGTCTAACAATGATAAATCGTTATCAAATGGTAGACAATCAATATATTTTTAATGCCATAACACCAAGTATGTCAGCAAGGTTCAAAGTTAACAACTCACAAGCACCAAATGCAGGTAAATTTCCTGTTTGCCTGCTTTAATTCTGTTATTTGTACATGTAGTATGAACATATATATTAAATTCAGTGTTTTGTTGAAAATAACCCATAAAAACACAGAGTTTGGTATGCAAAACATTATCAGAACCTTTGTTGATATTTACAGACTATATTTTGGCATACATATTGGAAATATATCCCATAAACTGGCTGTAAATTGGAGATGTACAGTAGTTTCATAATGATTTATCACATGATCACTGAACATCCACTTTTATGAATCAAAACTGCCATAAACTAAAGAATAAAATGTTGTTTTCACATCTGCTTCTAACACAAATGGAAAGTCACCATTAAGGAAAAAGTCAATACGAATAAAGTAGAGGCTTTGTGCTGTAATATCAGTATCAGCGATATTGAATTTGGAAGTATCAGCATATCAGATATCAGCAGAAATCCAATATTGTGCTTCCTTACTGTTGTTTTTTTTGGGGGGAGATTACTAAAGAGTAAAGAGAGATGACAGTGTTTCTGCCAATCAGATTATTCCTCCTCTGCTGTTGCTGGGCAAGAAATGCTTTTCTTTCAGCTCTTTGAGTGGTAGGTCCTCTTGAAAGATCTCAGAGTCTCATTACCATCAGTCAATGACACAGTGATTTAAAAAAATGCTAAAATTGACCAATCACATCTCTCCTCTCAGTGGATGAGCACCTAAGGGCCTCGGTGTTAGAGCGACAGTGTATTACTGATGAATACATGATGAGCAAATATCTCTTCTCACTCTTTTAATGGATCTTACAAAATGATCCAATGTTTGGAGCGTACAGTGATATCAAATTAACTCAAAAATGGACTGAAACACGTGTATGAGACAGACTTTATCATCTGAGCAGGTAACAATGTCTTTGACTGGAACATTTTTCTATCTACCCTCCACCTTATCTGTGAGTCAGAAGTTATTTACTGTATGTAATAATTTAGAGCTCTGACCAAGGGTTATGTTTTGAGACTAAACTAGGAAGAAAAGGCATCCTACAGACGTAAGTGTATAACAAAAAACCCTTTTTCATGTCAACTGGACTCATTTTGGTCTTTTTAGATTTAGAACTAGAGATGCTCTAAGAGCGCAGTGACATTTGCAACATTGTCAAGTGAATTATTGTCAAAAATGTGGAAAACTGCCCTATCTCACACTGTTGACAAATCCGTTAAAAGTTCCTTGATCCACATTTGGAATCAGATCGCCACCAAAATTCAGTCAGTTCTTCCTTGTGCCATGACCAACGTTACCTAAAAATTTCATCCAAATCCATTGAGGAATCTTTGAGAAATTAGCAAAAATGTGGAAATCTGCCTTATCTCGCAATGTTAACAAATCATTTAACAAAGTCCTGCATCAGCATCCGGTTTCGGATCACCACCAAATTTCAGTCACTTCTTCCTTATGCCATGAGCAACATTCTCTAAAACTGTCATCTAAATCCGTAAAAAAACGTCTGAATTATTCGCGAAAGTATGGAAAACTGCAATGTTAACAAATACTTAAAAAAAATACTTGATACTACATCATGATTCACACCACCACCAAAATGTCATTCATATCCATTGAGAACTTTTTGAGTTATTAGTGAAAATATGGAAAAAAGGCCCTATCTCACAATGTTAACAAATCCTTAAAAAAATCCTATATCAGCATCTGGATTCGGATCACCACCAAAATCAAATGACATCCTCTTTGGGCAATGACAACATATCCTGAAAATCTTATAAAATCCCGAGCATTATATGTTGAGTTACGCTGTTCACAAACTAGCAAACTTACAAACTAGCAAATCAACTACAAAACTAGCAAATCAAATCAACCAAAAAACTAGCAAACTAATAAACAAACTAACAAACTAACAGACAAACTAGCAAACTATCAGACGAACAAACAAACCAACAAACAAATTAACAAACAGACAAATTAGCAAACAATCAGAAAATCAAACAAACCATCTAACAGACAAACTAAGTAACAAACCCAGGCAAAAAAACTCCTAAGCAGGGGTAAAAATGTTTTTGAACATGGTTCAGGAGTGCAGTTTTGTTTCAGAGATAAAAATATGATCAGAAAAAAATCAAAGGGACAAAAACTTGATTATCTGAAATATAAGTCTAAAATTTATGATGAAAAATCTAAATAAATATTAAAAACCAAATACATTTTCCACTAAATCATAATGGGACATGTTTTTTTTCCATCCTTATGACTTTAAATGAAATAACAGTGACACCCCTTACAGCTACAGAATCATCTCTTTCTTCCAATTTAAGAGGAACTTAAAATTTAACAACAGCACTCAGTTTAAGGCTTTATTAAAAACAACTACCTGAAGAGTAATAGATTACTTTAGGAGCAGTTTTCACTCACCCTCTCTGATGACCCCGGCCGAGCTCCTGCCCTCCATCACGGCGCCGTACTGAATGGTGGGAATCAGCTGCTTGTGCGGAGTGTAGCACTCCTCCTGTGACGTCAGCTCTCGCTCCAGAGTGCGAGCCCGTCTGCTGGCCCGGCCCGGAGACCCCGAGGAGTGGTGGTCCGCCCTGGTTTTAGAGAGACCGCGACCTGCCGCCCCGCTGCTGCAGTCAGGGAGGGGGAACGTACCGATACCGCTGTCCAGGGTGTAGGTGGAAGCACCAGAGCCTGAACAAGAGGACGAGGAGATGGTTAGGAGGCATTAGAGCAGTTTATGCCCGAATTAATCCCAAAATGTTATTTAACGAAAACACAGAAGCAATTAAACACAAACAAAGAAGGAAAAGTAAGATTAATGAAAAGATGACCGTTCTGCAGTAATGATGACCAGGGGGTGGTTATAAAAGTGCTCTTGATCATGAGAAGGTAGGTAGGATTTTATTCAGTCGTCAGAGATTATACAATATTTGTCACAAGATAGATATTTTAAACAAACCAGAACTCTTGTATTAGGTGGTGACTGAAAAAGCACAGGCAGAAGCAAGATGCTTATCTGGGCCTAGCCTACATGTTTAACAAAATTAAGCTACCAAAAACCAGAGATAAAGAAATCAACAACATTAACAACATCATTACATAATCAACACTTATAATTTTCAAAAATAACTTTAGAAACCATTTTTTCTGAAGATATAACATGAATTACAGGTTTTTAAGTTTATATATGCGTCATTCCATAGTTTAACCCCAACAACAGGGTTAGGGTTAGGTTTTTATACCTTTTCTAGCTTTCTGAACAGAAAACTTGCAAACACCTCTTAAATCTTATTGAGTCTCCCGAACTGAAAAGAACTATTGCACAGCACTTGGAAGGGAGTTTAGTTTTGCTGTAAACATTATTAACATTATTTTATAATAAAAAGTCAGAAAATTTCAGAATGTGTGAATTTAAAAAAAAGGGATCAGTGTGAGCATAATCATCAGTATTATTGATGATACGTATGGCTCTTTTTCGTAAAACAACTACTGGATTTATATTTGTTTTAGATGTAGATCCCCACAGTTCTATACAGTAAGACATGTAAGGAACAATAAGAGAATAATAGATTGTTTTTAATGCTTTATAATTTAAAACATATCTAGATTTGACAGAATTGCAACTGACTTTGAAATTTTACCTTTTATATAATCAATATGTTGTTTCCATGTTAACTTATTGTCAATCACAACCCCAAGAAATTTTAAGTCAAAGTTTTTCTTGTCATTTGTTCCATGTGTGAGCAGCACAGTCTAGTAAATGAGGCTCATTTAGTCAAAGAAACAAATAAATAAATAAAAGAGGGTTAATAAGGAATCCAGGAGTGTAAACCAATGAATTCTTCGCTCTTCATTTTATCTCCATTTGCAGCCTCTGCACAGATTCTCCTCAGGGGCGTGGCCTCATTTATTTACCTTTGATATGCTAATAAAGGTGTTTTCACACACGTATGCTAATCACATGTTTCAGTCAAATCTCCGTGGACTGTTTCAGATTCACAGCACAGGAAGAAATATTCAGATTATTCACTACAGTGTTGGAGCATAAAGACGTGTAAGTCAATGAGAAAGCTTTATTTTGACCTACATTAACCAAACAACCCTCATAATAATTAAGATGTGTTTACAAAGAAAAGCCAAAATATTTATATACGAGAAAGCCCCATCTATCACATATTGATTAAAGCATTTTGTTGGAGTTAGAATCCACTAAATAAACATAAACATGCATAAACATTAACAGAAAACCCTGGAGGAGATACAAGTTTAATTTTTACATAAACAATATGAACTGTTGTAATATGAGAGGCTCTCTGTGTATACACTTACAGAAACTTACTTAACATATAAAATCATTAATTATGTCGTACTTGCAAGTTTACAAACACAGCATGTTAAACAACAAAAACTACACATTTGTTGGTTGGAAATGTATAATATCTTACATTTCTTTTTGACCTTGTCTTTGTCTTATTTTATACAAACAAACCTCAGCCAAACATCCTGTTGTTACATTTTCTTAATTAAGTCAGAGCAATTTAAAATTATTTATGGTAAATCTTCACCTCTGAATGTCTGTAAAAATATGTCAGGAGGTCTGTATGATCTGTAGTCTGTTATAAAAAGACTACAAGTAAAGTTTAAAGGATAAAAAAAAAAAAAAATTCAAGTACTTTAAAAGGTTGAAACTTTATTCAAATTGAGCCATAACAGATTAAATAACTGAACTACTGTCAGTGAAACAAAACTAAATAGACCTCGTAAAAAAGAATAAAAATACACATGGCAACAACATAATCAAAAACATTAATCTGTGAGGTAAAAGTTGATTGTAATTGTGTTAAACTGACCCAAATGTACAAGTGTGAGATGTTTGATGTTTCTTTCAAAGCAGTGATCTTCAACTGGAGGCCCGAGGGCCACATTAGGCCCCTGAAGGATACCCAATGGGCCCCTAGAATAATATCTAATTCAGAAAATTTAAGGGCAAAATATATTTTCATTTGTTCAATTCCTATTAAAGCTATTAAAGGAAAGAAAAAAAAACACTCTGTTCTTATTATCAAGCATGACTTCATGTTTGATCAGTTTTGCAGAAGTCTATAAAATATTCAACCAGGAGTAAGAGTACAATATTTGATATTTGATTATTGATATTGTTTTAAAGAAATTTGGTACATTAGTATTTCAGTGAAGCTTATGGCTGCTGGCTCTTTGTTACATTTATTGCTTATTTATTTCTTACACTAGGACTCATGATTAAGTTTGATGAACCATGTTTTACAGAAATAACACTGATTAGAAACTGGATTCATATAGTATTGTGGGATTTTAATGCAGTAATTTTTTAAGACTTTTTAGTGAAAATAATCTTGTGAAGTATTTCCTTGTTTGTAGTCTTGTGACATATCCTGATTGTTGTGCTCCAAACTTTTTCCACTCTTATATATTTAGCATGATCATGTAGAATTGACACAAAGAAAAAACTGTCAATAAAATATTCAGACTCTGTTGGTCTTGTATTTTTACAGTCTTGTTTTCACATCATGTCCCTCCATGAAGACGTCTTGCTCTTCCAATCTGACTGGTCAAACTTCCTGCTGTTAGGGGCATGTGTGAATAACCAACACAAGGATTTTGGTCACAGGCTGCCCGAAAATTTTGCTGATTTTTTCAAAATGTGTGAAAACCACTTCTGGGTTGACTTTGATTTTCTGATCTATTTTCACTCTCACTCTTCATCACTACATCAATTTTTTGTTCACTAACATAACACCTCTCTCATGCAGAGGATTCCTTCATACATTTATTCATTTATCTTTTCCCAAACCTCTTCCACACGAGCCCGGGTTTGATCCTCCACAAGGTCGTTACACTCACAAACTTTAAAGCAGCAGAAACGGTGGGATATTTCTATCCCGGCAGACTTTTCTTACCTGCGAAGTGCTGAGAGTGAACTGAATCTGTGAGGTTCTCATCCGACGTGATCTTGCCGATTCTGTCTGATCCCTGTGTGAAACGACAACGAAGAAGACGAGGACGTGAGTGAACTGAGAGTCTTCAGAATCTGCATGCATGAAAGTGTGCAGTCTGACAAATTAAGAGTCAAGTTCAGGCTTCAACGCGTGAAGAACAAATTTAATGGATGCAGCGGTGAAACAGGGAGCCCAGAGACACAATTACAGAGCTGTCTTCTCCCTTCTGTTATCATTGATTCACATGTTGAAGGTCCTCTCACTCTGAGCTCCTTTTTTTGTGGTCAGAGAAAAATTCGGCAACTCCAGCTCTAACATACACTATATTGCCAAAAGTATTCACTCACTCATCCAAATTCTTGAATTCAGGTGTTCCAGTCACTTCCATGGCCACAGGTGTATAAAATCAAGCACCCTGGCATGCAGACTGCTTCTACAGACATTTGTGAATGAATGGGTCGCTCTCAGGAGCTCAGTGAACTCCAGCGTGGTACCATGATAGGAGGCCACCTGAGCAATAAGTCCAGTCGTGAAATTTCCTCTCTACTAAATATTCCACAGTCAACTGTTAGTGGGGTTAAAGCAAAGTGGAAGTGATAGGGAGTTTGGTGGGGGACTATGGTGTGGGGGTGTTTTTCAGGAGTGTCGCTCGACCCATTACTTCCAGTAAAGGAACTCTGAATGCTTCAGCACACCAAGACATTTTGGACAATTTCATGCTCCCAACTTTATGGGAACAGTTTGGGGACGTCCCCTTCCTCTTCCAACATGACTGCACACCAGTGCACCAAGCAGGTCCAAAAAGGCCTGGACTAGACTGGTCTGCACAGAGTCCTGACCTCAACCCGATAGAACACCTTTGGGATGAATTAGAGTGGAGACTGAGAGCCAGGCCTTCTCGTCCAACATCAGTGTGTGACCTCACAAATGCTTCTGGAAGAATGGTCAAAAATTCCCATAAACACTCCTAAACCTTGAGGACAGCCTTCCCAGAAGAGTTGAAGCTGTTATAGCTGCAAAGAGGCCAACATCACATTAAACCCTATGGATTAACCCTTTAACTACCAGCTGAACTGTTGGACAAAGATTAATGATTTTGAGAAATATTTAATGTGTTAAAAAAAAAACAAAAAGACAAAAAAAAAAAACTTAATTTGTTTCATCAAGGTTTCAGGTGACAGAAAAAAATGCAAACAATCAAAAAAACATATTTTCTTTGTGAAGAATTTAAAGGTTTAAAAAGCTAACAGTTGATTACGTGATGACATAAAGATTCACAAACATCTGGAGCAAAATCAATCAGAAAAGGCAGAAAGGTCTCTAAAAAAATAGCAATCGAAAATAACTTAAAATGAATAATATTGATTTTGACTAATACACATGAGAATGTTCTGATAACTGATGTTTAAAAAGTAGAGCTCTGTTGTTTATCAAAAAGTTATTTGTATTGGTCAAACTCAATATCTATTTTAAGTTATTTTTGATTGCTATTTTATTTACAAACATTTTTGGCTCAAACCTTTAAGCCCCACGCAAAGAAAATATCTGTTTTTTATCGTAGTTTTTTCTGTTTTCCTGAAACATTAACGGAATCAAACAATGATTCGATTTGATCGTTTTTTAAAAACATTTAATAGTCCTAAATTTATTGATGACCTCTGCCAAATAGATGAGCTGGTAGTTAAAGGACTAAGAGTAGGATGTCATTCAAGTTCATGTGTGTGTGAAGGCAGCCGAGCGAATACTTTTGGTAATATAGTTTATAACTCTGCAAACAACAGGCTAAACAGCGGAGGTGGGCGGAGCTGACAGCACATTTCTACAAGTCTTAATTTCTTCCTGTTTTGATTCTGACCCCTCTTGCAGCAGAATTTACATTCTGCAAGTTTAAAATCTTGTCTTCAAGCATCTTAATCAGAGTAACAAAGACCCGTACCTTCTCGATATCGTCCCGGCTGGTGGTGTGGCTGATGATGTCGCCCTGCTGACTGAAAACAGGCTTCGAGGTCTTACAGTCGAACGAGAGCCGACGCTGAGGGACGCTGATCATCTCCTTCCCATCGACTCTGTACATTTATGAAAAAACAGGTTCAGGCAGAGTTTATTTTCAAGGTTATTCTAAAAGTTTTACAAGAAAAAAGGAGGCAATCATAAAAAATTGGCAGTAATAAATGGATGACTCTGAGAGTTTTTATCTGGGGACGCTCTTGAGGTTATGCGACGGGCTAATCTACAGTCACATTAATTATTACTCTGCAGTTTGGGGCACTGAAGCTCACAGAGATAAAAGGTGACTGAAGATCAGGATGAACAAAGCAGCAGAAATGTGATTAAAATAGGGTTTTAAAGATGTGAGTGAACCATAAATTATGATGAGATGACTGATAAGAGCAGGACGTGCTGCAGTAGAGCCAGCGTCTCAGTGGCAAACTTCAGTATGATATTGTCAGTGAATATTCATAAAAGTTAGAGTATGTATTATTTTATACGTTAAATGATTACTATGTTGTTGTATAGATAAATATCTTGAATGTAGACCTTCTCTAAAGCCCCTTTCACAGATTTGTACACTGCACTTCTGATATATCTGTCTAAATTACATAGAGCACCAACAAAAAAGTCAAATTTCTTCACCAAGTCTCCAAGATATCAAAGAACCGATGTGGCTGCAGCAGGATTATTTCAGGGACTTTTACAGCCAACAAACAGGCAGAGTGATGATTACCTCTGCCAGCAAGGTTACCCCATTTGTTTGTCTGTCTGTTTGGTTTTTTGGCAAGATTACTCAAAAACTACTGGACGGATTTTGCTGAAATTTTCAGGAGATGTTGGGAATGGCCCAACTTTAAAATGATCAGATTTTGGTGGTGATCCAGATGATCGCCATGAGCGAATGATTATTTTTGCTCAATAACTGTATAAATTACAATGATATCAACATGATTCTGAGTGTTAGGTGTGGGTTTTTATGATTATGATGCTAACTTTATCATGGAACTATTACTTATAACTGTAACAGCAATATGTGAACTACCTTGGCTGAGGTATGCGCTCTCCGGGTGCTTTCTAGTTACTTAATATGGCCTGTGCTGAACTGAGAGATCATAACAAGGTGATTAAAACAGGAATTGAAGCTTCTTGGTGATCATGTCTGCTCACTGACAGGTGAAGTGAATAAAACTGACCATCTCTTCATCATGGCACCTGTTAGTGGGTGGGATATATGGGGCAGCAAGTGGACATTTTGTCCTCAAAGTTGATGTTAAAAGCTGGAAAAATGGGCAAGACTAAAGATTTGAGATTGTTGAGCAACAGTAGGTGGTTGCTGGTTCTAATAGAGGTGCCAGAATACGGTGTCTCACAGGTTTGTTGTTTATGGGGCTGCGAAGCTGAAGCCCAGCCAGGGTGGCAGGTGGTCATAATGTTACGCTTGAATGCGCTTGAAGGTGAAAAATCTAGGATGTAGGAAGGGCTGGGTAGTAGCTGGGCTCCCTTTTACATAACACAAAACAGTCTTGTTAGCAGATCAGGTCTAACTGTATCAGCAAACTAGTAGCTCTTCTCTGAAAGCGACTAGCTTGACCATGAAGTTTGAAACCACTCTGATCTCTTCATCATCTGTTTTCTGTTGCAGACTAAACATCTTCTCCTAATAGACCCTTCGCTAAGCCCTTATCCCCTCGGCTACTGTTGCTACACCTGTCAAGCTTTCCCTCCTAGAATGAGAAATATGGAGATTTTAGCCTTACTGGTGAGTGATATTCCTAAGGAAATATCTGCACATTTCTGGACAAATTCTTCAAAGTTATCAGAAAGAAGCATACAGAAAGGTCTCCAGTGTGCCTTTGAAAGAAACATTCACCAAATCAAATGAAGAGGACGTTAAAATAGAGGGGAAAATGCACAGATCTCAATGTAAGCATCAAGCACCCCATGTGTTGACACTTCCCGTTCAAAACATTCACATACAAGAACAACAATGTTCTTGTACAGCAGGGTAAGTCGATATATATTTTTAAATTGAAATTAATGTTAAGTTAGCTTTCATCATCGTTGTGTTTGCCCATTTCCAGGGCGTACGTTCACAAAAAGATATCAGTATATCAGAACTTGTCTCCATCTGTTACTCATATTTCTTTTGCTCAAATATTACCCAGTGGCTCAAGTTTTAATAGAAGTAACCTACTATTGAGACGTCTTTGTTTGTTCATGTTATCTTACCCACAGAGCTATGGTTAGCTAGCGTAAGTTAACACCTTACTTTAGAACAAATGTAGTTGTTTTTGTGCTTTATCCCCACCCGGCATCTTTCTTCTTGCATATTTGGGCTTGGGGAAGGCTAAAAAAATCAACACCACCCTCCAAACTTCTCAGATATCGACTGTTGGACTACCTTGACCCGTATGCACACCGCTTAGGCAAATTGTTTTCTTCTGAAAGCTTGACAGGCCTCTCTACATAGTTACGGTTGCTAACGTAGGATTGGATGGTAGCGGTTTGTGGGAGGGGCTTAGGGAAGGGTCAACGGAGTTCTCACCTGTTGAGCAGCTGCTGCATGAAGTTATCTGAGCGTGCTCCTCTATACATGACAGCCAGCTGTCCCTGAGTCTGATCCATCACCACCTCACAGGAGTGACCCCGGCCCGATCTCTCCACGTACGCCCGCTCTTCCTCCAGAGCCCTCCTCAGACCCTCTGCCTTCTCCATCAGCGTGGAGATGTTCAGACCCTCCACACCTTCTTTACACCTGGTGGCCATCTTCACAGAGTCCCTCCCCACAGATGGGATGTTAATCTTCCACTCCTTCTTCTCATCTTTCACCTTGGTGGCGTCGGTTTTGCGGCTCAGCGCGGGAAGTTTGCTCTTCTTCAATCCGAACCAGCTGGCGATGCCGTTGGAGGCTTTCTGCTTCACCTCCCCGCCCTGCCCTCCTCGGTCCTGCTCCTGCAGCTTCAGCATGTTCTCCTCAATGCCCTTCATCACCTTCTGCTCGATGGCGGACTGTGGGCTCGGAGCTGGCTGCATCTGCTGCTTCTCCCCATCAGATGCTGGCGGCCTGGGAGGCGGAGGCGGAAGGCTGTCCCCGTACATCGGATTCTTTTTCCCTTTCCCGCTGATCTTCGTCCTCTCCTCTGATTTGGACGAGTACCGCGGCGTCTCTGAGGGCTTCCCCGCTCTGTGGACGGACGTGGGCTGGCATGGCTTGGATGGCGACTTCGGGGGGATTTTGTTGGGGCTGTTGCTACTGTGTGGACTTTGTTTGAGGTTGTAGGCCAGATTTAAGGAACCAGGACATTTGATGTTGTTGCGTAGAACTTGTGGAGCATCTGCGTTAGGAGATGGCAGACCTATTTTACTCTTGGATTGTTCAGGTCTAGTCACACCAAGTTCTTGTTTGGGCTGAGACTTTGCCGCCTGCTCGTACATCTGCGGGTACTTCAAACCAACACTACCACCTTTAGGCTTACTGTCCAAAGAGTCTGTGAGCTTTGAATGTCTCTGCTCCTCTTTATGGAGCTCCATTGGCCTCTCTGCTGTCTTACTCCTCTCCTCGCCGTACGTCCCCTCACTCACGCTCTCCACCGGCCTCAGACCGACTTGTAAATCCTCGGAGCTCCTCAGTTTTCCCAAAGCAGCGAGTCTATCTTTAAAAGCGTGGTGACTGGAATCAGCCTGAGATCTCACAGCTCCGGGTTGAGGCCTCTTGGGGATGGAGGAAGAGTCGGTCCTCCTGGTTGGAGGTGGAGGCGGCTGCTGGGCGGCGCTCTGCACAGTAATGTCGGGGTCTTGCTTCTCTCGTGGTTGGGAGTAGCTGGCTCGGCTTTGAGCTTTGTTGAGGGCAGAGGAGCTTGGCAGGCTGTGGTGGTTCACCCACACCGGGCTGTCTGAGTCCTCCTCATCGTCTGACGTGGACTCTGATGTGGACGAGGACGACTGCTTCCTCTGCGGGAGGGGGTTTAGGACACTTTCAGGCAGCGACTTCACCAGCTTCCTCTCGCCGCCGTTCGTCTTTGTTTGGGAGGGGAGCGTGGTTCTCTTCTCGAGGCTGTGCGCAGGCTCCTCATCTCTGGACACGGTGCAGACGTTCTCATAATGAGGAATCCTCTGAGACACTTTGGGGGAGGAGGACGACACAGAGGAGGGGGCTGTTATCTTCGAGGCAGCTTTAGGCGCAGAGAGGCTGCTGTAGTTGATGTCTCTCACAGGCGCAGGGCACACATCCTCGGGCTGAGGCGGGGACGTGGGGGCGGAGTGTGTGGCGGGGTAAGACTCAGATCTGGACGGGGGAGGAGGGGGCTGCCTGCACCTCTCTGTGGTGGTGGCTCTGCGTGTGGGGACGGGGGAGTGGTAGACCTCGTAGTTGTTGGTGCGACAGGGGATCCTGGAGCTGCGGGTGAGTTGGGGGCTCAGACGGACTGCAGAGGGCGAAGCCTGGGACTTCTCTCCGATCGACGGGATCTTTAAGAACTTGAGCAGTTTGGACGGGGAGTTGATGGCGGCGGCTTTGACGTCGCTGAGGCAGGACGGGCTGGGGCTGACGGAGGCGCTGGCTCGCACAGAGGCTGCCTCCTGATCAGGGACGTCTTTCTCAGGGATGACTGAGGGGTCGTTAATGGAGGCGAGGCCGTTCTGCACGCCATCACCTGCCTCTGTGTCACAGTGGGAGATCTGCTGGTCGTTCACAGAAGTGAAACCAGTGATCTCCTCTGAGGCACTATCGTTCAGAAAACTCTCCGAGCTCTCCTGCTCCTCCAGGCTCTGATCCGAGGGGACGGAGGGATGGGCGGCGGCGCCTCCTGGTTGCTGGTGAGCTTCATTCTTGGTGCATTGCTTCGACGCTTGAGCAGCCTCCGCGGTTCTGCTTTTACTGTGACATTCGCTCGTGGCAGCTGTGGGGGCGCCGTGGCTCTGGGTGGCGGAGTTTGCTTTAGAGGGACTACAGACGTGGTTGCATGGTTTTGGAGGACTCTCTGGGCTCCTCTTGCAGTGTAAACAGCAGGTGTTCCCTCCCTCACACTTCACCGCCCCGTCACCGTTGACATGTTGGTGTGTGTCAGCGTCAGAGCGCGAGCAGTGGCAGTGTGTGTGGTGGGGCTCTGCTGCAGCCAGAACAGCCTCCGTGGACATGAGCACCTGGCTGTAGTCGCAGAAAGACAGGCTCGTGGTGGACGGGTGGAACTTGAGAGGGTCGGTCTCCTCCATCTTGCGCAGGACCTCCAGGATGTGTGCTTTCTTCTTGAAGAACGGGGACAGGGCCTCCATGGAGGTGGCGGGACCCCGGGGGCCTGGGGAGGCGTGCTGTGTGCGGTAGCCATTTCCCTTCAGACAGAAATAGATCTCTATTAGAAAACACGTCATCACTCTGGGCCGAACAATCAGCTCATGAAGACCTTTAGAGAGAGTGCGTGCAGGAAGTGAGCGTGGGGCAGATTAGCTTTTTAAAGCACAATAGTTTAAACAGAGAAAATGTCAGAGCTTATTAAAGGAGACACACAGGGGACCACTATAAACTAGAACCGCGTGGGAGTGGGTTTTTTGCATTAATGTGAACATTTGTGCAACTCTAAGAGTCAAAAAAAGCTTTCATATTAAACCAGGGTAACTGTTGAATACAGATGGAGGCTTATTTTGGTGCAACTGTCTTAAATTTGCATCAGGGTTCCTACACAATTAAAAAAATATATCTTAAATGGAGTCACACACATTATGGATTAAAGAAGTCCTTAATGTTGTTAAACTAGAAAAGATTATGTGTGTTTTGAGGGGTTCCCTTAGGAAATTTTATAAGACCTGGGATCCTTTCTTTGCATACACCAGTGAGCTGGACTTTCCAGTTATTGACGGACAAGACGGATCCCGGACTGACCAGCAGTAATTTACTTATTTTATTTTATTTTATTTTATTTCATGAATGCCTTTGTCTTGTACTCAGTTCCTTGGATTGTAACATCTGTCCTGTCCTTTCTCTTTTTATTTGGTCTTGTAGTCTCTTTATCAGGTTTATGTAACGTTTATCTACAAATATTAATAAACATATATTAATAAACAAATTGTGGAAAAAAATACATAAATATCTTTACACATGAATTTTGGGATTTCCCAAAACTTCTTAATTTTAACAATAGTAGCTGAAAATATCAATAATGGGGATTTAATTTCCTTACTGAGAACTTTGCTTTTAATAGCAAAAAAAACAATAACAGCTTCCTGGTTGAAACCGCTGCTCTTCAGCATTATATAATAGAGAAACAGATTAAAGCTGTCTTAATCATGGAAAAAGTCACTTCAAGGTTACGGCTCAAAACAGATAAGATTTTTGACAGATGGGAAGTAGTGATACGCGCTATGCCTGAACTCTAATCATCTCTCATATTTTATTTACTCTGTTTACTTTCTTTGGGTTCATTTTAGTTGTATTTTACCTTGAATGCACTTGTGTAATGTACTGTATAAAATGTGTATATATTGTTAAATTAAATATTAAGAAAGTAAACGTGATGACGTTTTTCTAACTGCAGAAAATGGTCTTATAAGAGATATGTAAGGAACAAATGTACTGCATGTGCATCTCCTGTTTGTGTGTTTATAGTGTAATAAATAAATAAAAAGTTAAAAAAATCTTTTAAAGGCCTGTTTAGGACCTGAGCTGAGAAAAATTTAGACTAATGGATCCAATGGAAATCAACACTTGTGTAATATACTGAAGTAAACAAAAAATAAATTTAAAAAAATCCTTTTAAACTTGCTGCAGGTCTGCTAAAAATGGAAAACATCCTACAGATGGCCCCAAGGCTGGCATGGTTTGGGCACCCCTGGTTTATATGATTGGTTTTATACCCTTGCAACTCCAAGGTTGTTTTTGCTTTATAGCCATTTGTGTTTAAGTTGATCTTTGATTGCTCCTGACTGGTCAAGAAAACAAGCGTAGAAGAAGTAGAAGTTTGTGCATTTGACGGGCCAATAGACGGTCAGGAAGTTGTTCTCTGAGGTCAAAATGGAGGTCTAATAATATGACTAATAGGTTTTTCATTCAGAAAATGTGATAGAAAGATAACTTGTTATGGATCAACAAATATGAGCTTTCTAAAAATCTCTGCACTTTTGGCTTGATTTAAAACTTTCTATAAGGGACACTTTCGTCCTTCATAATCTGACAGAAGCATGAGCTTTCAATCAAAGTTGTCCCATAAAGATCTGTTGCACAGTTACAATGTGAGTGTTACTGCTTGGGGGCACCGGCGATCCCGTGGAGTTGGGAGGGTTAATCTGTCTGCAAAACAATATTATTTCAAGGTTCAGTAGGTTCAACATTTTTTAGCTGTGAAACATATTTATTTTAGTATAAAGTGTTTAATCAATCAATCAATATTTATTTGTAAAGTGGCAATTCATAAAAAGTGTTATCTCAAGGCACTTTACAATCAAAGAGTCTGAAGGCATGCTCGTGATTTTATAGATACATGTATAAGCATATATACAAATACATAAAATAAACACAAATCCAGAGATGTGTCCAACCAAGCAGAGACAAAGGGTCTAAAAATAAGAATTTATGCCTGTGACAAACTCATGGACGCTCAAATCATTAATCTGTCCTAATCATATTTGTCTCTGCTGAATATAAATTTATCCTAAGTTAGCCTCTTGATGTGCCATCTTGTTTTCAAGAGGGTCCTCATGTCTAAATGGTCTTAAACATATTTATTATAGAGGTATAAACAATAACAATTTAATTATGAGTTAAGTTGCAGCCAAACAACAAATGTTTTAGTCTTCATGAATTTAGTGTTCAGACATATTCAAGAACATCTCTGCTGTTTCTTCTTAAAATAATGCAAGTTGACTGCTGTAGGTTCTTCCTCAAACAACTTTATGGAGTTTTTCTTATAAATCAAAAAAAGACAATAACCCAAGGCAGGCTAATGAATGAATGAGCATTAAAGAAACAACCCTTTGTGAAGCAGGAGGTAGGATACTGTCCCAGGGTTATATTGTGGGTTTTGGGGGAAGTCCCGTCACAGGCAGCTCTGATAAAATCCCCTGTTTCTGTCTTAATGTCTGAATGTAAAGCTCTGCAGCGTCTGTCGTGTAAAGCTCACCTTGGCCTGTGCTTCAGTCTGTGCGGGCTCCACCTGTTTGGCCGAGTCATTGTGCAGCTGTGCATTGTAGTCTGGGAGGGGTCCCGCCTGGACCTGAAACAGGAGAGTCAGGAGGCAATTATGACGAGGCTGTACACACTGCGGGCTATTATACACACAGACGACAGGAGATACATTGTTCTGACATCTGCTGGAAACAATACGCAGCTGAAGAAAAGGCTCAGATTCTTTACTGAGTCATCGGAGTTTGAAAGAATGAGGACAACGTGAATCAGAGCTCTGCACTCGGGGTATGTTCACATTTTTAGAGTTAACTGCTTACAAAGTTTCTATAAGGATCACGAAACTGATACGATGCAATCAGAGTTTAGAGCTTTTACTGATCTCGACCCAGTTTAGATTTCACAGGCCACTTTATTAAGTACACCTTATTAGTTCTGGGTTGGACCTCCTTAGCCTTTAGATCTGCCTTGAGTCTTTGTGTCATAGATTTAACAAGATGCTGGAATCATTCCTAAGAGATTTTAGTCCATACTGACACGATAGCATCTCACGTTTGCTGCACATCAGCGATGCCAATCTACTGTGCCACCACATCCCAAAGGGGCTCTATTGGATTGATTGGATTGGATTGGATTTTCTGACAGTGAAGGCCACTGTAGAACAGTGAACTCATCATCATGTTCAAAAAACTAGTTTGAGCTGATTACCTCCACCAACGAGGCTATGTTTTTGTCTTTTTGTCCAACCATCTGTGAGCAAGATACCTCAAAAAGTTTTAATGAATATTTGTCATGACACAAAAGAAAAGTGTAAAGATTTTGGTCCTGATCCAAATCCAGGATAGGGTTACTCCAATAACATTGTCAGAAATGCCTTGGCTGAGGTTTATGTTCTTTGAGCATCTCTAGTATGAACTTTGTCACATGGCATGTTATCCTGCTGAAGAAGCCATTGGACGATGGTCCACTGTGGTCATAAATTAATGGTCAGCAACAATACTCAGGTAGAGTGTGACATTTAAAGCGATCCGACAACTTTTTTTTGTCCACCGCTAATTAGCTTAGCTCAAACATTGTGAGTCAATGGGTATAGCTAGCCTGCCTCTGCCTACAGTCCTCAGATAAACTCTTCAGCAACTCCAGGCGGTCCTGTGTGCTTGTTGTGACTTGTTTTTTTTACTGTGTTATGTTACATTATTTTCTACTATCATCGTATTATCTTCTACTCCTAAACAGAGACCTTGTTTTGTTGAATTTCTTCCACGGTGGTTTGCACTATAGATGTGACGATCGCGTATCAGTAGTCTTTTGAACAGTTCTTTAAAGTGGACGATGAGAACCGACTTGGAGTTGTAAGTGAGCTGTTTGTTTGCAAGCCATTCTTAAATGCAAATTGCCTGCAAATTTACTGACTGTAGGCAGAGGCAGGCTAGCTATACCCATTGACTCCCAGTGTTTGAGCTAAGCTAACTAGCAGTGGGCGAGCTTCTTTCTTGTTACTCCACGCACAGTCGAAAGAATGGTGTCTATCTGCATGTCATGGACTCGGGAGTGAGGCAAGACATGAAACCAAAAAAATGTTGGCGTATCCCTTTAAATTAAGAGTCTGAATGCAGTTAAATGTTCGAGAGTGAATAAACAGTCAGTCATTTATGAACTGTGAAAGATGAAGCTGTGTTGATTTACCTGGTAGTGGGCCGTGGGGTGGTTGGGCAGTTTCTGCTGAAAAAGCTCACAAAGCGCTCGGTTCTGTCTCTCCAGATCAAACACCAACATCTTCAGCTTAATACACTCTTCCCTCAGATCCTGTTCAGTGACAACAATAAGCTGTTAAATACCCGACAAACACTTCAGACTGTCAGACAAAATAATCCAAATAGAGCTGCGGACTTCAATCTGCATGTTACCTTCTGATTCAGCAGCGCCTGGACCACGTGATTGGCGACCTGATAATAAGAGAAAACATTAAATTAACCCTGAGTGACTAATCTGAGCAGAAAGTTATAATTAATCCTGGTCTTTAATTTTGTTTATATTCCACAACATGAACTCACCTCATCTAAACATCGCTCATAAGCTTCTCTCTGACTCTCATTGGCCAACAAGAGAGCAGAGTTTTCCGCCTGTGAGGACACAACATTAAAGATATTAATATCACTGACATGCAGGTGAGAAAAACACAAACACAGCCGGTGATTTAAGTAAAAACAGAAAAATAATCCTGTTACGTCTACAGGGTTCACAAGATGAAGAAAATGCAGACTTGTAACCATCATTTTTCAGGACAGAGTAAGTGTTTCTTTGTATGAGTAATGACTTTCCATACATTTTAATTTTCAGGATTTATTTCCCCCCTTAATGTGTTTTTGCCTCAAACATCGTTAAAACGTTTTGTATTTGTAATGCTGTCTCATGTCGGTTGTGTTCTGTCTAAATATAAGAGGGGATTTTGACCTTAATGGCAGGACAAAGTGTTTTAAATATGAGAAACAACTGATCTGTCTTCACTGTGTTCGTTTCTTCACCTCCAGCTCTCTCAGTCGGTCCATGAGCTCGCTGCTGTTGTCCTCCAGGTACGACTCCACGTCTGCTTCCTCGCCCTCCTCGTCCGTACCAAAATCCTCCTCACACATTCTCTGTTCTGTCTCATCAGACATTGTTCTCATCTGGAATGAAGAGCAGACGATGTGGAATTTAGCCTCGAAATCAGAACAGAAATCATGTTTAAAGGAGACAATGGGTACAGGAACGAATAAGATTATATGGAAGCCAATGCTGTTATCAATTCTCCTTATCAAGATGATTCTCTTATTGATTCTCCTGGAATTTCCACATGGAAAACCATCAGCCTACGCAGGTGTAACAATGTCAGACACACGGCACTCTTAGCATCAAAGGCGTTACTGCATATGCATGAACCTGAATGTTGCTGGTGTTTCCATCCTTACTTGAAATAACAGACACTGGATCTTGTGTGATTAGTGCAATTTTTTTTGTCTTTCATATTTTCCTGAAGGTGACTGACAAATGGGGGCCATGCTAATAAATAAATAAATAAGAAATAAATTAAAAGGAATGGTATATTTGTGAGAAAAAAAATCATTACTTTGAACCACAAAGTTGTTAATTTTCAAGAAAAAAAATGAAGATATTCTCTTGGATTATAGAGCTACAAATATTTATAAATATACATATATATGTATATGTTAACTACATATCTATTATCATATTAACATATGCATCCATCTGTCCATTACATTAACGGAGAACATTAATAAAATCTCAAGCTATGAATACATTTCTTTAAATCAATATAAGAATAGGTGTCTGTCATCTGTGAGTGTAAAGTGTAACACTCAGCGTCAGTTTTAAGTCTGATCCTTGTGCTTTCTCCTTCTATTAAACTGCTCATCCATAAAGAACAGTAAATAATTCAACGGTCATAAACAGCATAAACAGCCTCTGTTTATCACAGTTAGTGGCACAGCCTCATGGAGCCTGTGAGGTGAAACTCAGGGCAGGAGAACCCCACGGCTCCTAAAGCTGTTTGCTCGACGCAGACAGAAACACTTGAAGGCGACTCGGGTAAATGGATCAACAGGTTAATTAAATCAGAGCTCCTGTTACGGAGATGAGGACTGACCAGGTAGGCTGAGCTGTCAGAGCACAATGATCAGAGAAGTGACAGAAATAACAGCACTTTTAGTTCGTCTCATTTCCATTTTTCTATAAATAACAACAACAGTTTACTCTTTTGTTAAGACGAGACAAAGTGCATCTCATAGAACTGGATAAGAGGAACTGCTTTACGGAGCAATAAAACAAAATTAAAAACACAAATACAGACAAAAGGAGGGCAAGTAAGATACTGATATGTACTTGAACAATTAAATAACAGCAGGGACTCTAAAACAACCCTCAAGACTTCACCTCTGTCCTGTGTTTTAACTCCTGTTTGCCTATTAAATAAGCATATTTTTTATTTCGATTGTAAACTCAACCAACTTAAAAAGAGATTCAGAGTGGGATTATAATGAGTGAAGTTTTATCCATTGTGGATGTGCCAATAAACAAAACTGCTAAGAAGTCAAGTTGTGCAAACACAAGAAGGGGATTATTAATCCTTCATCAGGTCAAAAAATGGCCAAACATTAAGAACATTTTGGAAATTAATTCCTAAAAGTCCAAAATAACATTTTTACAAGTCCCTTTTTAAAACTTTATCTTATTCCTTCCCCATAAAATATTTAAAAACATTATATCAACAGGTTACAAAAGCAGCGTATTACCAAGTTTAAATAAAGTCAACCACAAAAATCAGACGTATTTGGATTATAAATGATGATGGGTGTTTTGCAAGTATGTCCCCAAACAAACAAACAAACCAAATGTGGCAAAGAGACTATTAAATATTATAATTACTATGGAGACATACATCCTCATATTCTACTTTACTCTGTTGTAACATGATAGAGTGAAAGTTGTAGCAGTTTTCTAAAGATTTTGACTTATTTATCAAATTATTTTCAGGTAGCAAAGGTGGTTTTGATTGATTGATATCTTTAATTTAAAAATGTAAATAAAAACAATAACAAAAACACATATAAGGGTTAAAATATGGAAAGGCAGAAGTAGTCATTCTAAGAAAATCTTAGCAACAATATTAGCAACATCTTTATGAAGCTAACTGTACATTAGTTAACACCAAACTTTTTTGCTTACAGCACAGCTATTAACAAAAATCTCAAGGCGCACCATTTCAATTTCCCTATTAAACAAACTTTTTAGTGCTTTTTATAGTATCCTTTACTTCTTTCAACATGGTTATTGTAACAACAAATGCCTGTATTACCAATAAAGTATTTATTAACAAAGCAATCCAACATTCATAGTTAAAGTCGATTTAAACTCAACCATTAGCTGTTTAGTTGTATTAGTAACTTATGGTTGTACTTTCCAGTGCAGACCATTTAAGATCCACTGCTACGTGTTCAAAAAGAGCAGAAGGAGGTTTATTCCTGTTTTACTTGACCCTTTATTTAGTGATATAACTGCACAGATTTAATACACTCATCTACTCAATATCAATTCCAAACTGATGAGGGAGTTAACATTGTTGTGAACAACACAATCCCTCATCTTCTTAATGCTATGAGTTTATTTGATTTTATTTTGGTCATTGACTATAGTTCATGATTCACACTGATGTACTGACAGCAAACAACATAAATACATAAAGATTAGGATCATGCTTTTTTAGCACTGATCAAAAAATAAATGAGAAAATAACAGGACTGAAAAGGTGCAGTCTGAAGCCACAGCTCATTACACCCACACTTGTTTTATATCAGCTCCCTTTACATCTATTAAGATCAGAAAGAAGCGTAACATAAAACACAAATATAATTCGTGCTAACCACAGAGATTTCAACACAAACATCCACGTTTCAATACATGTACATTCAGACATGTGATATTGAAATATCATTTTTATATAGCTACCCATGATACTCTGTTGATTTTTCGGGATGTGTAAAAGAAAGATATTATCACTGGAAATGGAGTAAAATAAAATACAGATCATGAACTCCCAGGGTTTCTGTGATGATAAGCTATCGTCCAACATGTTTGCTTTGTCTCATCTATTTGTTCAGTCTTATATTAAGGTCCATTTCAGAGCCAAACTGCATCATTTTGATGATATTGATTTGGTAGGAACTGCTCATTCAAATGGGAGTAGATGAGCTGAAATTAAAAGAATCACACTTAAGACTTTATTAAGTTATTTTTGACCCAGTTTAACAAAATTTAGAAACATTTTTGCACCATTTGGCTTTGGCACATTTTGGATTTCTTGTGGGACTCATCATTTTTGAGCTCCATTGTCATATTTATAACAGCTTTTGAGAATTTCTTGCGAGATACTAATGTATTTTTATTTCTCTTGTGTGGATTTAAGAGTATCCAGGCATACCTCAGTCAGAAAGCCATCTTAAATATATGGCCACCAACATGTAACACAGATTTAAACAGAAACCAATCTTAAAAATGATTATTTCCTTTCCGTTTTCTTCTTAACTGCACTCGTCTGGTTCTTAAAAAGACCAAAACAAAACAGATATGCGGTATGCTCCACATCAGACACTTTTGTCATCTGAAATTTGATGTAAAATGATTACAGTCCGTTTATCTAACAGCTACAACACAACTCATCCTGCACAAACACACAGAGACATCAACCACAAAACCTCAACACCTCAGAGTCGCTTGTTTGCTCTTCTACCACACATCACCTACTGTATATCGAGGATTATGGAGAAAACACATTAATCCATTCATCCCGCATTGTTTCAGATACGTGGACTGTGTCAGCTGATAATCCTTTGTGTCCATATTCTCTCGGGTTTAAAGTCGAACGGATCCACGGATCAAACAGCCGCACCACACTGAGCGCACAGGCTGCCCGAGTCTGTGAGCACGCCACCCTGCAGCACATATGGCCACAAAACAGCCTAGTAGGCACAGCTCCAGGTGTGTTTGTATGTGCGTGTGTGTTGAAGTGGACCAGGATCCAACTGTCACATCTTAAGGAGTCATTAGAGCGGATGAGACGAGGCTGGAGGCCAATCAGGAACTGGCACAGTTTACAGGTGTCCTGACTAGAGCAGGTGATGCACAACAAACAGCAGTGCAAACAAGCCGCCTCTAGGGACAAAACAGTTACGTAAAGGTGTGTTTACAGAATTAAAGGTGCTGGAAATAGCCAAACCTGGAGCTCTAACTATGATCAAGCACTGTGTAAAACAGACAACCTTCATGCTCACTGTTTTGTTTGCTTTTGAAGGTAAAAAAAAAGCAACAACATTAATTTCAGTCAGTAACTAGGAAGCACTTGGGATAAATAAAATATATCTATCATTATTTTTATTATTGTTATTATTGTTATAACCATTGTTATTATAGCATGGGGCACCATTGGTCTGGTTTTAATGTCCCCTGGTGGCTCCTACTCCATTCCCTGCCATGTCTAAAGGTAAGGGTATGAAAGCCCAAAAATGAATCTTTAACTACAATAACCAGCAAGAAAACTTCAATCACTTTTTGTTAATATTAATGCTAAACCACCACATCCAGCAGACCAGCACAGATCATTGCCAGCCTCAATAAAGCAGCAACTTCAATTAAAGAGATAAACAGTTAAGGGCAAAAACTGCTGTTGTGTAAAATTAGATTTAGTGTTGCGCCACAACCTGAATGCCTGCAAAAGATGAACCAACATTTCAAAATTACTTGTTGATATATCATAGGAGTTTATTTCTATTTCCTTATTTATGTTTAATTTAGTGGCCAAACAAGCCCAAAAACACCCTCTACCTAAAATAATTCAGCAATCCTAAATTTGAACTCTCCTCTCTTTATTTTTTATTTTTTGCAATAATTGCTTTACTACGGAGCCCCTAGGGTGCCACGGAGAAAAAAAATGATAAATCGTGCGCACGAGATAGTAAAATGTGCGCACGATATATTAAAACGTGCGCACGCTTAAGATAAAACGTGCGCTCGACTTAATTATACAGGCAAGCGGCAACAGACAGCCGGGCTCATCAGTAGATGGCGGTAATGCCCCATAATATTGTGGTCACCTGCCGGTAAAAACCAAGAAGAAGAAGAAGAAGACAGCCGGGCTTGGTTGAAGCATCCTAGTAACCAGCCTACGTTAGCTGTGTTTGTGAATGTAGGAGTGCAGGGTATGTACAGTCCCTAAGGCTATTTATCAGTACCTTAAATAAAAGCTGCACAACTTTCAAGACTCAAGCAAAGCTCGTGTCTTGCTGCCACCCGCTGAATAAGGTGGAGGGAGTTAGCCCCGAAGTTAGCTACAACTTCGCCTCTGTAGCAGCAAACAAGTCCCCCCTGTGCATCCCAGGTCAGGACACTGACTGAATCTGAGTACTCCTTCAGCCGGCTGAGCCTGTTGTCTTTTAGTATGCACAGCAAAGTTCTCCAACTTAGGATTATTCCATCTCTCATGGCAAGAGCAGCAAGAATGTCATTCCGAGGTGGAAGTAAAAGTTAACTAGCTCACTTCTTCTCCCCATTGTGTGTGTCTGTAAACATCTGATGTCAAAGTTCAAACGTGGTAAATAACTTTATTTCGTGCGCACGTTTTAGTATCTCGTGCGCACGTTTAAGCTAAATCGTGCGCACGAGATAGTAAAACGTGCGCACGAATAAGTATTTCGTGCGCACGTTTTAATATATCGTGCGCACGTTTTACTATCTCGTGCGCACGATTTATATTTTTTTTTCTCCGTGGCACCTTAGGGGCTCCGTACTTTACAGTCAACTGAAGCTCATTATTTTTTAGCTCTTGACTCTTAACTGTTACTGAGTCATAACACCAACATTAGATGCTCTGTTTCAGTCACCGTGGTTTCTTAAATACAAACAGGCAGAGATCATATCAGGACCATTAGCATTTTGGCAAAAGTACTGCAGATCAACACAGGTAACGCACAAATGCTCAAGACAGCGAGGGGAAGTATGGAGAAGGTACAGATCTGTTGTAGAGTTATAAACAAGGCTTTTGAGATATTACAGCTGGCTTAACAGAAACACAAGATACCTGCATGCTACTGAAAGATTACCCCCAATACACTGCTAATAAGTTGCAGATACTATCACAAGGGCAGAGAACTTGCCAAGAAACACCACCTTCAACAGACCCAGGCTTTGTTTATGTGCAAGCTTCAGCTGGTGACAACACTGGTGCTACCAACATGACTATAACCCAACTATGAAGGGGGATGAGCAGCAAGAACCAGAACATCACTAGGGTCATCAAGCAGGAACCTCCCTTCATGGATGTAACATCCAGTTGAGATCTCTAAGAGGCTGGACAGTGAACTACGTCGACTCAGAGTCACCTCCCTCCATGCTAACTCTCACCTGCAGCCATGCCAACACGAAAGCCTATTTTTATCTCACCTGCAAACATCATCATCACCTTGATCAGGCCGAGGCTGGAATATGAAAAGGATTTTTGTAGAAGCACGAACTGGTCCTTAACTTTACAAAAACTGTCAAAAGAATTATTCACAACACACAAACTGCAATTCATATTTACTTGTATAGCATGAAATCGCACTGTATGTTATCTCAGGGCACCAACAATAGCCAACAGTGTCTTTCGGTGCAGCTTTAGTGGAGTAATGAAATGTCAGCAGAGCTTCTTTTGCTGAATAAGGATGTGCAGGCAGACCAAACTTTAAGCTCCAACTGTGGACCAAAACAAAACAATGAGCTTTAAGAAGCTCCAGGGCATCAGAGCCAGGTGATAATCCTCTGTGACTCTCTGTGACCCTTTTCACATGCAGAGAGTCGTGTGATCCAGTGTTAGTGTATAAATATTGATCAGAGCTGCTTTAAAGATGGATGTCAGCTGAAGGCGTAAGTGCTTCTGAGGATGGAGGCTGCAAACAGGGTCTGGACTGGGAGAGCACTCTGAAATACATTATTGGGTTAGCTTTTTATGGGACATGCTGACTACTAAAATAAAGAAAATGGCAGCCTTTCGAGTGAACAAAGATCTCAGTTTGAAGCCGAATTGTTAACATTTGATGGATAAATTAGTCCAAAAAATGTTATAGCCATCATAAAGATAACTCATGTAGCATTTAGTGCAGTGTTCAACTAAAAATGCCAAATCATTACGTCACAGTTAATTAGATTTGATGAGCTTAAAATAGGATTTAAATCTTTCATTAAAACAAACTAAAACAAATATTTTGTCACAGATTCCTCAATGAAACTGAGTATGTCAAATAAAGAGACTGAATGAGCTCAAGGATGATTCTGTTAGAGTAAAACAATACATATTAGATATTAGATTTTTTTCTGGACCAAGTATCTGAAAAAATCAATAAAAATAATAAGAAATAATAAAATAAAGCCACAACTTTGAAAAACCGTTCTTTAGAGAGTGACCAACAGTCCCCGCCGCCCACCTTCACTGATTAATGTTGTTTAGACTGAGATTTCTATTCTATAAAAACATCACTCCATGAGGTGAGTATACTAAACAGGAAACCAACATTCTGTTTCTTGAAAGAAAAAACTTTACATAATGAAAGAGAAAAATGTTTAAAAAAGGACCTCTTGGTTCAAACTGTGAGCTACTCACCATTAAAATTCTAAAAATTTTAAGTAATGTTCCCATAGGCTTTAGCTGATAAAACAGTATAATAAAGCAAAACTAAATAAAACAGCAATATTATATGTTATTAATAAATCATCACATTGTGTAATTCAGCTCTCCTTGCTGTAGGACGTTTGTTGCTTTGCTCCTTTGGATGTTTTTGTACAGCTCTGTTGAATTAAGTCAGTAAAAGCATGTTATTGACTGAATAAGGTTGACTTTTGTGCTACTTTATCAGGTTACACTACCACTCATAGGAAATCCAGGTGAACTACATAGCTAGGTAGACTGACCAAGTGTTAAACAAGCTGATAAATCAAGACACTAAATTTGATTGGTATTGGTATTGGTATGACCAGTAAAAAAAATGCTCAACATCCCTCTCTTAAAATAATCAATCAAAAAAATGGTTTTAAACTTGTTAAAATCAGACAGTTTTGAATCAGTAGGTAACAAAATGGAGGAATCAAAAAAATGTGGAGATGATATTACATATAAAAGATGTAAACATCACTTTGGGCATTTTATCTGTTCTACTCTCTATGATCTTTATAAGTCCAAAGCAAGCTAACGATCTGTGGAATAATAGTTAAAGAAACCAAAAAGGTGATACCTGCAGCCCTTTGTAATCTTTTTTATGTTGATACTGCCTCTAAAGCTCAGGTTATCGTACTTGCCCATTTATAGAAAAAACACTTAACAGCACAGGCACAAAGTAAAGCACACACTTGAAGTCAGTGTTCAATAGCTTCTAACAGTTTCTAAAGAAATCAGCAGAGAGCTCGGAGGCTTTGTGTAACTGGAGCTGTTTGTGAAACGTTTACAGGAAGATTATTGAACGACGCACGCCGACGAATCCTGACTGACAAACCTGAGCAGCACCATCCCAAATGCAGGGGGCTTATTGAGCTGCCATCGACTGGACGCACGCAGTTGTACACGTATAATGGAGGCCTGATCAATGCAGGAAGCAGATATTAGCCATCCGTTTGACCTTGGCTACAGGAGTTGTTATAAATACCAGCTCCTCTCCCCTCTAATGCACATTAAAGCTCCAGGCGGCGCAGAGGAGGAACAGGCACACGTCGTTCTGCGTTCACATTCGTATGGAAATTACAGCGTGGACTAAAAGACAACAAAAGTGAGGCTAAATATAACACGAGATGTGGTTCTGCCACCGCTGCTGCTGCGGCTGTGGTTTCTTTTGAAGTGCAGAGTTGATGTCACAAGCTGCAGGCTGAAAATGCCAGCAGGAAAGAAGACATTCATCCTGAACCCAACAGGACTTCACTTCTGAAGGAGATAATCAGAGTCCTGACGCCGTCTGATCAAAGCGTCGATCAGCTGATGAGAGAGCATGAAGAGTTCAGTCATTATTAATCACTCATCACTACGCCCTCTCAGATCCCTGCACCGGCTCCCTGTGTGACAGACGAAGGACTTTTCGCTGCTGCCCTTGGTTTATGAAACACTTCAGTGTGATGACATATGTACTGCTGACATTTTAAAGGGATGTGCCAACATTTTTTTTTGTTTTCATGTCTTGCCTCACTCCAGAGTCCATGACAAGCAGATAGACAACATTCTTTCAACTGTGCTGCAGTAACAGGGAAGAGACGGGCAGAGCTCACCCACCGCTAATTAGCTTAGCTCAAACACTGAGAATCAATAGGTAACGTTAGCCTGCCTCTGCCTACAGTCATCAAATAAACTCTTCTGCAACTATAAACAGTCCTGTGTGCTTGATGTGACTTGTTTTTTCACCACGTTACGTTATCTATTTTTAGACTGGGTTAAGCTCTTTCACACCAGTAAACAGCTGAGGAAGAGAGCAGAAGAAGAAGATGATGAAGAAAAGCTCATGCAGCAGATCAGTGATGGAGTTTGTAGAACACTGGCCACGGTCACATGTTTTTTTAAATTCGGAATTAAATATTCAGAATTAAATAATTCGGAATTAAAGTTTTCTCCTTCGTGTTACTATTCGTGGAAATAGTAATTCTGAATTGAGGTTTACATGGAAAACACGTTTGTTCACCTTTATTCATCCCGCTTAAGGTCTGGGGGTTGGGAATGGTTCTGATTGGACAGGGGGCGGACGTGACGTATTTACGTCTACCGGAAGAAATAAACTCCAGTTCAGCGTCTCCAGTGTCTCTGTCAGGGAAACCTTGTCCAACTTGGACATTACAACTTTAAAAAGGTCGGTATGTTTATCCTTCTGCCCATCCACTCTTTTCATTATTTCCAAATCTTCTGAGGCTCTAAATAAATAAATTGTCTCGGCTCGAGTCCAACGCTTGCTTCGCCATCCTGTTCCGTCAGCGTCTCGTGCAACAGGACAAGGAAACAAGCATGCGCAGAACGACTGGAATTAATTTAAAGCGGAATGAACGTATACATGATTGAGCAATTATTTAATTCAGATTTCAATCAGAATAAATCAGCCATCTACTTCGAAATTAAGTTTTATTCAGAATTAACATTTTCATTCGGAATTAGCTGTTTACAAGGTCATTTTTAATCTTTTTGAAGAGGATTTAAGTTTTATTCAGAATTAAAGGGGAATTTAAGCTCTCGTAAACATGGTAAATGTGACACTTTTTTGTTGAGAGAGAGCTTTATGAATCAGAATATTACAAAGGTGCTTGGTACATGTGCTGTACAGGGTTGCGACAATAAGCAGAAGACAGGGTCAAATCTTACTTTCATGACCCATGTATGGACACCACTGTCCTCTAAATGGACAGGCAGCCTTCAAATTCTGTTTTTTTTCCCGCATGTCATTCCCAACTTTATCTCTGTTTCAGTTCAATTCACCATCCCTTCTCTTAAATAAGGGCATAAAATTTAACGAGGGTTAGTAGGTAGGATATAGCCTAGGGCAGTAATCATCAACTGGCAGCTTGGGGGCCACATCAGGCCCTCCACAGCTTCCCATCTGGCCCCCAGAATATCAAACTCAGGAAATGTCAAGGAGAAAATCTGTCAAGGGCCAAATAGAGAGATGGACAACCATTAAGCCGGAGTGCCCGGAGGGAACCCACGCATGTAGGAAGAACATGCAAACTCCAAACAGAAAGGCCCTGACTGACAACCTTCTTGCTATGAGGCACATGTACTACCTGCTGCGCCACCATACTGTTCTAGAAGTAAACAGGAGTTGCTTAAAAGAGCCAGAAAATTAAAAAGTTGGTACTGCGGCTCCGTGTAATATTTGATGTTGACATCTTAATTCCTATGCTCATTTACCCTCCAGGACTCTGCGCAGATCATGAGATTGAAAGCCATCAAACCCAGCCGTACATTTTTAACTATACACGTGTCAATCACAGGGCTGAGGTGTCAACAAATCACAAGGCACACTCACACACCTACAGGCAAAAAATAATCTAACATGCAAGTTTTTGGTCTGTGGGATGTAGCCAGAGCACAAGAGAGAACCCACGCATTTGGAGAACATTAGACACAGAAAGATCCTGACCAAGATCTCACGCTCAGGCTGATGACTTGGGGATTGACAATAAACCATTTTAACAATGTTTTTCTCTGTGCTTGCATAAATGCAACATCCTGGTGTTACAAATAAACGGCTGACCATGTTAAACAATGACTTCCACCTTTGAAAACAGGAAGAATTCTTTACTTGTTTATTATAAAGTCTAAGTATATATATCAGGTATGTATAAAATGAAAAGCCAAACAAATACAAACAAAGCCAGACTTACTAAACCAAGTCACCAGTTTACATGGTCACTGGATGAACCAAAACACCAATCTTGTTCCATGTAGGGAGGGAAACAAGCTCCTGGCTCCAACTGATCCTGTGTTAACCCCAAATTGCTCCCAATGCTGCGTCATTAGTGTGTGAATGTGGTGGGAGTGGGTGAATGTGACGTGGTGCAAAAAAATGCACTGGCCAGTCAGGAGACATGAAAACTGTTACACAAACTCCAGCCCATTCATCAGTCTCAAATGCTCCAGATGCAAATAACTGTCATTTCAGGTTTTGATGATGGTTTTTAGAGGAAACTTGGTAAAAATGGCTTCTTCTGCTGTCTGATTTTGCCAGATCTACAGTCCCAAACCTAAAAGTACACTCAGCTGTGGATCAAATAAAACAGAACAGCAGTAATACATTATATATTTTTATATTGGGGTTAAAGACAAGTTAAAAAACAAAAATACTTTTACAATATATGGATTATCATCTATGGAGCTATTTTGATCCACTGCTTGAGAATGTTAAAACCAAAGGATGATCATCTGGGTCAACTCAGAGCAGAAAATCTAAATACTGAAACAACTCCATCAAGTCTGGGACAAAATATTTGCAGAAAACAAATACACTAACTCACTTCAGATCATAATAAAAGATTTTCTTTTCAATGTGTTGAACAAAAATGTGAATCATTCAGTCAAACCTCTCAACATCACATTTCTGTCCAGCCTGTTTCCCCCTCAGTCTCTCTGCTTCAGCCCCTGCACTGACATGTTTCTCTTATGTCGTATCTTTTCATGAATCTCTTCAGTCTCTTACATAAAGCTCCAGTTTTAAATTTTTAAACATCTTTCTCACATTAATTATTTATCACAAAATCCTCAACGATTAAAATTCAAGTCTGAACAAAAAGAACTTTCTTCCAACAGCCTGAAGAAAGATTAGAATAAAAAAAGGAGCTGAACTCTCAAATGACCGTGTCCTACTAAAACTGCTATTCCCTCTAGATTTGACCACCTTTGACAAACAATCACTAAGTTTCGTCTCTAGATAGCCACATAACACTGCTAACACTAACACTGCTCATCAAATCATCAAGGTACAAACAATAAAGACCAAAAATGTGACTTTTCCATCAGTGGTATCGGCTCAACTCTACTCAGTTTTGGTACTGGTGCCTTGTTTTCCATTCCAGTACTTGCTTTAAAGGGACACGCCAACATTGTTTTTGTCCTTTCGAGGCCATGACAAGCAGATAGACACCATTCTTTCGTCAGTAACAAGGAAGAGACGGGCAGACCTCATCCACCGCTAATTAGCTTAGCCCAAACACTGGGAGTCAATGGGTAGTGTTAGCCTGCCTCTGCCTACAGTCTTCAGATTAACTCTTCGCCAACACTTAATGGTCCTTGGAAGAAATAAATACAAAATACTTGTTTAGGTGCTTGTAAGTATATCAACAAAACAAAGCACGTCTGCGATGGTTTATGCATGTGCATACAGATGTATGTGTTTTGCTGATATGTATGGTTATGCATATGTACAGTGCCCAGCATAAATGAGTACACCCCCTATTAAAAGTAATGTATTAATCAATATCTAAATGAACAAAAGAACAATTTTCCAAAGTTTTGACAAAGCCAAGTTTGACTTAACATTTTTTTTTTTTTACCATAAGATGAAAATAAGGGTAATATAAGTAAAATTTAGCTTTGTTCCCACCCCTTTGATTGAGTGTATTCATCTCTGCATCCTGATCTTAAAAATTGAGAAAAATTGTTTTTGTGTGCAACTTAAAAAATCTTGTTTGCAATCAATGGCCCACATTCGGGGAGTATTTTGTGGTATAATAGGCCAAAGAAAATGTTGATTTTGAAAGGAAACTAATGTTTTTTTTTTACAAATCTGAAGGGGTGTACTCATTTATGCTGATAACTGTATATCAATTTCTTAATTTGTAATTATTTTATTACTTTCTTTTGAAAATTGACATAAAAAAAATGCAGTGCTCCTTTCGGACATTCTTGTATTGATACGTAACTGTATGATAATTGATATAAAGTTTAAAAAAAAGAGATGTCACATTCTTAAGGAATAATTGAATATGAAGCCAAGTGACTTCTACCTTTAACCTAAAAGAGCAAATTAATTCACACTTGAGTCTGGTGGGCATTTGTGTAAAAGCTCTCAAATCGTTCTTGAAATATGACCTTCACTAAGGATTAACATGAGGCCTTGTGATCTTCACCTATAATTCAAAAGAATCTTAAATTCATCTTGAATCAGACTGAAAATCTGTGTTAAGTTTGAAGAAATTCCCACAAACATTTTCACAAGATACAGAACTCTCAAGACAGACAGACAGAGAACCTTTCCCCTCACCAACACTGAAGCATAAGAGCGTCAACGTGATTCATCCAAAAGCTGAAAAACAGGAGATCCCTGCAGCTCCAGTCTTAACATGTCCTTGAACAGTTTCTTATACTAACTCTGAATCCTTAAAGTCTCTTATAAGCAGCACTTGTCTCATATTTTAGTCCAAACTTCAATCCTCTGAATGTCACAGAGGGGGAGGAAAATAAAGGAACAGTCACAAATAGAAACAGGGGTCTGCTGGCTCCTTTGTGTCCTGTATCATTGTCCTCATGGTGGTTTTGTAGCTTGTGAGTGGCCTTTAACACGCAGCACACAGAGGTTCATTGACAGGGCAGGGCAGAGGGTCAGCGGGTCCCTGTGGGGCTGCAGTACCAGGGAGCTCCAAACACAGAAACCGACTGGCAGACTTTCAGCCGCTCGAGCATCAGGGAGAAACCACTAGAGACACAGGGAGAGGGCTGATGTTTCTGCTCTGAACATCGCAGGACTGACTGTGGGAGTGTTTTAAGTAAGTCACGCACTATAGATGGTTCTGAACTTAGTCATGTATAAACAAGAAAATGTACTTGGGGACATAAAAAATAAAAAACACTCTGTGATGGAAAATGGCTCCTGTGACTGTTTTACTTTATATATTCTTATGATTACATTCATATGTGCCAAGAAGGTAACTTTTTTTGTCTGTTCTGTCTAAAAGATTATTGGAAACTTAACATCCTGTTTTCTTCTTGATGGAAATCTAAAGCTTTGGAAGGATGAGCTTTTTAATTTAATATCCGTCTCTGGAAAGCACAACTAAAATACTGACCAAATTACAACAAGGATGTCTAAATTAACGCAGATCCATTGAACAACACATTAATTTCCTTCCTTATTATCTGGTTTTAATTTAGTCTGTTTTGGATCATTGCATCCTCTATGAGAAGGTTGGTTGGCCATCACTTGAGCAGAGAAGAGACAAACATTGGTTTTTGTATATTTTCAAAGCCCTTACTAACAGGCTACCACCCTACCTCACAAACCTGTTAAAGTTTTATGATTGATCCTACATGACTCGTTCCTCCAGGCCACTCTGAAAGTTCCTCGAGCCTACACTGAACTTGGTAAACTAGCATTTTCCTTTGGTGCCCCTCACTCATGGGATTTCCTCCAACAAACACTACAGATAATAACTTTTCCCTTTCTTACAGAGTTTAAGACTTTGATTACTGACCACTGTTCCTCTGTTTGTAACTGTTTTAATTGACTCCTTTGCCGTTGTGATTGATTAATTGTTTGTGCTTGTTTATTGTTCATATAATATCTGTGATCTCGACACATTGAAAATGAGGGAAACCTCACTGTCTTTTTCAAGAATAAATAAAGGTTTGAATGAATTATAAGCTTACATCTGGGCAGGGAGACCAGCTGAAGTTCACATGCAGCATCAGAATGAAGAAGAAAGGTGATTAAAGTGAGTTTGAACGGCATGATTGTTGGTGGCAAAGGGTCTGATCTGTCAGAAACAGATGATCTACTGGGATTTTCAGGCACAACTATCTCTAGGGTTTACAAAGAATGGTCCAAACAAGAGAAAATACCTGGAAGTCAGCATTTCTCTGAAAAACGCTTCATTATTCCTGCACACACAGCGGAAAGAATGGAGTCTATCTGCTTGTCATGGACTAACCAAAAAAGTTGGTGTGTCCCTTTAAAAGCTGCATTTATGGTGAGATGTAAAGACAATTTTGTTGAGCCAGGTTAAATAAGATATAGAAAGTCTTTTTCCATTAGTTTTATTTGATCAATTAAAACATATAGATCACAGTGATCACAGCTATAGACAATAACACGAGCTGTTGCCCTGATCTTCGGATCACAGAGGAAGCCTGATGTGTGTGTGTGTCGCAAATGCTGATTTTCATGCCTGTCAAAGACAAATATAGCCATCCTGTTTGTTCTGCAGTTTATTTGAAGTGTAAAGACAGTTCTGGTCTTTGTTTTATTTTCTCTGACTATATGTGACTGATATCTAAACAACCATATGGCAGAGAGAGTATAATAAAAGACTGTAACTGACAACATGAAGGAAAAAGCACGAGGAAGCCAAAAAGAAGCAAACAGATAGGAGCAGAGGTCAAAGTCAGCTCCGATTTTCTTGTTTTGTTTTGTAAATCCAGCCGTCTCAGAAACACGCACAGCCACTAAACGCCACACTGCCAAGTGTAAACAAAGTGCAGCGAGGCTCGGCGTTCAAAACAGCGAACAAAACACAGAGGATCATGTGTTAGCCTCCCAGCCAAGAGAGCATGTGGAGCTTTTGTTCCCCTGAAACCACTCAAATGGATACCTGAACATGAAGCACGAGGGCTGAGGGGACACCGCTGAGATTTCATCACAAACAAACAAAGTGCAACGAGACACCAGGGGAAAATAATGTGTCATCTACTGTAAATATATAGTCATGGTGTCCTTTAAAGAGATTACCCAGGAGCAACTTCTGTAAAGGTCAGTTTTCATGGGTGTAACAGCGCAGACACAGAAAAAGATCAGTTTCTACCAAAGAGCCTGATGGTAAATGAGGACAAATAAGCAGGAACGTGTCATCATATCAGGTCAAACATCAATTCTTCTACAGGAATCCATGTTTTCTAATTTATGCTTGAAGGGGAAAGGCACCAGAAAACTAACAGATTTTTATTTATATGGCGAGGTGATCAGAATGAGACGAAGCCATTCAGAGTAAACAAAAATAGGAAAGCAAATAAAATGTGCATGCAAAAAGCTTGACTTGGAGTCTCTGACCCTGTCAGTACTGTTAAACATTAATGTATAAACACTGTATTTTAACCCTGTAAAGGCTGTTGTATCATATTTGATACATACTTTTATGATACCTCTATTTAATCAATATGATCAACAAATTACTTAAAAAAGCCCATCTGAATAAAGTCAGATAAATGATAAAAATGTCCTCAAGTGGATTATCAGTTGCCAAAAACAACTAATATATCAAATGAGATACAAAAAATATATATGCTAAATTTTATGTAAATTCTGATTTTTTTGGATTTCAGTAGAAAGTGAAATAAACATTTCAGCTCCAAAAAATTAGAATTTTCTGGCTATAATTCACATTCCAGGCTTTAAAGGGTTAATTCTTAATGCTTGGGGGGAGTGTACCTCAGGGCGTGTTGTAAATATTATATCTGATAGTTTAGACTGCACACAGAGGTGGACACACGCCCTCACTCAGACATCATTTAGGCTTGCATTTAAGATTCCTGTCTACTGGCATGATCTGAATTACTTCTCCAGCCAAAAGTCTCTTTTAATGTCTGTCCAGCTTTTATTTTATCACAGCTCTATGGGATCAGATCACTTGTTTTGGCTTATAAATAAGACTCATTTTCAACCTTCTTTATAAGTGACGAAGTGTTAGCTGGAAGGAAAACAAAGCAAAACCGAGGACACAACTCCACGGGCTAGCAGACAGCACACAGGTCTAACTGTGTTTTTATTACACAGTAACACTGATAACCATTTATTTTGGGCATTCAGATACCATACCCCTGTTGATTTTATTGTATATAGCAGGAGTGGGCAACAACAGGGGCCACATGCAGCCTCCTGCTCCCTCAGTGCAGCCCACTAGCCAGTTAAAAATATCAAAACATGTATGCACAAGAAGAAACCTGACAAAATTTGCCATGGCAGCATTAAAAGTGACATTTTTCCAAGAGGATGGAGGCATAATCATCTCTGGGAAGGCTCTTGCCCTAAACATTTGTTAGTAAAGAATTAAAATGTCTGTAAGATATATTTTAATAACCAGTAAATGATTTATAACTTTCATCAAAAGGTAGATTAAAATGTAGATTCAACTTCAACTTTAACTTCACTTTATTGTCCCCTAAGGGAAATTTGCTTTGCAGGCAAGTAAAAGCATGAAAACTAAAAACACAATCGCACAAATCCAGATACAACACTGAGATGGATAAAACACAAGTACCATAAGGGAGAACTGAGCAGACCCATCACTGCAATGTTGCGAACTGAGACGACTCATGACTGTTCATTGTTAAAATTGAAATTAAGTTGTGTAATGGCTTGTGATATAAATGAATGAATGAATTTTTCATCTTGTGATATAAATGAATTTTTCATATTAAACTGGCTGTTCGTGATTATCCGCTTATGCCATCTCTATAGTATGTTTTTCCTTTTGTTACAGTAAAAGTCATTTTGATTGTCAAACTGCAATGATATGGCCCCCCTGAGAGTGGTGATGATTTTAATGTGGCCTCTTGGTAGCCAAAGTTGCCCAGTTGACTGGATGTAACTAAAGATGTATTGCAATGCATAGTTGGGTTACACAGACTTGAGTGCAGTCAACTTGGTGCCTGAATGTCCAGAAGGGACCATTATCCATGTTAAGGCATTTAAAAAGGGGTGACAGAAAAGGCTTATAGCTGAACAGAGACACGTGTCACACTCACTCCTTGCCAGTACATGTACTGATATGGATTCTACAGAACTGATGCAGCCTAAATGCTGTGACAGCAGTTGGTAAATACGCCTTTGGTAATGTTATCAATAGTGCAGTTAAATGATGGCAGTAGAAGTTAAACTACATGATGTAGCTCACCTCTCACATTTACAATTACCTCTAAAATTTTCTGGGAAGTTTTCTGGAATTCTGCTAAAGGTGTAATCTATGTCCACAATTTTAAGCATTTCACGTTACTTATCATATTGTGGCCTCAGTCTCAAGATATGCATCCTATTGGGAGGTTGCAGGAAATACACAGCCCAAGAATGCATTGGCAAGAATCTAAATAGCATCTTTGTCAGGGGTGACAATATATCATGATATTGAGATAGTATGAGCCAGGCAATGTAGCACAATTATTTTTGCTGAATAGTCATTTTTTAAGAATCTTTAAGAGCATTTAAAACCCACATTATACCTAAGTTTCAAACAAGGGTTACTCGTATCAACAGTGGTCTCTGCCACATAGATTAATTCTGTTGTAATAATAAAAAACAATATCAGAGGGACGGAGAGTTAAATGGCTGAATGCCTGCAGCCAAATGGTTGCTGGAGGCTGAACCTGCAGAATAAAAGCAAATTTCCAGATACCTGCACATTATCAACTAATAAGATATTGATATCTCACTATAAAATATTGTGTTTTGGTTCATTCACATTTTCATACACTCATAAACACAAGATGTCATTTTATGATTAATATATACAGCAGGGATTTCTCAACACTTCCTTAGGTCAAAACACTCTTCTGCCACTGGCTCACATTTCAGAATTTCACTAAAAAACATGACACAAATATACAAATATGCACGAGTTTGTAACAGTCAGTCTTTCTGCCTCCATCAGATCTTCATTTGGTGCCATTCTGGCTCATTCAATGTCTGCCAAACAACCTAAAAAAAGAAAAAGAAACCAGCTTCCTAACAGGAGCCAGTTCCAGTGACTTACATAATAGCCAGCTTGTTTGTGAGCAGCACACTATTACTACTAATCATTCTGCTTTAACTGAGTTGTCATTTCAACCCAACCGGCACCTCACAAGGTTTACTGACTAATGAATGCACCGCAGTTTCCTTTGAGGGCATGAGCAAAAAGATTCAGATCTTTAAAAACAGCTGGAATTCCCATCAGCATTACCAAGGCCTGACAGCGGTGAACAGAGCCATGCTTTTGGTTACTGTTGGACCACCAAAGGTTTCATCTGTTGTCGAGGTGGTCTTTCAGTGTCAGAACATGATGAATCTACACCATCTAATCTATCCAGATGAAGAAGTCTGTCTCCTGATCAGGGCATATTGAGGTACATCAACACCAAGCATAAGGGATTACCGGATGGCCGAAACAGATGCTAACGTTCATTAAGACATGTTTATTCACAGTGTTTAAACACCTTTATTACAACCGGAGGTTATATTTTTGCATTTGTTTGTTTGTTAGCAAGACTACACAAAAACTACGGGATGGATTTTGCTGAAACTTCCAGGAGATGTTGGTAATAGCCTGGCTTCAAAATGATTAGGTTTTGGTGGTGATCCAGATAACTGCCATCAGCAAACGATCGTTTTTGCTCGGTAATTAATAATGATATCAACATGATTCTGAGTGCTAGGTGTGGGTTTTCAGGGTCAATGAATCATATTATGATGGTAACTTTATCAAGGAACTATTGCTTATAGATGTAACAGCAATATGTGAGCTACCTTAAGTGGAGGATTGAGCTCTCTGAGTGCTTTCTAGTTATCAGTGTTGTCTATTTTAGCACAATAAGTTAAGTCAAAGTTAAGTTTAGTCCTGCTTAAATGTTTATAGTGTCACCTAAGATGTCACAGATGGATGGATTTGGACAAAAATTGACAAAAAATAATTAATTTTGCTTCACCTTACTCTCTAAAAAGGTAGTGAAAATATTTTTAACTATCTTTAATGTGTTCAAATCCAAGAATAATTGATCAATCAATTCACACATAAGAATGCAAACAATGAGTCACGGGCAGACACTTAGAATCGGAAATGGATTAACCAGCAGTTCTTTTCTCTAAACAGGATTCTTTCGTTATTTAATCAGGTTTCCATCAGCAGATTAAAAGATAACCGTTTGCTCAAGCCCTGGAAATCAGAAAAAATACTGCAGAGGCGTTTTCACTCCTTAATGCCATTATAGAAAGCACTGACCTGTGGTTTCCACTCTCTTATGATCCTTGAAGAGGAGTCGGTCTCCTGTCAGGCACCTCTGTCTCCCAACAACGACACCAAGGAGCTGAGGGAGAGAAGACAGAGAAACACATCTCAATAAATAAAGTCCTGCAGCCTCCTCCTCTCTCCACACTGCTTACTGGCATAAAAACACCCTCCTCTCATCTCTGCCAATCCTATTTGTGTCCCGAATCATAGGACAGAAAAGAAGATTTGAAGTTAGACTGCGGGAGGTTTGGGAGCCGGTTAGTTTTGGGTGGTTTTTTAGACCAATGTCACCCCTGTGATGTTCTGCTGCAGCGGGCGAAGGCAGCAGCTCTGCTCGGATGAACAGGAAACTGGGAGGAGAGGGAGACGCTGCATTGCCCTCGGGAGATACCAGCGCTCGGCAGACGCCAGCCATGCCAAGACCACAAGCCCCCACTTCTCTATCTCTCCTCTCGTCTTCTCTTTCATCTCTGAGTCATTGTAAAGTGTAATGAAAGAAAGATGGATGAATAATTCAGCAGACACAGCGTTTAAGAACTCCCCTTTAATGTTTTTGTGATCACGCAGGACTTTACGCACACATGGAAGTTTGTAGCCTGATGCGGGTTTCCCCATCAACAGCTCCTGCTTAATTATGTTCACTTTCTGCAGAGGTTTGGTTTAGAAGTGTCTGCTGCTTCAGTCTGATAACTACAGAGAGATTTAGCTGCAGAGTTAACTCTTCATTTCCAAAAGCGCCGGTCTGCAGGGTAGCAGGGCCTGATCCCTTTAGATCTTGTCAAACTGAAATGGGATTAGAGGTGTTGAGCATCTGCCCGCTCAATCTGGTTTTTAATAGAGTGGGAACAGGTGATCTGGTGGAGCTGAGTCCATGTACAGTGCATGCAGCTGAGGGAGCAGATTGCTGTTTGTGTCAAGAAGTAAAGATCACAAACACGACACCACGGAGATTAAGAGTCAGAGAGCACAGTAAGGACCGACTTCGATTGTTCGCACTGGAGAAAGTGAGGAATGTAGAAGGAAGCAGAGCTCTGACAAGGTTTGGGTTGTTATATTACTCAGATTTTAAACTTCAATATGCAGTAAAGCAGGTAAAAAATGTATTTGACATACTACAGCTCTAACATTTCAGACAGATTTAAGTTAAAGGTGAAAACAGATTTTTCATTTCATAGCCTTGACTCAAACTGAGCTTTTTATCAAGGGGTAACAGAAAATAATGATACATCAAAATGGTCTCTTGTAGTGATGGACAAGCAGGTGGATCTAGACCGGCTAGACTTACTGAACATTACCGTTTCTCATTGTGCATTTAAATATTTGATCGCTTGTGGAAAAAAATAAAACTTTGATTGATTTTCGGTGAACAGAAGAGCAGAGTAAAGGGGGGGTCTCTGTTTATAAATGCACATCTTTGTTACCTTCATTATCCTTTCGGTCACTGGGGCATAAAATAAATGTCATCAGTCTTGCAGAGACCATAATTTACATAAATAACATTGAGTGAAAACTGGATTACTATTCTGCATACAACACTTTGGGTACTTAAATCTAAAAATACTTTAAAGTGAAAAAATTGTTGTGCTGTTGTTTATAGTATCAAAATATATTGTCCGAAGTATCAAATCATGATCTTCTATTTCTTACAACTATGATACATTTCAATATAATTGATTATTAACTAATATTAACCAATAATTAATCAATAAAAGAGCAATCATTGTAAAAAAAAATGGTATCAAAAAGGTTTATGGTACCAAACTTTTTCCAACCTCTAACATCCTTGTTACACTTGAAGAAGCTTGGAGAAGAAAATACTACATTTATGGTCCCAAAATGTGCAAAAAAACAAGGACAGGGAGGGAGAGAAATCACTACAGAGTTTAGGAGTAAAAAATAAGACTTTGAGCACTTGGCAAAAGAGATGGAACAGAATTTCAATAAAGTCTGGTGTATGGTGATATTAATACCAGAATTTTAAACTTGGTACAATACTAGTGAATATTTAATGAGATTAATACACGTTCAGATACAAGGACAACAAAAATAAAAGTCTTTGGCACCCAGTTATCTTTAACTTCCTCTTTTAATTGACAAAAATGGTCTGCAAAGCCCTATAAAATGTATACAAACTACAGAGATTGCTTTATTTATGAGCATTTAGAGAGCAGGATTTTCCAAGCATTTTTTGTGGATTGATCCTCCCTTACACAAGAGTCCAGGATGTCATTTTCTACAGCTTATGTGCTTTTCAAACTGTTGGTCACTGAAGTAATAAAGTACTGTTTCAAAACATGGCATGAAAAACTATTCCCCTAGATCACGTTGTTACACCTGAAGGAGCAGGTAGATGTTTAAAATCTGTGTCAAGATCATAAAAATGGCACCCCGGCGCTCAGGAGTAAAGAATAAATCAAAAGCATAGCGAGAGCCAGAGAGGACAGACCCTAGAAACCTTTTTTTCTCAGTATTTCATCAGTTTCTCCAAACACTGTGGACCAAAGGGGTTTGGTGTAATGCGGCACATGAGGTGAATGAGGTTCATGGAACGAGGGCAAAAAAAATCAAAAGGCAACTGGGAGAGAAAAAGAAGATGAAGTGCACAAAAGCTTCTTAAATCATGTCAGTCGCACTCTTGGGGATTTGGCACAGGCAGGACCGTCTCAGGATATGTCAACCAGCACCCTTTCCATCTGCCAGTCTGGTGAGGCGCAGATTGAAGTTCTTGCTGTGTAGGCAGAGCGAGAGGGCGGAGGACGTAAACAATGTGACAGAAAACTAAATCCATACAAGGTCGAATTAAACCAGAATCAGGGAGGAGTGAACCTCTGCACCACCAAAGCAGGAAAATGTAGGCCAGAAAGTCTGTGTTTCTCTGCAGATGCGGTGCACCAGCGTGATTGTCTGCTTCATTAATAAAGATGCAGATAGATATCAAAGGGGGGGGGGGGGCGCGTGGGGGAGACAGAATCAGGCTGCCGGGCTCCCTCGGTGCCGTTTCCTGTCTGATGTTTGGCTGTACACACCGAGACGAATCGTACACAAGCAATATTTGGGAGGAAGAGCTGAGAGTGAGGAGGTGGGGGAGGGGATGGAGAAGGAGAAGGGAGGAGGAGGAGGGGAGCTCCTTTCTCCAAAAAGGGCCTGAAAGGTTGGATGTTCGCCATGTATGTCTGAGAGCAATCAACGTGAGCGCAGGGATGCTTCTGAGAGTGCATGCCAGGCGACCTCCACCCCGAGGAAGCGCACCGCGGGCCGTCCGTCTAGGATACAACACAAACTGTGTTTTTGTTTTATCGCACGTTTAACCACAAACATTTAAAGCCGCTCCATCCTCCGCCGCCTCCTCCTTCTTCAGCAGCAGCGCGCACACTTGGCAGATTTATGACACATTGTTTGCTGCAACCAAAACAACGTGCCATCATTCTGAGCGGAGATAAAAACATAAAACCAACAACCGCAACGCTGCTGTTCTCAGATGTAAGCTAGCCGACAGTGCTAACCTAAAAACAAACAAAGAAAACCAATGATACCTGCTTTAGAGTCCTGTAAGTCTATTTATGTCCCAATAAAACCACACAGAGAAAATACTTACCCACTACTTTACATTTAAATACAAAAAAAATAAATTAAAAAATATCTGCTTTGCTTAAGAAGAGTGCAGTTAAACACACTGTGTTTGAATTAAATATGCATCAGCATTAACAGATTCACAAATCCATCCAACACTTGACCCACATTTTGGAGTCTCTTAAGTCAATTCATGTCACAATCAAACCACATAAAACATGTACCCTTCTGAAATCAATTAATTACAAAACAGTGAATACCACAAAAAGGAAAAATGGAGGGTAAACAGAAATCAGATCAGCGACACTGGAAGCTGAGACACTCAATTGTAATAACACTGAAGGATGAAATATCTACGTATAGCTTGTGAAGTGGAAATGCTTTCCATTGTGTTGTATTGAGTGTTGCTTTCATGAAAAAAAAGAAAAAGAAAGTTAAAAAAAACAGCGAATACCAATTTACTAGATTATATAATCGCAATATACGTGAAATCACAGAAAATACACCAGCTGGAAGCATCAAATCAAATCTAACATGATTAACATGATTCAGGGGGCCTCACAGCAAGAAGGTCGCCGGTTCAATCCCCGGGTCGGGCAGGACCTTTCTGTGTGAAGTTTGCAAGTTCTCCCCGTGCATGTGTGGGTTCTTTCTGGGTACTCCGGCTTCCCACAGACCAAAAACATGCTCATTAGGTTGACTGGCGATTCTAAATTGCCCTTAGGTATGAGCGTGACCATGAATGGTTGTCTGTCTCTCTATGTGGCCCTGTGATTGGCTGGGGACCGGTTCAGGGTATATCCCGCCTTTCGCCCACTGATAGCTGGGATAGGCTCCAGCCCCCCTGCGACTCCAGACAGGATAAGCGTTATAGAAAATGAATGAATGAACATGATTTACCCACCAAACTACTGACTCACAATTAGGGACACTGAAAGTCAATCAACGCTTTAAAGGGACCACACAAAACAAGTGCAGCCTTATTAACGTGAAGTCAACCTTTTCCAAAACAAGCCAAAATCACACAACCAACAAGAATCATGGGGGAAATCACAGTAAACACTCAGGACATGTCAACATTACATCAGTATTTTCTCTCCTCATTCACTGGTGGGGCTCTGTTCACCGATGTCATATTTATTATACAAATATCTCTTCTTGCCATCTAATCATTGAGATCTCATACAAGTAGGTGAGAGGTTATAAAGCGTATTAACAAAACTTCTGCAGACACACAAAAAAATACTATTAATCGACTGTCTGGAGTCAACTCATGTAATAATGTTCAAACTAAATCGAACACAAACTGCCTCACAGATAATAGCTCTGAAAACTGTATCCAAGTTGCTACTATCAATCAGAAGTTGATAGTTAACATAATCAGACCTCAGATTTCAGGTTTTAAAATTCAGTTTAAAAACATGATTAATAGAAAGAGAGCAGAGGGGCTCTTGTATCAAATGAATTATCTTAAACTGGAGAAAAAAATGCATAAATATGCTCTATTTGGATAAAAAAAATAGTTGTCAAAACAATGAAACTGAGAAAAAATGCTCCAAAATTACCATGTTAGCTGTGTAAATCAATCTTTCTTCATGAATTTATGTACATAACCTCATTTGACTCACAACCTGTGGTCTCTTCAGTCATTTTATGTCACAACAAACTTTACAAAACACGGCTCCATGCAGTAATTACTGTTGAATCTTACTCAAGTAAAAATGGCCTTGTTTAAACTTAGGATCTTCATCATAGCATGACCTTAATAATGCAGAAAAGGCACAAAAAACATCTTTACTGAATTAAACCCATTTTAACTAACACTTTTTACAACAGATCTTCTTAAAAAAACATCTCCCTTGTTTTCTAAATCTCATGTGATGGTAAAATCTGCCTTCATTAAGCACAAAATCAGCACCACTGCAAGCAAACACAGATTAAAATCCCAAAGAACAGCAAAACTCAATCAGAATTTACTTCTTTAGTGATTAAAAATCAAGTCCTAAAATTCTGGGTTTAATCAAATCACAAAAAAGTAGGATCCTTACTGTCGCATCTTTATCCTAAACTAGTAAATATCTGCTTCCAACAGGCATAAAACCACCACTGCACTGAGGAAGTACCCAGGAAAAAGACCAGAAAACAACATGCCTGCTTTAAAAATCAACTAGTGTTACTGATAAAATTTTTTTATTTGAGTCATATTTTAAGGGTCTGTCCAGGTCATTCACGCCATGATAGATCTCAAAAGCAGGTCTCTTTTCTGTCAAATTTAATCAATTCTCTTGTTTTGAGCCTTAATTGTGGTCAAAACAAGGCAAAACGTTAGAAAAAGTCCAGCAGAAGCACGTCATTTGCCAAAAGAAAACCAGTTTCCCCTGCTCTCTGGATTAATTCTTCTTGAACTCACACTTAATGATCTATTTGGAACATTTATGTCACTACAGATCTTCCAAAGCACATGCTCCCTTACTGTCACATCTTTTAATCCTCATGTGCAGGTAAAGTCTGCTTCCTCTGGACATAAAATGACCCTGAAGCAAAGAAATCCCTGAAAGACCATGAAACATCGGACACATTTAACACAATCTGGTCAGGAAAGAGCTTATTAGTGTCACATTTAATCTTTGACAGATGCAGTTCCCTGATGTTATGTTTTAACCATTAATGTTCTGCAGTATTTTTCAGTTTCCACCAGAACACTGAAATGTGGCACTACCTCAAACACCATGCATTATGACAAAACCAACCACTGTTAAAAGATAAACATATCTTAAACACAAATTTCAGGTTTTAAAGTTCAGTTTGTGTCACAATTGAACAAAAGGGAGAAAATAAGGTCTTCTACTATAACACATAGCTAAAACTAATCAACAAATCAACCTAATTTGGACAAGAAGTGAATGCCAAAACTACAGTGGACAAAAACATATATATACCACTTCACCTGCATAAATCAGTCAATATTTATATTATTATTAATTTATCATTCTTTGGATCCACTTGTGGGATTTGTTCAATCAATCTATGCAACAAGAGAGCTCTAACAACATGGACCTTTACAGTAAATTCGGTAAAACTCACAAGTTAAAAAAGGCAGGAAAATGGAAAGAAAGAAATCAGCATTTTAACAGCAACATACAGCTTTACTATTCCCCCCTCCTTTCAGTCACACTTCAGGGTCTCTGTGGTCCATTTATGTCAATACAGATCCCCCAAAACACATGCTCCCTCGCTGTCACATCAAGCAAATGTTGCAAGAAAGCCACAGGAAACACCCGATCTAATCAGTTAACATAGACGTCAGATTGTGTATGTCACAATCAGCCTTTAAGTCGACATATTTTCTTGATTTTAAAATAGATGAATAATTAAAATTTTAAATTCTGCTTAATTTTGCAGAATTGCTGACATCATAGAAGTACAACAAAATACCATAAATATAATGAAAGCTGCAAGCAAGGCCTTACTTCAAGAAAAACATTTAATGTAACCAAAAATTTGGGGTCACTGGGGTCAGTTAAAGTCTCATTTAAATCAAACACAAAAAAAGCCTTAACTGTCAAATCACTAGACCAAGCTGACAAAAATCTACCTCATTTGGAAAAAAAAAATGTATGCAACAACATCAAAATACTGTGGAAAAAGCCCAGGAAGTCCAGTTTTCTTTAGTTTGAAATGGAAAAATAATTAAAATTTGACATTCTGCTTAATTTTGCAGAATTGCTGACATCCTACAAGTGATACAAAATGCCATAAACATTCAATATATCCACAAATTTGGGGTCTTTGGGTGAGTTTAAGTCACATTAAAATCAAACACAAAAAAAGGGAGTTTACCGTCAAATCAACTGGACCAAGCTGACAAAAATCTACCATTTTTGGACAAAAAATGTATGCAACATCATAAAAATAGTGGATAAAGCCGAGGAGATATCATGTCAGCTGCATTGTTAGTCAGTATTTACCGAAGTATGAATTCATTGTCCTTTTACTCCAATTAGGGGGCTCTATAGTCCATCTATGTCCAAATAGATCAGTCATATACTGATACTATAATTACATTTAAAAAAGGCAGGTAAAAAACAGACAAAGATGGAGAAAAATCATAGAAAGCAGCATTTAACAGGTACAAACATCAGGTTTTACAACTTTACAATTTCACCCTCCATTCAGTCACACTTCAGGGTCCCTGTGGTCCATTTATGTCACAGCAGACATCCCCGAACACATGCTCCCTCGCTGTCACATCTTTTAAATCTCATGTACAGGTAAAATCTACCTCCTTTGGACAAAGAATCCCCACTACAACACAAAAGTAGAGCCGGAAAATCAGAAGAAGAGTATTTTAAATGAGAGAAACTAATAAAAATGTGCACAAAAGGAAATATATTCTCCATTGATTTCAGATTTTGGGGTCTCAAGGGTTCATTTATGTCACAGTAGACATGCTCCCTTGCTGTTGCATGTCATTATAATTCAGGTAAAAATCTGCCTTATTGGACAATAAGTCGGTTGGATGTTAATATTAGTCTTTACGTATAGGCTTGTAACACTAGACTTAAAACATGTTCTTTTAAAGTTTGTTCATTCTTAAATTAACCCCACAAAACAAATGTCTCCCCTAAAGTCCAGTGACTGTCAAACACATAAGAATATCACTTTTGTCGAAACAGAAAAGCCAAAGAAATGGCAAGCGTGACTCAGAAGAATGCAAATATTTTCAGTTTTGTGAGTCTATATTCCCTCTGACTCACATTTCAGGGTCTATATAATCCAATAATGTCCTAACAGGCCTCTCAACATGACTCTATACTCTTAATTCAATTACACCTCATTAGGGGAAAGTTTGGCTTTACTGTGCACCAGAGCTTCCATCAAAACCAGAGGAAAAATGCAGTACAGGCTGAGAACACATTTTGTCAGCTGTTTAAATCAATTAGAGGCTAAAAACCTAAAAAACAAATCTCTTGACTCACTTTATGCAAAGTTTAGGGTTTCCAAATTCAGTCGGTGTCACAATAAAACCCCCAAACGTGAGATCTTATTGTCTTCCTGCATAAATATCAACACGCAAAAATCAGCTCTATTGTGACAGACATCATCCCCTCTTACCTCACATTCAAGGGTCTCTACATTCAAATCCCGTCACGACAGATCTTTTAAAACTAGACTCAAATCTTATACAAATAAAGAAACTGAACAAAGATGTGCTGAGAAAACAACCAAAAGCCACAAAGCAGCATGTCAGCAGCCAAAATCAATCACTATTTCCAGATAAATATCACAAATCTGGGGTCTTCTGGGTCACTTTATGTCAAACCTAAACCACTAACGAATAATAAGAGCCATTACTGTCACATTAATAATCTTAAAATGCAATCATTGGCATTATCTGAACACAAAATTGCTTCTACAACCAGGAAACACAATGGAAAGGGTAAAAAGACCAAAGCGGGTGATTTAAATCAATCAGTATTTGTGGATACACAAATATTCATCCTTATTTGACTCAGATTTTGGGGCCTCAACAGTCCATGTGAGTTACCACAGACCGCTCACAACACATGCTCAGGGGTTTTAACGTGGATCCATGTTTAAGGGTCAACACTGTCAGACTTCATCTCAATAGATCTCCCTAAGCACAAGCTCCCTTGTTGTAATATCTTGAATTATTACAGGTTAAAAACTGCCTTCTTTGGATGAAGAACTGCTGAAGAAACACAAAACAACATGTCTGCAGAAAAGATTCATTGTTATTTACAGATAAAGACAAAAACAAGTCAAAAAAGAGAGGCTTTCCTTGTCACAAAAGTGATCTTTGAATGGAAACACTTAATTTTATTAGACACAACTGCAGCTCTGACAAGAAAGTATTGTGAAAAGAGGCCCAGAAAACATCCTGTTAGTTTTGATGATGTTAATCATTTTAAAATCTACAAATTCATCCTCATTTTACTTTAATTTTGGGGTCTCTAAAGTCCACTACTGTCTCAGTACACCTCCTAAAACACATGCTTGGCTGCTTCAGATCACAAAAAAGTAAAAATCCATCTTCTTTGCAAAAGCAATTAAAAAAAAAAAAAAAAAAGCAACAACAGTAGTTTAAGGCTGAACTAGAAATAGAGGACTTTGGGGTTTGTTCATGTCAAAAAATAACATAAACAGTGAGGCTTTCACTGTCACAAAAATGATCTTTAATTTGAACATTGGATTAATTTTGACACAAAACTGCAGCTCTAACAAGAAAACCTGGTGAAAAAGGTCCAGAAAAAAAACAAATTCACTCTTATTTGACTCAAATTGTACCTCTACAGTCAATTTATGTCACAGCAGACCTCTTAAAACACTTATTGTAGGGACATGTTTGAATTCCTTTCAGGTAAAAATCTGCCTTCTTCAGATGAATAACTGACAATAAAACCAAACCAAAATAGCTCCCAAAACAAAACATCCGCACCAAGGGTGAAACATTATCTAAAGATGTCAAAATAGAACAACACACAAAAGTGGGGCCTTTACTTTCATATTGTTTATCTTTAAATGGAAAAAATGGTTTTATTTAGACACAAAACTGCAGCTATGAGAAGAAAAAATGTTGGAAAAAATGGCCAAGAAAACACCATGTTAGCAATGTTAATCAATAAAATTCAAATACAAACAAATTCATCCTCATTTGACTCAAATTTTAGGATCTCTACACCTCATTTATGCCATAGTAGACTTCCTAAAACAGTCTTTGAATCACATACAGTGACAAATCTCCCTTCTTTACATGAAGAACTGCCAGTGAAATCCAACCAACAACAAGCCCCCAAAACATGTCTGCAGCAAAAAAATCAATCATTGTTTACAGATTAAGCCTTGAAAAAAAATGGAGTCTGCAGGGTCTGTTTACATCAAAACAAACCAACATACAAAGAGAGGCCTTTACTGCAGCTTCAGTTCTGTTGAAATGGGGAAATCTGATTTATTTAGACACGAAACTGCAGCTACAACAAGAAATATGGAGTCCCGGAAAACACAGTGATAGCAATGTTAAGCAAAAGTAGACAAATTCAAACAGGTGCTTTTGGCACTTCCTTTAAGTCACATACAGCCTGAAATCTGCCTTCTTTAAATAAAAAACTGATGATATAATCAAACTTAAACAGCCATCAACACAACATGTCAACAGTGAAAACTTTCATTATCACTGGGGACTTTTGGGTCTGTTTATGTCAAGACTGAACAACATAGAAAAGAAGAGAATTTGATTGGATTTCTTTGGACACAAACTGCTGCTGTATCTAGAAAAAATACTGAAAAAAGGCCCAGAAAACACCATGTTAATTAATCATTGTTAAAGCTCTATAAATCCATCCTTATGTTACTCAAATTTAGAGTCTTTTCAGTACATTTATGCCACAGCAGACCTCCTAAAAACATGCTTGTTTGCAGTCACATCCAGCTAAGAATCTGCCTTGTCTGGATGAACTGTCAATGAAACCGAACCAAAAGAGCCTCCAAAGAATGTCAGCAGAAGAAATATAATCAGTTATTGAGGAGCTTGTAGTCTGTTTATGTCAAAATGGAAGAAAATACAAAAAAAAAAAAGATTTCATTTGATTTTTCTGGACACAAACCTGCAGCTACGACTTGAAAAAATGGTGAAAAAGGGTGCAGAAAACACCCTGTTAATTAACGGTTATTAAAGATCTACAAATTCGTCCTCATGTGACTCAAATGTTCGGGTCTCTACTGTCTAATTATGTCACAACAGACCTACCAAAACACATGCTTGATACAGTCACATCCAGGTGAAAATCTGTGTTCTTTGGATGAAGAACTGCCAATGAAACCAAAGCAAAAACAGCTCTCTCTCAGGAAAAAAGGGGCCTTTACTGTCTCATCAGTTATCTTTCTCTCAGCTACAACAAGAAACAAGGCAGAAAAGAGGCACAAAAATACTATGTTAGCAATGTTAATCAATCATTTTTAAAGCTGTACCAGTTAATCATCATTTAACTCCCAAAACACATTCCTGTTTACTGTCACATATTTAAAACCTGCCCTCTTAAGGCACAAAATTATAACAAGCAAACAGCCAAAAAGCTCAAGTTGAAGCATTCTGACAGTGTAATTCAATCAGAACTTGCAAATTTGGGAATCTGTCCTCCTTTGACTTAAAATATGGGGTCTCTATTGTCACAATAGACCATCCCAAGCTTAAAGTCACATCTTTAAATCACATCCAGGTAAAAATCTGACTTCTTTGGATAAAAAACTGCCTATGAAACCAAAGCAAAAACAGCTCTCTGTCTCTGTCAGAATGGAACAACAAACATAAAGAGGGCCCTTTACTGTCACATCAGTTATTTAGTTCTTAGTTACAACAAGAAATATGGCAAAAGGGGCCTAAAAATACTATGTTAGCTGTTTTAATCAATTATTTTTTAAAGCTGTATAAATGAATCATCATTTAACTCCAAAAACACATTCCTGTTTACTGTCACATATTTAAAACCTGCCTTCTTTTGGCACTAAATGATAACAGAAACAAAGCTCAAATTGTAGCATTCTCATGGTAAAAATCCAAAAAGATTTGGTAAACTATTTTCCTTTAACTCAAAATATGGGGTCCCTATTGTCATGATGGACCTTCCCAAGCTTGAAGTCACATCTTTAAATCACATGCAGGTGAAAATCTGTCAATGAAACCAAAGCAAAAACAGCTTTCTGTCCATGTCAAAACGGAACAACACAAAAAGAGGGCCCTTTACTGTCTCATCAGTCATTTAGCTCTTAGTTACATTAAGAAACATGGCAAAAGGGGCCCAAAAATGCTATGTTATCAATGTTAATAAATAATTTTTTAAGCTGAACAAATTAATCATCATTTAACTCCCAAAACACATGCCTGTTTAACTTCTTCTTCTGGTGCAAAATTATAACAGAAACAGCCAAAAAAGCTCAAATTGTCAATCAAATCAGAACTTATAGATTTGGGAATCTCTCCTCCTTTGACTTTACACATGGGGTCTCTTTTGTCACAATGGACCTTCCCAAGCTTAAAGTCACATCTTTAAATCACAGGTGAAACTTACATCCTCTGAAAATAAATGTGCCATTATAACAAGCCAACATTGTGGAAAAAGCTCCAGAAAACAGCATGTCAGCCTCATAAATCAACAACTACTGACAGGTTTACAAATCCACCCAGCCTTAATTCACATTTCAGGTCAGCTCACCTTTCTCCTGCAGCCTTTTCAGTCATTCAGTCAGTGAATCCACGCTCCCCTCACAGCAGAGTGAACTGTAAGGCACCAAAGGAAAGAGAGAAAAACGCAGAGGCACAGCGACAGAAAGGCCACAACCTTACATCTCTGTTTTCTGGCTGTGGAGGAGATTATTTCCCTCCCTGTTCAAAGCGCCGTCACCCTGCGAGCGTGGCGAGGAAGCCGGTGGTTTCCCCTACGCTCGGGCTACAGAAGGCCCGTCCTTGGGCATGTGCATTGTGCGTGTGTGTCTGTGCTGTCTGCAGAGGCTGCCATGTCTCCCATTGTTCCAGGGCGAGTGAGGCAGGCTTCCTACCCCACTAGACCCTGCCTACTACAACAGCTGTGGACCAGCCCCCACCTCACTGCCGCTCTCCTTCTCCCACTCCCCTCCTCCTCCTCTTCCTCCTCTTCCTCTGCCTGCTACTACTCCTGCCTCTCTCTTCTGCTGCTGCTGCCTCTGCTGCTGCTAAACATTAACCCTGCAGCTGCCGGTGCAGGCCGTAAAGAGGTGGAGAGAGTGAGGCTAAGGGAGGAGGGGGTTGTGTTTCAAAAAGCGAGCCCACCATGCAGCGGACAAAGGAAGGTAACGGAGAGGATATCCGACAGGCCGGTGAAGTGACAGGAGTTTGTTCACAGAGACGTTCAGTCAGTGGCCTAGAAATAAAACAGGCTCTGCTGCTAAGAGGATTGTCTTTCTCAATCACAGCCGGTATAAGTGCTGGACTGCAGCCTGGGAGACCGCGCTGAGGAAAAAGAAAAGTCACTGGAAAGCAGATTCATTCAGAGCAGAAGACATGAGGCTGCAACAAACTTTGACTGACCAACTTACTGACCTTGTAGAAAACAGTGAAGAAAGTGTATCTTAAAATCCAAGTAACTGAAATGTTTCCACCCTGTTCTCATTGATTCTACCTTATTTTAGGCATAAGACTGCCCCTATACTAGATCACTTGGTAGCTGTGTCCATGCACTCGAGTGGTTCAAATCTGGTCAGCAACTCCTTTCCCTCATGTAATTTCCCCACTCTCTTTACCCAATCTGGACTTCATCTAATGGCTAATAGCAAAGAAGCTCTAAAAGTTGATTTTTTTCACATGAATTGATTACATTCATTGCCATATTATGCTTTGACTTCCAATATAAAGGCCTAGAAGGGGTAGGAGGTAGGGCTGAACAATTTTAGGGCAAAGGTCTGATTGCGATTTTCTGGCAGATATTGTGATTTCAATTTAATTCACAATTTTCTTCAAATCAAGCTTCAGTGCAATATTCACTAAGTTTACAGTATAGACAACAGTAAGGAAATCAGCACTTAACACATTATTAATCATCTAATATTGATGATAAATAATCTCCAACTTCTACTCCTAAACAGATTCTTTGTATTGCTGACCTGCTTACCAGCACTTTCGTAAATGCAAATTGCCTGTAAATTTGTAAAACAGCATGTGTAAAATAGTTGACACAACAGATTCTGGGTCAGTCTGGAGCGCTGCAAAAAAAATGGCATCTTTTGCGATCACGATTGCGTTGTCTGAAATTGCAATTTCAGTTCGAAAACGATGAATCTTTAAGCCCTACCCGACGGTTATTTGGGTGCTTTTCTCCTTATCTGGCAGTGAAACATTTGGAATTGTGTGACAAACCGAGCCGAACTGAACCAGACTTCTTGATGGAAACGCAGCTGGTGTGTGTTTGTATATCTCTGCAACACCGTGATGCAGGTGAATAAATAGACAGTAGCACCAATATCACAGCATGGATTAACAGATTCAGGTGTATTATGGCAAAGTATTTTCCAACTGCTGCATAAATGATTGTGAAGAGGGCTTTTGATACAGTTCTGGTAAAAGTCTACCAGTATTAATACCTTTAGAAACCCCTCTATGAAAAATGGAAGTTCTGGGTACTGGATATACTTCATCCATTTATTCCAACTACCAGAAATCTGGCACCAAGGTAGTGAAGCAGGTAGTGCTGTTACCTTATAGTAAGAGGGTTGCATGATCAGCTCCCTGTTGGACTGAGTTTTTCTGTGTGGGGTTGCATGTCCTCCCTGTGCATGCAAGGGTTTTCTCAGGGTAGTATCAAAAATGAATTAATTGTTGTTTCAGTCCAGTTTTTCCGGCCCTTTTACTTCATTCAAATAAATAAAAGCAACAGCACTGCACATAAAATTACCTTTAATCCAGTCCCCTTTTACTTATTATAGACAGTATTACAATACCTGCCTACTAAGAAGAAGTAAAAAGTCAACAATGCTAAGCTTTCTTCACAGGCCGGATCATCGAATTAGATCTACAGCATAAAGGGGCAGAAGCATATATTGGTTTAAGTTAATGTGAAAAATGTAATGGGCACCTAATTCCATGTACTACTGATCATTTTAGATGTTTATCAAGCAAAAATGTTAATAAATGTCTTATTGCTTCCAAAAAGTTATGTATTCTGCTTGTCTTTATTGCAAAATGATTATTTTTGCAGGTTTGGGACTTTGAGTTAACTAGATAGACAATATTATGTCACAAGCTCTAGAAGATTATAATTAGCACCTTATACAATTATCTACACAAATCAATCATTCTAAAAATCATTGGTTTCAGCCCTGGAGCAATTTGTTTATTATTTTGTCAATAAGTTGATTCACTGTTTGACCAACAACCATCAGAAAATTGGAAAAACATTCATTTAAACCAACAAGACTAAGGGATACAAAAATACAGTTGATGTTAAACCGTTATTTTGAAATTTACAAGTAAGAATATTTTACTCTTGAGAGCTTTGTCTATCACCCAGCCCTAACATCTTCCATGAGAAGCATGACCTAAAGATTATCTGTGATTTACTTTGAGAAAATGACAGAAAGAATCTAAATGTTTGCACAAAAACCATCTGTGTCATATATAACAAACTCATTCATGGACAGCAGAGAGATTTCTCAGTGAGTGATTATTACAGCGTGTTTACACAGCGCTGTTTCGTGTCTGCACTGATCAGCAGTATTAATGTTTTTAGTCTCAGCGTGGTTCATCCGTGCAGGTTTTTCACCCCAGTGTGACTCATCAGTCTCCTTATTAATGAAGCCACATCATCTTCATTCCCCCACAGACATACCAGATGCACTAAACCGAGTCTGAAGACAAAACGACTGGCTGCCAAGGCAACAACAACAGGATGAGGAAAACACCGGTTTCATGACATGAATGTGGGAGGATAACACAATAAAACAATACCAGGAGGCAGAAACACATCCCACTGAAAACACCTCATAACAAAAAATGAGATCTATATGAGCAGCTTTGATTTCTTTATCAGTTTGACCTTGATTTAGTAGACAAGAGACCTGACCTGAATTGACTTTGCCCCTCACCACACTTCCTATCGTCAAAATAAAAGGCCTCGGGCGCTCACATGAACGTCAGTTGTTTGAAGCTATTGTCAGTCAGATTTGACCAAAAACAGTCTACCCAGTTTGGCCAGAATACAAATGCCCCAGATTCAGAGCACAACTTCAATTTCTGTGTCTGAAAGCAGAGATCAATGTAAAAAAAAAAAAAAAAAATGCACAAACTGATGAAAGCAATATGGGGGAAAATGAGGGGGAAACCCAGAGATAACATGAACCAAATGAGCTGAAAGAGAAACCGCACAGGTCAGCAAGAATAAACCACAACAAAGGCAGAAAACAAACAGACAACAGACGCTGAGCTCCACATCAAAAATCACCCGATCAAAGATCTGCTGTCCACTCAGAGTTTATCCTCTTATTACTCAACACATATGGCAGCCGGGCCTCTAATCTGTGTGCACCTAGTGGATGAAATCACAGTCATGTATGTGACTATCACTGCACACAAACGTTACAGCTGACTTATTAAATGACAGCTAAAGCCAGGGCTAGTTTGTGGTTACTGCTCTTTATCTCACTGGCTGCTTTCAACGGGAGCACAAATAGGGGCTTGTTCTGTCTAATCTTTGGACTTTTTATGACATTATTAACCAATCAATCATCAAACTTCAGCACATTTCATACAAATTTAATTGCAGTTCTATGCTTTACATAAGAGGCAGGAAAAAATGACTGACAAAAGATACAAAAATATATAATAATGATCATTTTTCTTATATATTATATATTTATAGTCTTATACTGAAATCGATGCTGATATTTTGTGTCAAGAGCACAAAGTCTATACATAACTAAAACTGATCTCTTTCTTCCAGATGTGAAGCAAGAAAACAAATATGTTTTTCTCAAATAAAATACACTTTGGATTCATAAAGATGGATATTGCATGATGATGAGGTAAACAATCATGGTACATTTTTCCAATATTAAAGCCAATAAATGTGATTTTCATAACCAATTGGTATGGTCAAAATATAGGCTATAAATTTCTGCAAAAGTGTTCATATCTGCTGATACCGATATTGGAATGATACTATCATGCATCCCTGAAATAAAAGTCATTAATATAATAAAGTTCTACATAAAGGTCAGGCTGAATAAATGAGTTTTTGTTAAAGATTCAAGACAACAGTCCAAAGGATGGAGCTGCAAACAGTGACCAGACGGACTGTCCAGGACTTTAAATACTATATAAAACATCTGAGCTCCTCTTTAAATGCCTGACCAAGACAGAACTCTGACACCTTTCTTTTTCCTCACCATGACTGCAAATGTCAGAGAGCATGAAGTGGTCGAATCCCTGTGTGCTTAGTAATCAGCAGCAGTAGTAACAGAGGTGTAACAAATTCAAAATGGTGACAGTGTCAACATTGGAGCCATTGGCGGGGACGGCGCTGTGTAAGTGTCTCCGAGTGCGTGGTTATGTGAGGCTCCTGCTGTGTGTTTACAGGTTGTAAAGAGCACCATAAAACTGCGTTAAATCTCACACTGAGGAAAAAAAATGACGCCGTGTAGGGTTCATTGTGGGATGACAGTGCTGCAGCAGTTCAGTTCAGACAGGCCATGGTTTAACTTGATAACGTATTTTAATTTGACTAATGTCCTCGTCCCTGCATTTAACCTTCAAGAGAAGACTGTTTGATAGACTGAGGCATGTCCTCCTCCACTATGATAGGTGGCAATGAGAGATAAGTACACTGCGCACTTGTTTTTAGGTCACAGCATTTTCTCTCATCTAGCATTTCATGTGTATCTGGCTTTTCTGGGTGTTGTTAGAAATATTAAAAGCAACCAAACAATAAATGGTGCACAGGGGGCACTTTACCAGCCACAAACTTTGCTGATATGTGCACAGCATGTCAGTTAATAGGAACATCACCACTGCTTTAAAGTAGCTTTCAGTGATGCATTATTGGCAAATATCAGGGCTGACGTCAATGTGGATGTTTCCATAATTACTTATGATGGAATAGTTTATTTCAACAGTTTACCTTCTTTGTTTTTTTTTTTTTGCTTTGGTACACGCATGTATTTGTTAATTGTGACTACCTATGTTTGTTTTTTTACATGTTCGAAATAAAGCATTTAATTTAATTCAATTCAATTCAATTCAACGTTGATCTGACTTTGAGAAACTAGATTTGCAGTTAAATTAACATCTTTAAAAACATTTTAAACATCTGTCTTGATTCAGGCTCACACCATTATTGGATTTTTTTCACATCATGTGATTGAACTGAACGACCTGTCCCTATCAGCTGAATGAAAGCCTGTCAGAGGATTGTCATACCTCTGCTGTGTCAGACATTAACGCACACAGACTCCAGTGTGGCATGAATGGGACATTGAGGCACTCGTTTCCCCTCTAAGAGGGTCAAAGGCTGAACGGGCCGACATGACCTGAATGAGAGCCGGTCACATGGTCCCCCGGAGCGAACACAAGGGAATGAGGATAACTGTGGACAAATAAAAGGCCTATTGTTGCCCTCTCTGACATCCACTCTGCCTGAAGTGAGGATCTCCTTCACTGCTCTGAAAAGTCAGAGTGAAGAGGACATAAACAGAGACGGACAAAACAATGTGGACAGGTATAAAAGTTGTGCACTGATGGAGGGAAATCTGCCTGGAAACAAACCACCCGAGAGGAGTTTAGCCTGCAGGTGGGTCGGCCGGGACAGATGACTAAATGTAAATTCAATGCAAACATCATGTAAAGCAGCCGAAGTCACTGACACCTTTAAAACAAACAAGCAATTTACACACATGTCCCGATTACATAAGGAGAGACAGGAAGTGCTTCAACCCCCGAAAAAACAAACAACTTCATCCAAACAAACAAGACAAGAGCTTCACTGTTAGTCGATAATCTAATTAGTCAGTTTGGAGTGTCAACTGTTACAAAGTGACAGATTTTGATTTTTGAAGATTCTCTCGAGATTTGTTACATCAGTTCATAACAAGACTTATCTCAAGTCATAATTTTCATTTTAAAGATACACATATATATATATATACAAAAACATGTAATAAATATATTTGTATATACACATACACACATCCAGAGATGTATCCATCCAGGCAGAGACAGTGGGACTAAAATCACATTTGTCCCTGCTGAATACAGACTCAATCAATCAGTCTTTCTCTACATCTAACACCACATTTGTCTTTGTTGAACATAACTTTATCAAAGGTAACCCCTTAAGATGTGGCATCTTATTTTCAAGAGGGACCCCATGTCTATATGGTTGTAAAGATAGTCACTATGGATGTATAATCAATACAACTGTGGATAGACGTTCAATCTAATATTAATACAATATCTATAATGAATATAACCTGGAGGGGATTGCTGTGATAAATATAGTAGCATCTAGCTGAACTGCCATGAAAGAGGTTTAACTGGTTTAAAAGTTGATAAGATTTTATCGATACCAATGCTATGAACGATCCTGCTAATCGATCCAATTCTTTAACGATTCCCTTATTGATTCCTGCAGATTTTTCATGTGGGCAAATGTTGACCGTTAGATTTTCAGTGGCAACAATGTCAAACACACATGTCACAGCATAGATAACTGCTTCTGCAAGTTGCTGGTGTTTCCACTCACTTAAGGTTGTACAGTAGGCGTCTTTTGGAAAAACTGAGCCACAATTCTGACCGCTTCTGAACCCTGTCAGTGGAAGGAATTGATGAGGGAATTGATTAGCAAAAAGACTCATGATATCGATACTTTGATGGAGCTGTTAACGATTCTCAACTGGAATTGGTTTTCGATTCCCATCCCTATCTAAAAGTATGAATTTATGTTAAATGATGTCATTTCTGTTGAATGATAGAGCACACGGAGTCGAACAGGTCATTCATGATTGTTTGTCAAGGCCAGACTAATATGTGCTGTTTGCAGTAACTATTATGTATTTAATTTTTTTGATCTCTCTAAACTGAAGAGGTTTCATTTAATGGCACTGGAGGTTGCACAATAGGCAATTTCAACAAACAACTGTGCACACAGGGAAATCAAATGACTAACCTAGCTGCTGAAATGCAGGATTCATTTATTGATTAGTCTATCAACATGGAGGTAATCCACAACTATTAATTAAAGGTTCATGGCTTCTTATTGAGGTCTGTGTCCACCAAAGATTCACACAAATTAACAGCGGAGGCCTCTATTGACACCACTGGAGTGTTTATGGCTCCAGCTGAACCCACCCTGAACATCTCCTCAGGCCTCGGTGTCACATTTCTTGAAAGGCGGATTAGCTCCTCATCCTCACATGGAGCTGTGCACATTAAACTGTCCACCCCTCAAAGGGGGGTTTGTGCCCCTCCAGTCTGATTTACAACTTTCATTCAGAAGATCCTGAACGCTTCCCTCGCTCCAACCGCCATTTGACCAGAAAACGATAATGGTGGACCATCTGCTAACAGATCCCTGCTTTATGTATGTTTATTGCTGCTGCTTGAGATTATCGATTATTGGAGAGATCAGCTATTCTGACGGTTGTTTCTCCTTTTAAGAACTAGTCCATAAAATAATGAAAAGTTTACCATTTAAAGCATATAATTGTCTCTATTTGTGGGTAATGTATTGAAGTCTAAAATCTGAAAGTACTAATTGACCATTGAGAATGTGAGGGAACAAATCTGTTTAAAATTGTGGCTCAAATCTGGTCATATTTTGGTATTTGATGCCTGAAGACTCATCTTAACCAGTAATTTAATATATTTTGGCTGCTTCATAAATCACTTAAGTATTTCCACAGTGGATATTGCCCATAATATTCTCTCCAGAACCTGATGCAACATCTTTTGACTTTTAACTCCAAACATGAGGAGCAGAATATCTTCACTTCAAGGTTAAGATTAAAGGTTCTGAAGATTTATTTTACTTATTTATCTGCACAATTAAAATGCTGCTTTCAAGGTTACATTTCAAGCATTTATGTTTCAAATATGAATCTTATTTGGAGGGAATCCAGAGGAAAGCTTATTTCATCTTTTAATAAAACCTTCCTGCTTTTCAGTTTATTTTGTTGTCCATGAAAAATATAAGTATTTTGACAGAAAAGGGTCAAATAATGGTGACTAATGTGTATTTACGTCTTTAATTAGATTAATTCAAATAAGGGTCAAATATATGCCTTTGGTTGAAATCTTCATTTCATGCTCATAAAAAGAATAATAAACACATTATGTAATTTTTTTCCACTATCTGTCTCCTAACAAAAAGCAATGACAAAAGATGAATTGTCATGATGATGTTCTGAAGTGGTGTGGGATCATAGGAGTTGCTTTCATTCTTTAAAAAAATGTCATCATGCAACCTGCAACTCCAGGAGAGAAAAAATATGTGTCCAGATGATATACATTTAGGTTAAATCACAATATTTCTTTATATTCCAATGACAAATCCATAAGTGATGACTGAAGGAAAACAGGTTAAATACTTTTTTCAGTATTTCCATAAAACAGGTTAGACAGCTCATTATATAACATAAAAGCAGTGATTATCAGCTGGTGGCCCTGGGGCCACAGCAGGCCCTGCAAAGCTCTCTACCTCGCCTCTATAATGTTATCAAACGCCTCCATAATGTTATCAAACCAACAAAATTTAAAGGAGAACTGCCATGGTTTCTTCCTGATGTTAAATTCCTGCAGAGACTAATGCATCCCCCAAACATTTGAGATTTAAACAGTTTTATCAGAAATGACTTGAAGTTTGATGTTATACAGAAATCCATGCAACAGCTATTATTATAGGATTTAACTAGAAAAACTGCTTTTTCAGAGTCAAAGACTTTCTTTTGAAGACTAAGACATACATGTAATTCTGAAAAAACAAGAAAAGTAAGACTTTAACTTAACCATAATATTTATATATTTTTTATTTGTTTTGAATCCTGGCCCCCAAAGTGTATGTCAAGAAAAAAACTGGCCCTCACACAAATATCGTTGATGATCCATTCAATAAAAGATATAGGTCTCACTAGTCCATCTGTGCGATGGCCCATAGAAAGTGTCTGGGGAAGTCAGAGCCTTTCAAAAACAGATCTGGAAGGTGATTGGACCATCATTCTGTCAATCAAATCAGTCACGGGTAAAGCAGATGATATACTGGTCTGATGTTGCTGCCAAGGAGTAAAGAGCATAGCACAAGCCAGTTTGTAAATTAAATTCTTTGCCAAACCTGTCAGAAGAGGATAGAAAATATCTTTCCAAGAAATGTTTCTAGTGTTATTACCAATGCCAAGAAGGTTATGTTTGTGCTGGCGTTTGTCCATTTGTTTGAGCAAGATAACTCAAAAATATCTTGACAGACTCTGATGATATTTTTAAGGGGATGTTGGTCATGTCACAAGACAGAGGTGATTAGATTTTGGTGCTGATCTGAAGACGAATGGGAATCTAGCATTTTTTTCTAAGGATTTGTAAACATGGCATGATAGGGCAGTTTTCCACAGTTTTAATAACAACTTGGCAAAGAATGTCAGACACTGATTGGTCGGTGTCTGACATTGAACACTGATTGGTCGGCGTCTCAGTAAACCGAGCTCAACGTTCTGCCTGATTACAGACACTGTAGCAGTCGGATCCATCTGCACTGCAAGGTTATGCACACACAGGTATTCAAACAGCCAAAACAGGTATTAATTATTACCTGAACTGGTGGTCATATTTTGCTGGCAACTGAGCATTTGTTTGCCCATTTGTGTTTTGGTCTGTGAGCAAGATAACTCAAAATTTCTCAACAGATTTTGCAGAAATTTTAAGGTAATGTTGGTCATGGAACAAGGGAGAATTTACATTTACATTTCTGTGGTCAACTGAAGACAAATGTGGATCCAGGATGTTTTTTAAAAGGTTTGTCAACATTGCACAACAGGCCAGTTTTCCACATTTTTTAACCTCTGCCAAGGAGGTTATGTTTTTGCCGGTATATTCGTTTGTCTTTTTGGTTGTTAGCAAGATTACGCAGACACTACTGGACAGATTTTTCCTGAAATTTTCAGGAGACGTTGGTAATGGCCCAACTTAAAAATTATTTGATTTTGGCAGTGATCCAGATAACCGCTATTAGCAAAAGACTGTTTTTGCTCAATAACTGTCTAACTAATAAAGATATCAACATGATTCTGAGTGCTAGTTGTGGGTTTTCAGGGTCATGAATCATATTATGATGGTAACTTTATCACAGAACTATTGCTTACAGATGTAACAGCAATATGTGAGCTACCTTGGTGGAGGTTCGCACTCTCCGAGTGCTTTTTAGTCAATAATAATTCAGCTAAGAATGTCAGAAATGCCTTGTTGGAGGTTTGTTCTCTCAAAGTGCTTCTACTTTGTTTAGCATTGGTTTGGCAAGCCCCCTGAGTCCTTCAGCTCTCATCCCACACCACATAATATAGATGTTTAGTCCAAGAAAAAAAATAACTCAGTCAGTTTTCAGTCCAACTACCACGTTAACAGTACATGTATATTTGAGATCAGATTTCAGTCGAGCAGACACATCAACCCACTTCTTCAATCTGCTTAATGTTGTTTTGTCTTTGCTGCTGCTGAAAGAGCTCAACTGCCATTTGCTGCTTTTATGAAGATAACAAAAACATGATCTATTTTATTCTGCAGAAACGCTTTTAATAAAATATTGAGTCAAAAAAGCAGTGAGAGAAGTCGCTCCCCATGTCGCAAAGAATGAAGCCTCTAATCACTCTCATTTGACTGTACATCACCTTAACAGGACTATGCAAAACTTTATCTCCATTCGCAGCTGAATGTCAGCTTAGAATTTGGAGAACCGTGACAGGAACTTTCGACTATTTTTGGCTTCAATAATTTACCACTTCATTAAGAGAAAATTGTCTGAGTAATGGATAATTAAAAGAAAAATGTATTGCTGCCCTTTGAGCAACTTTAGAGGTGACTTTCCTTCATTTTGTTCTCGTTCCAGAGCCACAATCACCATAATAAATTCCTCACATATGAAAGGACTCAAGTATGCTGTGCACTTTATTTCTACGATCATAAAAGGCCCATAATGAAAGCCATTTGTCGTGGCCTCTATAAAGGCAGGTTTCATACTGCTGTAAATACTCCAGAGAGAAACCTGCTGTCCCTGCCAACCAGACTACTACAGCTCTACAACCAGACGGACTCTGTTTTTGTCCAGATCCTCACTGTATTTCCATGTGTGTCAGCAAACCTCTTTAATACCTGATGCTCAGTGAGTCAGATTCGCACCAAACTGCTGAACTCTGACATGCCTGGAAAATATGTGGAGGCTGAACAAGACGAGCTGAAGAGGCCAGACGAGTAAATCCAGGTCATAAGCACCAATTATGTCCGCTCTATGGAGCTGCTGTAGTAGCACAAAAACACTGTAAAACAAAGGTGACCACAAAGACAAATTAGTGGGTAAAGCAGCTAGCTTCAGGCTTAACTCCGGTTTTTTGGTAACTTGACTCTAGCCCAGTTTAAAACTCTGCAACAGGAAGCAAAACACATAAACAACAAGCAGGCTACTCATCAATCAGCTCGCTGCAAAAACAAAACAAGACCTCTGAGACCACCAAGAGGCTGACATGTTTGCCCCCAGTGAAATGTCTCAGAAACTACTGGAAGGATGGACTTTAAATTTACTGCAGCCATTAGTGTTTACCTGTAGATCAGGAAAGAGCAACCCAACATTACCAAAGTGCACCAAATAAAGTGGCCAGTGAGTGAATTTCCCAAGCCAAATTCCAAACTGCCCCCTCCTCCTGCAAGGTTCCTATGATGCTTTTTAACACATGCATTTATAAAAAATAACGCTGCATCTGTGCCATCCCCCTAGACAAAAAAATGTGCCCCATCCTGCATCAACCATCAACAAAAATGACATCATTTAACATAAATTCATACATTTAGACCAGTTAAACCCATTTTAATGGCAGTTCAGCTAGATGCTGCTATATTAATCAACATCACTCCTCTCCAGATTATATATTAATTTAAATATTAGACTGATCTATCCATGGTTGTATTGTTTAAACATCCATAATAACTATCTTTACAACCATATAGACATGAGGTACCTCTTGAATATGAGCTGCCACATCTCAAGGGGCTAACCTTTAATACATTTATATTTAACAACTATAGTGCTATACAGATGAAGATTGACTGATTGACTTTATATTCAGCAGAGACAAACATGATTTCAGTCCCTTTGACTCTGCCTGGATGGATACATATCTTTATGTACATACAGTGCCCAGCATAAATGAGTACACCCCTTATTAAAAGTAATGCATTAATCAATGTCTAAATGAACAAAAGAACAATTTCCAAAGTTTTGACAAAGCTGAGTTTGACATAACATTTTTTTTTTACCATAAGATGAAAATAAGGGTAATATGATAACTAAAATTTAGCTTTGCTCCCAAGCCTTTGATTGGGGTGTACTCATTTTTGCATCCTGATCTTAAATTAAGAAAAACACTTTTTTTGTGTGCAACTTCAAAAATCTTGTTTGCAATCAATGACCCACATTTGGGGGAGTATTTTGTGGTATAGTATGCCATAGACAATGTTGATTTTGAAAGGAAACTAAAGGTTTTCTCACAAATCTGAAGGGGTGTACTCATTTATGCTGAGCACTGTATGTGTATATACAAATATAGACATTATATGTATTTGTATATAGGCATATATTTGCATCTATAAAATGAAGAAGATGGCTTCAGCCTGCTATTGTAAAGTGAACTGGCACTAATCAAACAAAGATTGATTGATTGAAATTAGTCTTAGAAAACAAGTAAACTAAGAAAGATTTTAGAGATTTAAGAGTGAATCTGTCAAGAGTTCACAGTTATCAGGATCACTTGCACTCATATTTCTTGTACAGAGTTACTGTGTTGGAGATTTAAATGGGAATTTAATATATCCTCGTGTTACTTATCTCAAAACACCTGATGTTCTGTGGTATAATCGTTTGTCTAAATTTACATGTATGCAGTGCAGATGTGGAATTAAACCTAAAAAGGTCAGCACTGGTCATGTTGTATTAACTACTACAAATAAAGGTAAAGGGTCACTTGGTCGGGGCATAACAAATTAGGCAGGGCTGTGTTATGACGGAAAAGATGATCAGGACATAAATCATCCTGCGATTTGTAAGTAAACATTTAAAAACAGTCTGTTTCCACCACTTCCTGAACTTTGAGGTAAAAATAAACCAGGAAAGGTTTTAGGGGGCTCAAAATGACAAAATAGGTGCACCTGAGGGCTGGTGGTTATGTCTGCACCGTTGTTCCTGAGGTGGACAATCCCAGGTTGGGTAAAGTGTTTAGCAGCTTTCCCACTCACCTGTCCCACTAAAGTTTGTATATATACTTTTATTTGTCTGAAACTGGTACTAAATTCAAATTAAACTGGTGCAAGTTAATGGCTCCTGAATCAGTTCTTTCTAGAGAAAAAAACGTTTGCCTAAAATGTCCGTTTCTAAAGCAGGAGAGGAATTCAGTATCTCTCACTGAGCAGACAAGGAAGAGAAGGTCCAGCACCTTTAGCTCTAATATTTAGCGAGTGGCATCAAAGTGAAACTCCAAAATATGTGTTGGGATTCAGGTATCAATGTCTTGGTACAAGTTAGAGTTGAAAGCTTTATGGATCGAAATTGCTTCTTCAGACAACATAATCATGTGATCACCAAAGCTGCAATTTTTTGCAGTGCTCCTGACTGAAACAGAATCTGTTGTGTCAACTATTTTATACATAATATTTCACAAATTTGCTGGCAATTTGTAATTTACAGAAGTGCTGGTAAGCAGGTCAACAACACAAAGCCTCTGTTTAGGAGTAGAAGTTGGAGTATCCCTTCAATTATGAAAACAGATTAATTATCATCAATATTATATGATAAATAATGTGTGATGTGCTTTTGATCATTGATCAGAAGCTTGATATGAAGAAAATTGTGAATCAAATTGAAATTGCTATATCTGCCAGAAAACTCGCAATTAGATCTTTTCCTAAAATTGTTCAGCCCTAGTACTAGTACCAGTTTTTTGTGCATCTCCGTTTGTGGTATCTGCTCAACTCTGCTTGACTCAACAGTGTTTTGTTTCTACTTGCATCATTTTCATTACAGTGCACTGTGTACATAGATTGTACTTCTTTCAGGTAAGTGGGGTTGTTGTAGCATGGCTGCACTGAACAACCTTGACATCCTCACAACAACAAAGAATGAAATAGAAGCGCTAGAGCCATCAGAGCCCCCCTCGGTAGATGACTTTCTGCCACAGTAAGGAAACAAGTTTTATTTCAGGGACAGCTGTAAGCAGCAAACTACTATACTATTAAAAGCAGGGGAGAGTTTGGAGTCATACAACAGGAGGCATTGCACGTCTGTGTCCAATACCCCTGTGTACTGAACACTCCAAACATTCAGAAGTGTCTTCACAGCATGTTGAACCAATGCCGATGTGAATCCCTAAATCAGATTGAAAACAAGAAAGAACTCCAAGAAGCTGCTTCACTTTACTTTAAAGTTGGTGCTTGAATTTATGAAACATGAATCACATATCTGACAATGACAGAGTGGAGACTGTGAGAAAAATAAACCTCAAAGTTAAGTAAAATAAAACAGTATTATTTTTTAATTTGCTTTTGTGTGATGCTTTATAATTTCTTACATAGGTTTTTATCAACCTTGTTAATAATTTATTTTATTCTATTCTATCTACTTGCTTATTTTACCATTACTTATTAAACTATTTTTAATCTCTGCTGTTCTTAATTCCCTCACTGGTATATGATCGTTTTAGTTCTGTTTTTACCATCTTCTCATGTTTTAATATACTCTCTTTTTTATTATTATCCTCAATCTATCCTCTTCTTTTCCATTTTCCTGATGTGATGCCGTCAACTATCAACTGTCATCAATTTATCTATGTATCTACAAATCTATCACCTATTTACTGTCTTATCATCTCCTTATCATTATATATAAAACAAAATACCTTTTTACTAATGTTCTTCATATGTACGTGCTGACATATTAAGCTGTACTAGTTTAGTATATTCCTATAGTACTTCAGCTGTTTCCAGCTTACCAGTTTACCATTTTCATTCCTTTTGTTGCTTTATCTAACATGAACCTCTGTGCCTTTTCATTTCACTATATTGGTCTCTGTTTGACCTGATTGTTGATTTATTGTCTCCAGAGTTCTGCCTTTTTCTGCCTTTGTTTTGTCTATTAAAGCACTTTGCAAACATCTGTTTTTAAAGGTGCTATAGAAAAAAAAGTTATTAATATTATTATAGTCTACAGTTGTTACAGTAAATGCTGTATGCCCTAAAATAAAATATGAACAAGTGGATATCCTTAGCCAACAAAATAAGTGCAAATCAAAAACAGAAAGAACAGGACAAAGACATCAAGATTCATCCATCTGTCTCTTGGATAAAGAATTTTTCATCAAGCCATTTCCTTCACAGACTCAAGGCCTTCAGAGAACAATGCCACCAGACAAAAGACGATACCAGAGCAGCGTGAGTGATTTTGGAGACAGACAGCGTGTCCACATCTGGCCACCAGCCGCAGTGACTTAAAGTCAACCAAGACTCAAAGTCATCATCCACATCCTCTTCCCAAGGTCGGGCCAAGAGGAAGACCTATTTATGGTACAGAAAAACAGATAATATGTGGAGGTTTACATATGGAGATCCTTGTTTAAGCCCCCAAACAATCTGCTCTCCATCACACGCTGACAAACACGACCTCCAGGGGAAGATGTTGTTTTAGAGGCCTACAGGTCACTCTGGTGGAGAGGTTTGGAAACAGGAAGCTCCTGAGAAACACAGACCCACTAAGCACCTTGTGGGAGGGGGTTTAGGGATTGAGCATTCAGGGGGGAGGGGGAGAGAGGCTCCTGAATAACATCTTTATTTTAAGACAAATGAAAATAAACTCCAGCGGTGTACAAAAGAGGACTGTTGATGCAGGACAGCGTGAATGAGGACCAAACCTCCCACTGTCCCTGTTATTCTTGATCCTCTCGTCTCAATCGGAGTTATCACGGCTCATAACTCAGAGCGTCCTATAGATCGTGTCGTAATCCTTTTTTCGGCCAAACAGGACGTGGCGGGGACCCGGTTTGCTTGAACTGATTAAAGCTACATTCCAAGCCATATTTTCTTTGGCCGCTCTGATGAATTGAATGTTTGTTACAGCTGCGGTGGCTAAAGCAGTGTTTTGCCAACTCCAATGTTTGTATGAGCGCAGATTCCTCTGTAGGGTGGACTTTGAATGAGTCGCTCGCTGTGTGAGCTCTCCCTCTCACATACTATTGGGATTCTTTGAGCATATTCTATCATGCATATTTCAGAGGCCGTGCTTCAAGCAGCAGGCTCCAACATGGCTGATGTGGAGATGGAAAACACAGGGATGAAGCTCAGAGTTTTTCAACTTAGAATCTGAAGCCGTTGTTGCTCTTTGTAATCCCTGAAAGTAGAGCTCCACACATTGTCTTAAATGCACCAAATTATCGATTAACCTTTAGTCTTAGGCATGGCTGGGCAATATATTGGTTAAATAGATTTATTCAGATTTTTTACTGTGGAAGATTTTAAAAACAAAAATCCAGATTTTTTTTCCTTGACTTGGGGTCAATCCCAATAGTACCCCTTAGCCCTTGTCTTACCCCTTAGCCCTTGATTTTGCACGTTTACGTCTAGTGAAGGGGTGCCTCAATTCTCTGTAAGTTTAAGGGGAAGGGCTACACAGCCCTTGAAGCAAAGACAAACCGGGACCTCACTTAAAAGGAAGGGGTATGAGAATTTCCCATAATACACTGCACCTGCTGACAAGAAGGCAGAGCGGAGACCAAAGGAAGCGCATAATTATAAGTAATTATTAAATTATTAAGTAAATCCAATCATGTTTGAATTGTTGGTCATATTTTAAAATTGTTTTAATTTAGTCAAGTCAAGTCAAAGTTTATTTGTAGAGCACGTTTAAAAAAAAACCTCGGTCGCCGGCGGAACCCATGTGCGAGATAGACGTATAATTTTCTGCTCCGTCTCAATCGGCTTGAAATCACCCCTCAAACTGAGAATTTGAACTCGCTAACTCCTACAGCAGGAAGATGAGTGGGAACAAGTTACAGAGAGGCCAGAAGAGTTCGAAAAATCAAATGACTGTACAGTTAACAACGAAGAAAGACCAAATGGACACCTCCGTCGATGAAAATAGCGCCTAGCTAACTAGCAAAGAAGCTAGTCAACCCGGAGACGAGCTGCTTCGTGAAATCTACTCCATCTCTTAAGACCTCCGGGAGTTCAAAAGCGACATACACACAGCTATCTCCGAACTTAAGGGAGATTTAAGGAAGGACCTGAAAGATGAGATGACAACGCTAAAACAGGAGCTTAACCATAAGCTAGCAGAAATGGGGGCGACACTTCAAGATCAAGCTCGGGCTATTGCAGAGGCAGAGGAGCACATTTCCGAAGTTGAAGCGAGCGGCCCCATAACTAAAGAGACCTTGCTCTGTCTGCTAAAAGAACAACGCAAACTGCAGCAAAAGATGACCGACCTGGAAAGCAGGTCCAGAAGAAATAATATCCGGATGTATGGTGTGCCTGAGGACGCTGAGGGTGACTCCATGATAAAGTTTGTTGAAAATTTACTGACCACTGAGCTTCCCTTACCTGAAGGTATGTCTCTTAAAATCCAGCGTGCTTACAAAGCTTTGGCTCAGAAGCCGGGGCCCGATGCTACCCCACGGTCTGTTGTCATAAACTTCCTCCAGTTTGATGTTAAAGAAACTGTCCTCAAACTAGCTTGGAAAAAGAAGGTCCTCGTTAACAACAAGCAGGTGTTTTTTGACCACGACTATGCTTACGAGGTCATGGAGAAGTGTAGAGCTTACGGAGGAATTAAAAAAGCACTTAAAGAACAAGGTATTCGCTTCCAGACCCCATTCACGAGGATCCGCATCCACTGGAACACCGGCCCACGGACCTACGAGGATGCACAGGCAGCTGCGCTGGAGCTGAAGGCGCGTGGGATTTCCGTAAATACCGCTGGAGGGGAGCCGGGTTCCAGTATGGAGGAGCGTATACTGGAGGCGTTTCCATGGCAACAGGCAGACGCAGGAGACAGAGCGAGACGAATGGAGACGCGCGTGAGAGATAAGTTACAGGAGTTTAGGAGGGCATCCAAACAGTAATCGATTGGTGTTCATACGGTAAAATAACTGAATACACCGGACATAACAATGTAACTGTATGTGCTACTCTATCCTCTCATTTAAAAGTAATGTAAGGTGCCGATTGAGCAGGCAAATGTTATGACTTTATGTTGGACTCATCTAGAGGCTGTGGAATGTACATGCTGGACAGTCATTCCACCACTAGGGAGGGCCCCAACCATTCGGGGGGTTATAACCCACCACCTTCCAACAGGGACCTTAGAGGGCAACAGCCCCTCTGCTCCGGGAAGTCTACACTTCTGTTCTAATGTTATTGAAGTTATGTTATTGTTCTACGTTACAAGCAGGGGAGATTTGTTTCTCTATTTTCATTGTGAAGGATGTGCACTTGAGTTCATTACCACAGGCATACAATGTTGTACTTGGACCTAATCATTTGGTGACTGACACAATATGGTAAAGTTTATTTCATTAAATGTTAATGGGCTTCTTAGTCGAATTAAACAATTCAAAATTCTTACAAAATTAAAGAGAGAAAATATAGACATGGCATTTTTGCAAGAAACTCATGACAGGAAAAGATCATGAAAAACTTAAAAGACAAGGATTTAAATATGTGTTTGCTTCATCGAATGGATCAAAACACACGAGAGGTGTTGCTATACTTATTTCTGGGAGAATAATATATGAACATATATGTACAACTAGTGATAAAGAAGGCAGATTCATAATGATAAAAGGAAGAGTTGATGGGAACTTATTCACCTGCAAAATGTATATATTCCCCTGGGGTCAGAACCTGATTTTTATATACGAATATTAGATAAGATTGCAACAGAAACCCAAGGGACTCTCATATGTGGAGGAGATTTTATTATCACTCTGAATCCTCGTCTTGATTCTTCAGGAACAAGAACATTGCAAACCCAGAAAATAACTAAGAAAATAAACTCGATGATGTTAGAAATAGGACTAATTGATGTCTGGAGACAGCTGAACCCATCTACCAGGGACTATACCTTCTTCTCATCTCCACACTCAACATATTCAAGAATTGATTACTTTCTACTGTTTGGTACAGATTTTAGTAAAGTGCAACACTGCTATATTGGAACGATGGATTATTCTGATCACTGCTCATTATATTTATCCCTAATGGCTACATACAGACATAAACTTACTCACTGGAGGTTTAACTGTAGCATATTGAACAGACATAGAACTGAACGGTTTGTAAAAGACATATCGGAGTACCTAGAACACAATGACAATGGGGAGGTGACTCCACCTGTCATCTGGGATACCTGTAAAGCAGTAATGAGAGGAAAAGTGATTGCTGTAACTTCATTTCTTAAGAAACAAAGAATGGAAAAACTCAACCGCCTGCAACATGATTTGAAAAAATTAGAATCCAAACATAAAGACTCCAGGGACCCTAAAATTAATCTAGAAATGTCAAGCAAAATTAATCAGATTGAGGAAATAAATAGACAAGAAACTCAGAAGAAATTAATATATATTAAACAAAATTATTATGAAGGCGGTAGCAAGTATACAAAATTACTGTCCTATAAATTACGAAAACAACAGGCAGATAATACAATATATAAGATAAGGGACCCCGAATCTATGGAAATCTACCATCAAATGAAGGACGTTAAAGAATGCTTTAAGAACTATAATAAAAAAGTTATATTCACAACCTCACATTGATAATGACCACAAAATGGAGATGCTATTCGAATCACTAAAGTTACCAACTCCTACTGAAGATCAAAATAAAGGACTAACTTCACCAATAACAAAAGAGGAAATTTATTCAGCCATAGCTAGGTTAAAAAATAACAAGCCCCCAGGAACCGACGGATTTACGTCACAGTGGTACAAAAATCTAAAAGATGCTCTGATACCTATTTTACTTAAAACATTCAATTGGGTTCTGACAAAGGGGGAAATTCCTGACTCATGATATGAAGCAATTATATCAGTGATACCTAAGGGTGAGAAGGATAAACTAGACTGCGCAAATTATCGACCAATTAGTGTTTTGAATGTTGACTATAAATTATTTACTTCAATTATCGCTAAAAGACTTGAGAAAATTTTACCTGAATTAATCAACTTGGACCAAACTGGATTTGTTTCCTCTTGTCAGACACATGATAATATTCGAAGGTCTTTACATATTATTCGACATATAAATCAAAATAAAATACAGGCTATGTTGATAAGCTTAGATGCTAAAAAAGCCTTTGATTCTGTTCGATGGAAATTCTTATTTAAAACTATGGAAAACTTTGGATTCGACAAAGTAATTATCAATACAATAGAGGCTCTATACTACAAGCCATCAGCAAAATTGAAAATCAATGGTGAGCTAACTGGTTCTTTTGGGCTTGAGAGATCAACGAGACAGGGCTGCCCATTAAGTCCACTTATATTTGCAATTTTTATTGAACCATTGGCACAGTGGATTAGGCAGAATAACTTGATTAAAGGTATAAAAATGGCAGCAGGAGAGCAAAAGCTGGCCTTGTTTGCGGACGATGTCTTCGTGTATCTCTCGAGCCCAACAGATTCATTGCCTGAGCTGATGTCAGTGCTGGAGAAATATGGGTCATATTCAGGATATAAACTAAATGAACAAAAAACTCAGGTCATTAACATTCATTACAACCCCCCTCAGTATCTTCGTTTAAAGCATCAACTGGATTGGGGTAAGAAATATGTAAAATATTTGGGAATCTTCTTGCCTACTGATTTATCTAAATTAGAAGAAATGAATTATGGCCCCCTGAAAAAGCAAATTATTTCTGACATTAACAGATAGAATTTAATCCCTAACCTTAATATAAGTTCACGCATCGAATCAATTAGGATGAACATTTTACCAAGATTTCTGTACTTATTTCAGTCAGTGCCTATTGAAAAACCAGAACAGTACTTTTTAGATTGGGATAAAATTATCTCACGATTTATTTGGGCTGGGAAAAAGCCAAGAGTGAGATACAAAATTTTACAACAATCTAAGGAGAGAGGAGGATTAGCCCTTCCATGTCTAATAGATTATTACAGAGCTGCTCAATTGCGACCACTGATTGGTTGGTGCAAGCCCACTTACAGATCTAGATGGAAAGAGATAGAGAGCTCAATGGGGAAGGGACTCCCAGTTAATACATTAATAGGAGACCCTTCATTAATTAGTCATTTGGCGGACTCTGATAACCCATATATAAAAAGCTCATTAAAGACATGGAGGGGACTAATTAAAAAGTACCAATTTGAAGAGGGGGCTGAATTCTTCAAGTGGTTTGCCTATGACCCAGAGTTCTTACCCAGCAAACATGACACGAGGTTCAAGGATTGGACTGCAAAGGGTCTTACAACATATTCCACACTCCTAAAAAAAGGTACATTGTTGAGCTTCCAGGACCTTAAGGACAACTATAATTTACAAAATCAGGACCATTTTAGGTATTTACAAATCAGAGACTTTATTAAGAAAAAAAAAATTAAGGATGACATGACAACTGGAGACGAAATCCTGGATATTTTCCAAAATGCCTACAACGATGGTACCTACAAAAAAATAATTTCTAGACTATATTGTGCTCTCCAGAATTTAAAGGGAGATCATACTTTGAATATTAAAACAAGATGGGAAGCAGAGGGCAATATCACGATAACAATGGAGGAATGGGACAGAATTTGTAGACAACAACAGTTGACAACAAGCTCTCCCTCCTGGAGGGAATACAGCTGGAAGAACTTGACTCGATTCTTTTGTACTCCAGCACAGAAAACTAAGTACTCTGATTAGACTGCTTGTTGGAGGTCTTGTGGGAGTATTGTGGCAAACCATTTTCACATTTTTTGGGATTGTCCCTCTGTGGCTCCATTTTGGAGATGCGTCCATGGCGTCCTGGAGGCAGTTTTTAAGTCTAAAATCTGCTTTAACTTCAAAATTATGTACCTTAATGATTTAGAAGAACCTAAATGTGCAAAGAGAGACAAACGTTTACTGAGGCTATTGTTAGTAGCAAGTAAGAAGGCGCTGACCAGAAAATGGCTGAAAAGAGATACACCTACTATAAATGACTGGATTGATGTTGTTTACAGTATATACGTTATGGAGAGAATCACATTTAAACTGAGATGTAAAATTGATGATTTTTCTGAAATTTGGTCAAAATGGCTCACCTATGTCTTAACTGTAAGGTCTGATTTTGTATAGCAACAACATGCCCCATATGGGAGGCATATCTTAAAACTTTATTGCAAAGGAAGGAACTAATATGGTTATATAAGCATATTGTCATGTGTGTGGTTTAAGTGTTGCTTGAGAGATGGATCCTCCTCCTGCTGTTTGTTCTAATTTTGTCTGTATTTGTGTTATGTTTTTTTTTTTTTAAAAAAACAACAATAAAAAGTAACTGAAAAAAAAAAAAAAAAAAACCAACCTCGGTTGACCAACGTGCTGTACAGGGGTACAATATAATCATGCATACACTTAATAATAATAAAAATGGCAATGACAATACTTGATAATCAAATAATTTTGCACTCATTTTTTGGCACTAAGCAATAATAAAATGACTAATCATCCCACAAATTTGAAATGTTGCTTTATCATCTTCAACATTTATATTTCGGCTTAATTACGGTGGACTGCAACAATATCTTTGATATTTATGCTTGAGAAATGCTGGACATAAAAACTGCTAGTTAAATTTAGGATTTATGTTCGGCACTTCAACTATTCAAAGCAATATCCAAGGTTTTTTTTTTTTGCTTGCAAGTTCATTTTTTTCATAAAACTAAACAAGACAGGACTGAATATGTCATAACCTAAAGGCTATAATTAGGGAATGATGCCTTTACTAATTAGCAGAGACATGACACAGTGGTTAAAGTGTTATTTGCGTGGCTATTGGAATAAGAAGTAGTGATGCACAATATTATTGGTTTGATATAGGTATCTGTTGATTTCAGCCTAAAAAGTTAAGTATCGATATTGGTTGATATTGAAATTTTTACAGATATTGACAGCTAATATATCGGCCACACATATCTGCCATATATCGGGTGGAACATCGGCAAATTACACAAATGTACAATATTGATGCACCTTCTCATCACTGCATGGGTACATTTAAAATCAAGGGTTTCATTTTTGCAAAAGTTAAATGCTGTTTCTCTTGTTTTACATCTGTTCCTTGCAAACATACACTGTAACACTGAAAGAAACAAGTTCATTTTTGTTAAGTACAGAGCTTGTGCTCTTGACCAGAGACAAATGGTGTCAGTATCAGTATCAGTGACAATGAACTAAAAAATATCGAAATATTGGATATCTGCAAATATCCAATATTGTGCATCTAATAAGCAATGATTAAATCACTTACAATCCCACCTTTTCTGTCATTCTTGTGACTTATTCTTTAAAAATAAACAAATAAATAAATCAAGCCATGTTACATGCCTTCAGATATATTTTTACAAGAAACACTGTAAATAAAAAATTGAGTTGACAATTTTGTACACCAACTAATCAAAGTATCACTGAGAGCATGAACTTGAAAATGTTTTGCTGTTTCAATAAAATGAGAGCATTAACCTGCCACAACTGTGAACCTTTGAGGGAAATGTTCTTCTGAACTGAGAAGTCCTGACTGGTTTAATTTTGACTTTTTACACATTTTCTGTGCCTTGTGTTGCACCGTTTGTATTTTATCGCAGAGCTCAGTTTAAAAATTGTTTGCATGTAAAAGGAAAGTTAGTGTTTGCACTGACTTTTTTGTATTAGCTGTTAAGCATTCAAAAGCCCATTTAGCAGAAGGCGTTGCTAATCAGTGGGTGATGAATGCTAATTGATTTACATGCCACATACTCGTCGAAGAACAAGCACACATTGTAGGAATTCATCATAAAAGCCTGACTTATCTTCTCCGGATGTTTCAGCTGTTCTTTGCAACTTTTTCTGAAAAATATTCATGCTGAAAATCCCAAAGAAAGCCCGAGTCAACATGACAGAGCTCCACGAGTCGAAGCAGATAATGCCTCTGATGTAAATATCTGCATTGTGTGTGTGTAAACAGTGGGGGTGATGATGATGATCAGTCAGCTCAGCCTCCTGCTGAGCGCTCTGCTGTGTATCGCTCTGACTCTGCGGGGTAATTGATGAATATTTGGCTATGTTAATGCCGGCTGCAGAGATGCCTTTGGAGTATAACCATGGTAACTACAGTACCTGCGTGTATCAGACGGAGGGGGAGGGGGGCGATAAAGGCCTGAACTGATAGCTGATAAGAAGGGGTCTCTGCCCTGGCCTAGTTTATCTTCAAAGCTTAGTCATTTATGCAGAAGGAAAGGGGAGGAGGGGGATAGTGGAGAGATAGAGAGACTGCAGGAGGCTCTGACCCGTCTGCAAACCCCCCACAACACTTCAAACTGACTGAATTATTGTCCTGTAGCTCTTTCCTCGCTGGAAAACTGATGAACCACCACCTAACAGAGCAGTATTTCACAGACGCTCTGACCTTGAGAGTCTGAAGGTCCTTTAGTTCCATAAAACTCACTTTCTGCCTCGAGATGCCTGAGTCACAGTCACAACACTCTCTGCTAAGGAGATAAGTTACTGCTGAAACACATTTGATAAGAGAGGCTGAAATGTTCTTAAATCCATGCTTTCCTGACTCAGGAGTTTCCCATTTTACCGTATTAAAAATGGAATGTATTGGGGTGCTGGTAAGCAGCCAGGCACGACCCATATACAGTGCCATGAAAAAGTATTCGCCCCCTTCCTGATTTCTTACTTATTTGCTTATTTGTCACACTTAAATGTTTCAGATCATCACACAAATTTTAACATTAGACAAAGATAACCTGAGTAAATACAAAATGCAGTTTTTAAATGATGATTTTATATATTAAGGGTAAAAAGCTCTCCAAACCTACATGACCCTATGTGAAAAAGTAATTGCCCCCCTTGTTAAATCATGAGTTAAGTGTGATTAACCACTTTTTTTTTTTTAAAGCTGATTTCAATTTCACTGACCACACCCAGACCTTATTACTGCCAGACCTGCTGAATTAAGAAATCACTTAAACAGAACCTGTCTGACAAAGTGAAGTAGGCAGCAAGATCTCGAAAAGAAATACATCACGCCACGATCCAAAGAACTTCAAGAACAAATGAGAAACAAAGGGATTGAAATCTGTCAGTCTGGAAAGGGTTACAAAGCCATTTCTAAGGCTTTAGGACTCCAGTGAACCACGATCAGAGCCGCTATCCACAAATGGAGAAAACTGAGAACAGTGGCGAACCTTCCCAGGAGTGGTCAGCCTACCAAAATTACACCAAGAGCACAACGACGACTCACCCAGGAGGTCAAAAAGAACCCAGAACAACATTTAAAGAACTGCAGGCCTCACTGGCCTCAGTTAAGGTCAGAGTTCATGACTCAACAATAAGAAGGAGACTGAGCAAAAATGGCATCATGAGAGAGCCCCAAGGCGACAACCACTACTGACCAAAAAGAACACAAAGGCTCGTCTCACATTTGCCAAAAGATATCTTAATGATCCCCAAGACTTTTGGAAAAATATTCCATGGACTGGCGAGACAAAAGTTTAACTTTTTCAAAGGTGTGCATCCCGTTACATCTGTGGCATTTGATAAAAAGAACATCATAACAATAGTCAAACATGGTGGTGGTAGTGTGATGGTCTGGGGCTGCTTTGCTGCTTCAGGACCTGGACAATTTGCTGTGATTGATGGAACCATGAATTCTGCTGTCTACCAGAAAATCCTGAAGGAGAACCTTCGGCCATCAGTTCGTGACCTCAAGCTCAAGCTCACTTGGGTTACCAACAGGACAACGACCCAAAACTCCTACGAAGTCCACTTGTGCATGGCTTAAAACAAACAAAATTAAGGTTTTGGAGTGGTCAAGTCAAACTCCGGACTTAAATCCAATTGAGATGCAGTGGTGTGACCTTGAACGGGCAGTTCATGCTCAAAAACCCTCCAATGCGTCTGAGTTAAAACAACACTGCGCAGAAGAGTGGGCCAAAATTCCTCCACAGCGATGTGAAAGACTCATCACCAGTTATTGCAAATGCTTGATTGCAGTAATTGGTGCCAAGGGTGGCACAACCAGTTATTATGTTCAGGGGGCAATTACTTTTTCACATAGGGTCATGTAGGTTTGCAGAGCTTTTTCCTTTAATAAATAAAATCATCACTTAAAAACTGCATTCTGTATTTACTCAGGTTATCTTTGTCTACTGTTAAAATTTGTATGATGATCTGAAACATTTAAGTGTGACAAATAAGCAAAAAAGTAAGAAATCAGGAAGGGGGCGAATACTTTTCCGTGGCACTGTACATGCTTCTGCTGGACTGGGTTAAAATCCAGCCTGTGGCCAGTTTGCAGAGTGTCGCTTCCTTTAACAAGCCTATCCACTGTCTCTCTCCTCTATTAATGAAGGCACAAAATGCCCAAAAAGTAATCTTTAAAAAAAAAGAATATATTTTATATTCTACTGTAAGCTCTTTCTAGTCCCAAGTGTCAAAAAACAAAAAAGAGTTTTGTTTAAAAAACAGCAGAAATGGTCAAAAGATTACATGAGTATGTAACGTAATGATTTGCCTTAACAGGAGTGGGACAAAATATCTATATTGTGATGTCTCTGCATGTCGGCGGCACCGTGGCACAAAAGATAGTCCATGTGCCTCATAGCAAGAAGGTTGCTGGTTTGACCCATGTGTTGGTCAGGGCTTATCTTTGTGGAGTTTGCATGTTCTCCCCATGCATGCATGGGTTCTCCTCCTCTTACAGACCAAAACATGCTCATTAGGTTGACTGGTGACTCTAAATTGCCACTATGTATGAGTGTGAGCATAAATGGTTGTCTGTCTCTCTATGTGGCCCTGCGATTGGCTGTCAACTGTTTCAGGGTGTACCCCACCTCCTGGAAATGTCAGTTGGGATAGGCTCCAGACCCCAGGTGGGACAGCCGAAACAAAAGCCTTTAAATCAGGAAAAGGTGGGAGCTAATAGCAAGACGACAGTAGGAAGAGACTACTAATACAGAGATTAGCATGGATGCTAACAGCTTCAGTAGCAGTATTTTAGATTTGGACTGCATTTCTTTATTAAATGAAAAACAAATAACAGTACAAACTTCTGATCTGTTTTGCCTTGAGTTTGTTTTATGAAGTGGCTCATGTTCTGTCCTTAACCCCGGCCGAAATTAAACGATCTAATGGACCATATTGAATGTGTTTGGCTGGACGATTGTCCAATCACCTGCTGGATATGCTTCTGAAAGGTTCCGCCCATTCACGAACACTTTCTATGGACTTTTTCCCAGATGGACTAAGTGAAATATGTTGAATGGTCCATCTGGTTCATCAGGTTATACTAAACGTGCTGCAAGAGCCATAATTTGGACCATTTCTGCTCCGGTCTGCCATAATCACATCATTGACTTCTTTGTTACCATATTTTATTACTTTCTGATGAGAGCAGACGTCCTTAATTTGCAAGCCCATGCAGAACAAAGTGGAAGGAATTGATAAGAGACTTGATAAGAAAAATGACTAATGATATTGATTGCTTGAGGGAGTTGTTACTGATTCTCAACTAGAACTGTTTTTCTGATTTCCATCACTGTTCTTGAAATATATCTATTATCACAGTGTCCTTGAGTCAAGGTATTATCCATCCACATGGACCATATATTGCACATCATATTGCATTGTCTTTTCGCAGTGTGTTTTGTACCATATCAGGACCAACTCTGAGATTCCTAGCCCTATAACTCATTCTAGTAAAGACAGTCTTGATGATAAAAGAAATTATACACAGACTAGCAGCCATCATGATAGATTCTGATGTGAAACTGGAAATTTTAAGGGCCATAGTTAACCAAGCAAAAACTTGTTGACTGAAGTCACACTAACTCATCAGCCACATGATTGCATAAAAGCAATGCACAAAAACATTTGCACATTATCTCTACATCAAGTAATCAGTGAAAGTGTAGTGGGCACCCCCTCCATGGGGCTTAATTAGGCCAAGTGACAGAGATAAGCACCTCTTTCCTTCTAAAGTAACACATGCAATGGTCCAACAGATGAGATTTTGGACAGACAAGAGCTCTTTAACAAAATAATCCATTTCTTACATTAGACAAGCTAGAACTCGGAAAAACTCAACCTTCTGTTATCTTAAATGTTATGATTAATTGTTTCTTACTCAAAAAATATTTGAGTAAGAAATTAATTGTTGCTGCTTTAAACTGCTTAAGAAGCAACAAATTATCACTTCTGAGAAGATTAAACATGATCATTTTCAACTATCAAAGGAGTAGTAAGTTTATTTCCTGCTAGCCGGATCCTCTGCTTGTTCACTATTGGCAGAATATGAAACAGGTTGTAGGAAAATGTGTTTCCTGTCAAAGCAGAAGAAGAATTTGCCTGTGATGCTGCTTCCTGCTTTCATTTCCTCTCTGACTCGGCCTGTTTGTCATCGAGCTTGTCTGCAGATTTTTACTTTGATCAGGCGTCAAGATATTTGAATAACTTTTCTGTCCATGAATCAAGAGCTGGACTTTTCCTTGTCGGCTGGATCGTGTTCGGTCGTGGACTGAAACGCCTAGTAAATAGTTCAATAACCGAAACCAGTTAACAGAACCAGCAGCCAAATTAAACACTCACTCCGTGCCACGTTTCCTCTCTGTAATAAAGTCTGAACACCGTCTGTGGCGTCTGTGCGAGCCGGCTCGAACAAGCTGTGGGACACAAAGGCGTGCAGAACATCTGTGAACAATTAAGAGGCGAACAGAGAGAAGGAGAGAGCACTTATACTGCCCATTACACTTCAATTCAAGTCACTGGCTCTGCTTTTCATGATGTAATGCAGCACAGCTCGAGTACGCAGGCTGCAAAGTTTCAGAGGGACAGAGGCTCACTAAACTTCAGAGGAGCTCAAACACAGAGTACATAAACGAGAGTGGAAACATATTTACCTGTAGCTCTGAGGAACATGTTCTGCACCACTCCGTAATTATGTTATTGACCAAAAACCCTTTAAAATATAGCACATTAATCAACATTTATTCTTAAGGCCCCCAGCTGTTTAAATACATGTTGAGTCTCAGTTTTACCTTGAAAGAGACGACCAAAATAAAACCAAATTCCACCCAAAGTGAGGGATAACGTATCATTTAAACAGCTGCATTTCTGCTCTTTTGCTTGAGTTACCACTTCCTCAAATGATAATATTAGAAAATATGGTTGACGTAACTATGCTCAATGAAGCATGCAATCACCATACACTGTTTTTGTGGGTTGTTTCCACTCTTCTAACAATGTTCCTGTTCAAAAGTTTGTGAGAAAAGACTTATCAGGCTCTTTCCTGATTTGCCTGCTGGAGGATGGATGCTCACTTGTTCTTTCCTTTAATTTTACTGTAAAATATGGTCACATGGGAGGTTTTTGTTAGGACACAACTTGCTTTTAAGCCAGACTCGGTCCAAAAAGAGAATTAAAACAGCTAAGATGGGAAAACTGAAGACTCATGAAGATACATGGAGACTTGACTTTGGAGAATCTACAAAAAAAAGTTTAAACTCTGAATTTTATAAATAGGAAAGATATTTTAGGTGTTATCTCAACCGTTTGTGTAAGCTTTACCAAGTAATATCAGTGCTTCCTGCGAGAAATTTGCCAACTGAGACAATATTTTATTTAATATTTTACATTGATTGTCATCCATGAACTCCTTTACAGCTGAGTAGTGTGAGATGAAAACTCGATGTTCAGGATCCACAATGCTGGATTTTTGCCAGTATCCATTATGCCAGTATTCCTGAGCCAAAACCAGCATAGGGTGATTGTACACTGTTTTCAGCATATTTACAATATCATACTTTTCCATCAACAAGTCATTGTTGTTTTACTACTATGGTGTTGATGATAATACTTATGATATGTTCCCAATACATAACCTTGCAGTGCAGCTGGATCTGCCTGATTATTGTCTGTATTCAGACAGATTCATCTTGCTAAGCTCCAATCTGCAACGACTGTGTTTGCTCCCAGGTGGCACAGCCTAATCAGCGTGTTCTTAATCTGGAAGAGGTAGAAGATGCAACTGAGGCAACAGCAGAAACTGACTGCTTGTACAGAGATTAGCATAGATGCTAACAGCTCCAGTAGCTGTTCTATTAGATCTGGACTACATTTCTTTGTTTAATGAAAAACAAGCAAAGGCAGGAAGGATATTTTTGCTCCACTTACGATATGTTTTGGCAAGAGTTTGTTCTATGAAATGCAACACGCTTTGTGCTTTGCACCGCGGCAGCAGCGCCCGCCTACTACTTTATCTGATTGGTTTGTAATGGATGTCTAAACATCTGCATTTGTCAGGTTCTGCCCATTCCCCAACACTTTCAATGTGCTGTTTCGTGAAATATATTGATGTGTCAGGTTACATTATATAGCCCCTTTTCAAAAATCCTGAACTATCCCTTTAAAGTTTCTGCCAGGGTAGTAAGATCAAGTGGTTCCCAAAGTGGGGTTGGGACCTCCTGGAGGGCTGCAAAATGCCTTAAAAAAACAGAGACTTTTTTAATTGATTTATAAGAGTATATTATAAATATTACTGTGAAAAATGAATTACTTGAGTTCAATTTAAAGTAAAATCACAGTTATTCTGTGAGGTTAATGCTAAAATGAAGCCAGTTAATGTATAATAAAAAGTTAAGTTTGCATGTGTGGACCTGCAAACATTAAATGATTTGACTACCATCAGTGACAGTGAGAGTCCCCTGTATTGCACTGTTATTTTGGGGGTCACAGGCTGATAAGTTTAGGGACCCCTGATCAGGACTATATACAAAATCACTTAAATCTATCTGAACTATGTGTCCAGTGATTTAGGGGGAAATGGCAGGCTCATTATAAAAAACAATAAACATCTTATTGCATGCTGCTAGAATCTTGTACATTGACCTAACTGGAAAAATCTTCTGAAGTCAATAAGTGATCTTAACAGACCTCTGTGACCTTGTCAAATTGTCAGCACGAGGCTACGCTAGGTGCTACAAGCAAATGAACAAACTGCAGAAAGGTTGTATGACAGATAATGCAGGCACAAGACTTAACAAGGAGGAAGGATATGTGGATAATTTATTGGTTTTGGTTCTTCTTTAAAGATTATTATGCTTATGTGTTTGACACTATCATGCTTAAGAGGTAAAATAACCTTTGCTGAATGAAGTTCTCTGTTTTTAAACACGTCTTGATTGTTCAACTGAATGTCCTCGAAAAGCTTCCCAGGACAAACCTCATCATTTTTCAGGAAACTACTCCATCACTTTATTCCATCATGAAGTCACCATTATAATAATTCTTTGTGCCATTAAATCTACAAGGATTTCTTACATGATATAACGTAAATGTCCAAAAATGCCAAAAACAACAAGTGCAGCATTACATCAACAGACAGTTTGGAAATAAAACAATGGGTACGTCATTTCTCTTCAAAAGCACACTGAGGGGAAAAGCAGCCTTCAAACACTAAAAGATTCATCGAGCATTTCATAGGACATCGTCAGTGAAACTTAAATATTTTACAGCCTGAACCCTCGCCATCTCTCAGAGCCAGCAGTTCAAAGTGGCTCAAACAATCCCTCCATCGTTTCCCCTGACCCAGAGTTTGGTCTCTGTTCAGAAAACGATGAGACAATAAAAGCAGCATGAGCATAGATCTCTGGCCTTGGACCAACAGACACAGATCATTAAGCCTGGATGTTTTCTCTTCAACAAAACCGCTCTGTAATGTCTGCACGGCCTTATCTTTAAAGTTTCAGTTCCTGTTTAATCTCCAAACAGGCCAACAACTTATTAAGATTGCTGGCACATGTTTTATTGCCAATAAAATCCTTCACAATGTGAAAACAAACAAGGACCAATCCGTTCCTCGTGACCAGAGCGCCGCTCACTTAATGTGGAGGATATCACATCTCATAAAAAGCAGCATTGTTTAGATTTGGACCAATAACATCCCACTCACTGCCAGAACTGCTCAGGAAAAGTTTACTTACAGGATTTAATAGGCAACAATTCAATAAATCACTTTAAAGTGGGGACTATTACAGGATTAATGGACTTGAAGAAATAATGAGCACCTTATATGACAGCTGATTCATGACCGGGGTTATTTTTGTGTCAAAGTCCCAAACAAGCTTTATTACAGCTTCTATTAATTCACTGCTTTGCTCTGTTTTATTTATTAAAACTAAAATGCAATTTAAAGAGAGTCCAAGCAGCTGGCCATGTGGCAGTTTGTATAAAGCTGCTCAGCCCTGAGAAATCATGTATTTAGCCATTATCACACATACTCGAATAGAGTTTTGATAAAAATAAAAAAATGTAGGATGGTCGGCCCCACTTACAGAGCTTCTCCCCGAACCAACTCTCGTCTTCCCGTCACATAGGAAAAGGGCTTGAGGTGTGATCTCTTTGACCTTGAAAGCTGGAAATCGCAGTTGCTAGTTGGATGCATCACAAGTGAAAGATTTATATTGTACAGGTGTTTTAGGGCCCAAAAAATCTGTGTTATTTTTTCCCAAATTCCATTTGAATTTTTCCCATATTCTGTTTTTTTGCTGTCACACTAGGCATGAGCCAAACTATGGTACAGTTTGGTCCAGACTGAGAGCACCTCTTAAGGTCAAACCAAAGATCGGCTAATCCAGGACATAGTCCAGGGGAGGTTTTTCTAAATTAAACTGAAAAGGCAGAAAGCCAAACGACGTAGGTGTGGACTTGGCCTCAAAGTCTGAGGATCCTAAGAAACCCTGAGTTTACAAGCTTGTCACTGGAACATATTAAACTCAGATGTGCTATAATTCAAGCACCAACATCCAAGATCCAAGCATTGCATCGAGGCAATACATAAAGTAAAGAAGACATGTTTTAAATTTCCAAATGCATTGTAACAACGCACCACCACTACATCACTGCGCCTTGAGACACCGACATTGATTCAATCATACTAGTCAAATGAACTATATTACAGTTTTTGTCAATTTACAGAGCAGTGTGGAGAAAAAACAAGAGAACACAGCACAGTGGGAGCTCCACAAACACGCATATTTAACCAAAAACAGCACGGCTGGGGTCACTTCACCTCTGTTACTACCTACGAATACAGCACAGAGAGGAGAACACTTGGTTTCCTGCGGCTACACCAGTCATCATGAGGGTGAAATGTCACAGCGGTATAAAGTTGCATCTTAGACAGTAGTCTTAATAGGCCTTATGAGTGAGTCTGAAGCTATGTCAGCAACCACACTGTTTTACTATTCATACTAAATATGCATTATGAGTTTGCTTTCCTAATCTTAATAATCTTTCATTCTGAATGTGAGGGAAATACCCTGACATGAATGAGATGTCCCAGAATTGCTCAATCGTCACCAGAATGTGGCAGGATGTGCAATTGAGTCATTTGACCTGAAACACAACATGCTGACTCTCCTGTGATGAATGATGAAAGACAAGCCCACAGATTTCTCTTTTTCATAAGAAGTGATTCAGAAAACTGTCAGATATCACTATTAGTAGTTGGGAAACTGAAACTGTGCATGCAGAGTATCTGTGCATGTACACTGCTGGCATCAAGGACACTCAGGGCTGAAACTCAGTTACACAAGTAGAAGTTTCAGTGAGTGTAAAACTGTACTTAGCAGCACCTCATCCTTATGTTTATCAACGCACTGATCAAATATGTAGTTCGCTGATGGCACAGATGTGCTGCTTTGATAATGTATTACAGTTGTAGGTGGGCTTTGGTGTGTTTGAGAGGCCCCAGCCAGCTCTACACGGTAAGCTTTCACATAAAGTATAACTACTACAGTACCATAATGACAACACATTAATGGTACGTTCCATTTACCTTGAAACGTGGACCTGGTAAATGGGAATTATGTCACATCCCACTTTAGCATGTTCCAGTTATGTGCTGATAAACTCAGGGTACCTGAAGATTGTCCGATTTCCCAGTGGGAAATTCCCACCAAGGGGGGCATTCCCAGTGATGTACGGTATCTAATTTGCAACTCATAGAATCAGACTTTCATATCTGACATTCACATTTACTACACCACTTCAAAAACTTGAACTCACCCTTCAGAAGCTATTTTTTAAAATAAAGTATGCTTTCTTTTTCACTGATAATCTGCATGTACTTCCACACTTCATAAATGAAAAGATGATTGAAAAAGCAAGCACTTTTAAGCACCCTGTCCCAAATTCAAGCACTGTCCAAACCTTGAAAATGAAAATATAATAGAAGCACTTGAAGGATTTCAAGCACCAATAAGAACCCTGGATATTACAGCCAGCATATGATACATGGGCTGGAAATATTGGTAAAACTTCAAAAGAGGCGGTCTGCGCAAGTGGATGGAAAGTCACTTAACTGAGCGGCAATAATCACAGAATGACAACAGTAATCAGAGGAAATTAAATCGTCAAACATTTAATTCAACAGAAAAGTTTTTGCTGTAAGACTTTAATAATGTTCACCAGGGCAGTGTAGATCTTTAGCTGATGTTACTGAAACATTGGGAGGTTTAACATCATGAAGACAACACCATGATGCTAAAACCACCTAGCATACACGCATTCAGGTAATGATGAATATGAACCCAACTTCTTCTCTGGTTTGAAGTCTTTTGCAAGTCTTTTCATAAAATCAAACATAAGAATCTTAAATTATGAGGCTCTGAGGAAAACAGATCATGTTATCATGCTTGTAGCCGACATAAATCCCAGAGAAGTCAGATTACAACAGCTGGCTTAACAACAAACAATTTAAAGAAAGTTAAGTCCACAGATTTAACACAAATTGATGGAATAATTAAATTGATTTGACTTCCGTTTGGCCAATTATTGAAGCTGTTTTTCAACTGACTCTATCCTCCCTGTACGTCACATCACATTAAAACTAAATGTGAGGAAACAGGTTAAAATGGTTAAATGGGTAGAATGACTGATTAGTTTTAAGTCTCAGTCCAAAGGAAATACATTTAGCAGATATTTCACCATTAAAGACTTGCAATGAGTGACATATGTACTTTTGGATGACTTTATGATTAATCCTTAAATACAAATACAAATAAAACAACTGTACATATTATAAGCTCTTTCGCACTGATTTATAAATCCTCTTAAACCAAACATAACCATCTATCCATCCATTCATTGTCTAAACCACTTATCCCTTTCAGGGTTGCGAGGGGCTGGAGCCTATCTCAGCTGACACTGGGCGAGATGCAGGGTACAACCTTAACTGGACGCCAGCCAATCGCAGGGCCACATAGAGAGATAGATAACCACCATGCTCACACTCACACCTTAGGGCAATTTGGAGACACCAGTTAACCTATCAAGCATGCTTTTGGTCTGTGGGAGGAAGCCGAAGCACCAAGAGAGAACCCACGCATGTATGGGAAGAACATGCAAACTCCACACCGAAGGGCCCTGTCCGACACGAGGTTTGAATTAGGCCTGTGGTCAAAATATTGATACGGCAAAATATCATCATGGACTCTTTGCCGATGCGTGTATCAATACAGATTCTACAGAATCGATAAGGCTTCAAATGCTGTGAAAGATGTTGTCCATATACTTTGGGTGATGTTATCAATGGCACAGTTCAAAGTCGAAGCCAAACTTCATGAATGAAGCGCATGTACAAAATTTTAACTTAAGTCTAAAATCTTTGAGGACCTAAGTTTAAGTGTCTTGAGTTGTAGAACAATCTTTTTCTTTTTGCAATTAACAAAAAAAAATATTGAAAGTTGCCAGGAATTCTGACAAAAGCATAATAAATGTCCAGAATTTATGCTTAACAGGATACGTATGGTATCGTAGCCTCAGTATCGGGATACGTATCGCATTGTGAGGTTGCATGAAATACCCAGCCCTAGTTTGAACCAGCAACCTTCTTGCTGTAAAGCTGCACCACTGTGCCACCCTTAAAGAAAATCAGTTCTCGGTTGTTTTAAAGGTAACTTTTAAATATATTGTGAGAGAGTAACAATGCAAAAACAGAGTTTTCTGTCAGTCATTCCCACATTAGCTTGTCACAAAAAACTGTCATGTGTCTGGGGGTGCAGCTAAGTACTTTCTGATTAGTCTGATCAGTTTCCACAATTACATGACATGAAAAGTGGTGCTGTTTTGAGAGAAAAAGACAAAAAAATGGCATGTAGAACATCACATATAACCTTTTGATGCAGTTGCTCGGAGCAATCGATATTAAAAGAGTACTAAGTGATAAGTTGATACTCGATACTGATACTCCCATCCCTAATGCATATCCTCTATATTGGCCCATGTTCAACTTTTAGCTCAATATCTGTCAGTACTGATATTGCACTGGTAATACTGTGCATCCCTAGCTTTTAGTACACTGCAGCACTTGTCATTACACTTAGTTGACCTTCTGAATGCAGTGATCAAATTACTTTTACTCAAGTAAGAGATAAAGAGTACTTTCCTCAGCACTGCAGCAGGATGAACCTTCAGACACATTCACACCTTGCTTCATTCACTGAGCTCTGATTTAATCCCCCTGCTTTTACAGCTTTACCAGTCTGCAGCCACAGCCAGGGTGGGTTTTTAACTCAGACTAATTAAAGCTCAGTTTATACACATCATTAATTAATCACCTTTCCTCTGCATAGGGACAAAACTGAACCGTTTGCAGCTTTAAAGCGCTGGAGTGACAGTTCCTCTCCATGTTCTCCTTTTCAGGTTTCAGTTTTTAAAGCGAGGCTAAAACTGCGACATTTTCGCTAGCATGGAAAGCAGTTTTAGCAAAGACTAAATCATAGAAATGTCTTTCTTTTCTTGGGACAGGCCCTCAAAAACCCAAATGTGTCCCCTCCGGCTCCAGAACGGCTGTTACGCCCTTGTCCACCAACGGCCAGCTCGTAACCGTTAACCGTTAATAAAAAGCCTCAAACAAGCTAGCAGCGCATTTAGCCTTACATCCGCCGGTTGTTAAATCAATGAAAATCAAGCCAAAAAGCCTCCAAGCGGCTACGTTTGCCAGTAAAAACCCCAACAAAGCCAACACGAAGCGACATTTTTACAGACTCACCTCATTTGGTTGGTACCCGTCGACGTCTCATGGTTAATAAAGTACAGAAATATGCTTTAACAGAAATAATGTTGTGCTCATTGTTGCAGCCGTGTCGTCCTCTCCCTGCAGCAGCTTTCCTCCTCTGCCTGCCTCGCCGTTTTTACTGTTTTGGGTTGAGGAAAAGTGATGTCATTGCATGAAATTGCATTACCCGCCCCGTTTTTTTCTTACAGAGGCTGTCCCCATGCTGCCAAACATAACTTCACCATATACTTAAAAAAAGCAGCCTCCATATAGTAGTCTTTCTGTTCCTAAAATACTGCAGCCATCATAAATCTGCTCACATTCTGGATTTGGTTATGAAAGGGTTCAACAAAAGTGTCAGAAATAGTTAATTTGTGTATGAAGGGGGTGAAAACTTTTTACAAACGGAATGAGAACTGTTCGTGGAAACTACATAAATGTCCAAACATAAAAAAAATGCAGTCAATGAATCTATAGCGAAAAGCTGCATTTCCACAGCAAGAACTTTCCCTGGGACTAGGAACTTTGTGTTTACACCTCAAGAGCCTGGCTTAGGAGCAAGTGGTGTGTCCCAAATCTCATACTTCCATACTCAATACTTAAAATTTTGAGTATACTGCGTCAAAATGAAAAAAAGTATGGAAAGTATGGGAAAAAATTAGTATGCAAAAGTACCCGGATGACATACTCAAATTGGTCAAGATTTTGAGTATGTAACTGTGGACACTCACCGTATTTCTTCAGCAACAATGGCAGCTGAGAGCTGTGGCACGGCTGTTTCAACAGTGGATGTCGCTGCGCTGTACAAATGTAAGTTATAAATGTTGTGTTTATACGTGTTGTTTCCACCAAGCACTACCGGCTTTTGTCGTTTTGAGTGTATTTGTGGTGAAACTTTTTTTTTTGTTTTTACTGTGAACGGTATTGCAAATGCTAATGCTAGTTGGCTAACAGCTGCTGGTGTCCAAATGGTGGCAGTAATTAGCGGTAATGCGCTGCAAGCTGGTCACAATTGAGCGTAGAAGATGAGGTCGACATTGCGTTGTCATTTCCGGTGAGTACACCGCACAGCAGTATGCGATTAGGGACAACACTACACTCTCAAAATTCGCGCACTGAGCCAGTGAGTACATAGTATGCTTAGTATACTCAGTTTGAAAATTTTAAGTATTGAGTATGGAAATATGCGATTTGGGACTTTTTTTTATACCTCCAAATGTTTCTGCTCTACTGGGTTAGGTTGACCTCAGATTACACTTTTTTAAAGAGATTGTTGTTAAAGTTGGGCAGCATGGGGTACATAGAATAGCCTGTCCAGTCTGTGCCAAAATACTCTTGATGAACACTAGGGCCAAACATTGCTGAAAATGGTGCCACAAAATCAGAATCCATGTCATCTTAAAGGGATAGTTCAGTTTTTTTGAAGTGGGGTTGTATGAGCTCCATATGGCCACTAAGCACATTAGATGCAGTAGAAAGTTCTCTCCTCTCCCTCAGTAAGCCACAATTTGTAAAAGTTAGTTATGCAGAACCAGCCACAAACAGAGAAGTACTGTACCAAATACAAAGGGTATTTTCTCCACCTACAAGAACTCCCATCAAAAAATACCACAGTTTAAGAGTACGCTACCTATAAATTTTTTTTGAGTCCATTAACTATTCGGAAAAATAAAGTTTAAAATGATCCCGTCTCAAAAGTCATGTTCAAGCCATAATATATACACACCCCTATGACGTTTCACCTTGACTGCCCTTAGCAAAAAGTACTTAATTCAAGTGTACTATGAGAATATTTATTTTATACTAAAACTGAGGCAGTATACTTGAAGTTTACTTTTTTATATACTACATTTTATATACTTAAGAATAGTATAGTGAAGTATACTTGGCTTATACTGAAAAGTATAAAGAAAAGTCTAAGACTTACATCAATACACAGACTTACACTTATACTTTAACACTAAAACTTATACTTGTACTTTAGTTTACTTTTTACTTCCTTCAGCCACAAAGTACTAATACTCAGAGTATCATTAATTCTGAAAATGTAAGGGGAAAAATATTGTGATTTCAGGGGTATCTTATTGTCATTTGGTTATCAGGAGTGACCTCATGTTTGATCTGGTTTGAAGAACTTTACCTTTAAGCTAATATCAGCCAGTAATGAACCAGAAGTACAAGTATTTAAAGGCTCAAACCCAGTGATTCAAAACATGACAAACCAAGAGTGAAGTTGAAAAGATATCTTAATTGGCTTGATGTGGCTGGTAGCCACATGGGTGACAAGGACTGATATCACTTTTAAAAGGCTAAGATATATTTATTTTGGAAAAAATAACTAGTAATATGTATATTAGACCAAATATTATCATATTTCTTATCTATTTGAAGTCTGGCCCCTATAGCATGTGTCAAGAAAAAAATGGCCCTTGTATGAATGTAGTTGATGATCCCTGATTTGGAGGGTAACTGACCCTATGTCGGCTTTCTGATTGGTTAACATCAACCAATCAGAGCAGCTGCTGTCAAGCTACACAATTAAACACTTTGTGTGTAGGAGGAGTCTGAATTAATGCAGTTATCTTTTTTAATCATTTTAAAATATTAAAAAATATTTTGATTACTCTTAATACACCCTCCTGTAGTGTTGTCTTCATTCCTTCACTAGAGTAAAATCTGACAAAGAATAAAATGAATTAAATATGAAGAAAGTGAATAATTTCTCAATTGTTTCAAATGGGAGTGAGGCTAGCGACAATAGATTGTGTCTAACCTAATTACAGTAACTGAGGAGGGCGGGGCTTGACAGAGGATTGTTTCCTGTAAAGGGCGGAGCTTGACAAAGGGTCCAATTGAAAATATGCTTAAACTGCACTTATGTATGCGGTCTACCACGTTTTCAAAACTGGTTATGATATGAAAACTTTTTAGTATGTCGCAAGTCTGTTTTTTTGTTGAGTATTTCCAGAACTCATAAGACTGGAGGACAAAAAGTCCAACATTGTGGTTCCTAATGCCGCCCCCAAGAGGACATTCATTTACCCATTAAATGTTGCTTTTCCCCCAGTGATAAGTGAATTGCATTTGTTCTTATGTGTTTAGATTTTTTTGTCTTATATAAACTGTTTTGGCTGTTTAAACGAGATCTCATTACCATGAGAAAACCAATGTTTCTATCAAAAAGACAGGACAGGTCCAGATCTTGAGAAAACAAACCAAATTTACTTAATACAGTAAGACAGTAAAAAAATGTAAGGATGGATGTCTGCTTAAGCTGCTTCAATTCTTTATTATTTTAAACAAAATGTCATGACCTGTGTAAAAAGATGTAGTTTTTCACAAAAAGCAGACTCATGTAAGGGTCTTCAAACCTCTGAAAATAGTCAACAGTGTGTTGAAGAAACCTTTGAATCTCCTGAAAAGCAGCTCCTGTGACTGAATCCTGTCTTTTTTGGTAGAGAAGCAGGTTTTATCGTCGTTGTAAGAGTTCCTTCTTTTTCAGACAATGCCTCAGAGGTTCTTATCTTGGCGCATCGACTGCAGCTGCGTTGACATCTTGGAGTAAACTGTCAGAAGGATCTTCTTCACCTCCTATAACCTCTGACACCACCTGAGAATGAGAAGATGAAGGTTAGAGAGGAACAGAGGAACATTTTACAGAAGTGACTTTTACCTTAAGAGCCATCTTAACTGTACAGTCAAAAAAAAGTTTGGAAGTGATATTTGGTTATTTCTCCACTTTAATAAAACCAGCTGGTATTGTATTTTATATTGTTAGAAAGCCCAATTAGTCATCTTTAAGAGGTACAACTTTTAAAGATCATGTTTTTGTGAAATGAGCAACAAAAACAAATGTGCCAATCAGCTCACAGAGAAATATGTGATATCTCTATAAAGAAATTGCCCCTCAATACGCTCTGTTTTTTACTTCCTGTGGTTTATGATGTCAGAGCTACACAGCCTCCCCCTACATGTGTCTTCACAGGCAGATGCCATGACTTTTTAAAAAAAATCCGCTCCATGGCCTGTAACCCCCCTCTCCCTCCCGTCAGGCATAATTGCTGGCAGCCAATCAGCGCAGAGTTCATAATCACAGCCTCCTGTAGCCTCCCCGCCATCTCGGATCTGAGTGTTTCCAAAGGGGAGGGGAAAAGAGCTGCATCTGATCCTCTACGTGGCTGAAAATCTACAGTTTTTTTCCAACTTCAATCAAATCCTTACTTAATAGACGCCCAAGACATGACAATAAGGATCGAACACACCAGGACATGGGACCTTTAAAAATCAACTGGACTGAAGTTTAGTGGACATTCTGTCTACTAAATACTGTTCTACATCATTTCTGGGTGTTGCACATGGAAGGTCTGTGTACACATAGCTGTAAAATTTCAGCTGCTGTATAAAATAATCTATTTAATATCTTATTTAAGCACGATGGGAAAGCGATGCAGGCTTCTTTGGCCTGCAGCTATTTTATTTAAAGTTTTATTATGTACTTTGTTAATTAGTGTCTTGTGAAAGAAGAGCAGATCATATAATATTGTCTTGTTCCTGCTTATTTTCAGTCAAGAATTGACTTTCTGTTTTGTATTTAAGTCTTTTTTTACTGATGAATGTGGAAAACATTACAAAAAAGCAAATAAAGTGTTTCTGGCATCTACATTGGGATTAATCTTATCTCTGTCTTACTAGCATGATGTTGAGCTTGAAGGAAAACTGGTATTATTTAAACCAGGGATCTAGGTGACTTATTGGTTCATACTTGCATTAAAAACTTTGATAAGGAGCTGTCTAAACAAGGGTCACCAACCTTTTTGAGAGCGAGAGCCACCCTAGAGATGAGGACTATTATTAAAGGCTACTTGCTTGATTTAATGTCCTTGAGTAATAAAAATGTTACAATTTAACAAAAAAATAATAAATATTATGCATTTCATTGGCTACATACAACACTGTATGTTTACTTTTAATTATTCCTAACAATATTTTTTTTACACATTATTACATTATATGAGAACATTATACTTAAATTCATCTTCAGTTATTTATTTTTCTGTCAGCATAACTGGTTTCATTCAAAGCTTTTCGTTTCATTTTGCTCACCAGGCAGTGAGAATCCTATGAACGATGCCTGTGCTCTTAGTTGTAACTGTCCTCAAAAATTACTGCTCTTCCATTGTCAAGTTGTTTTTTTTTTTGGATATATCTATTGGTTGTAATTTACTGCCTAAACCTTTTTTTAATTTTGTATTGATATCTGACATGTGCTGCTGACTTCTTGGCCAGGTTGCCCTTGTAAATGAGATCCTGATCTCAATGGGATTTATCTGGTTAAATAAAGGTTAAATAAAAAAAAAAAAAAAAAAGAAAATAAATGTTAACTTTTACCCCAAGCAGGTCAAAGTTTAGGAAAAATTAGGCGGTTTTAAAAGCTAATGCACATGTTAAACTTGTTCCTTTATACTTATTAAGTATGATTTATTAGCAAAACATACAATTGAAATTTTAAAAAATGTCTATTTATTTTTCGTTCTGTGATGGGAGCTCATGTTATTTTTTAAATGCCCCTGAGAGCAACTCATTGGCTCCCCGCGGGCTACCAGGCGCTCACGGGCTCCTTGTTGGGTACCCCTGCTCTAAACATTAACAACAATCTGAACTTGTGAATCACAAAAGCAATATGATTTAGCAGTGATACTTTCACATAAGAAGTTGCATTTCCATCACTTCAGCTACATTATGTTAAATTGTAAAGCTATATAATTTTCCAGATGTTTTGTATCTGTCTGTCAAAAACATTCAAAAAGATCCTTTAATATATTAAACATACCATCCAGGTTGAAACAGTGAAATGCCCTTTAATAAAAGAATTTTCTGTAAGGCTGCTCCTCTAAGAACCACTTGAGCAGAAGATTTGTGTCGATGTCCAAAAACATGTAATTTTCACCTCAAAACATGCTCTGATAATTTGTGCTTCTGTCTCTTGCTGACATGTCGAACATATTTTGTCAGTCAACATTCAGAACAAGAATGTGGACACATGATTATTAGTTTCTGTACTGACCACTGTTCGTGGTTTGTTTTTGTGACATCCTGCTTTTCAATGCTTTTTGACGATATGTGATTATTGAAAGAACCCCGGTGACATTTTCAGTCACAAACAAGCTGGTCCTTCACGGGTAAAAATGAGAACTATTATTATTATTATTATGATAATAGGCTGAATTGTTCAGATAATTCAGCAGCATACTCTGAGCTGTTTCCTGTTGGAATGAGTGGGACGCTGTATTTTACAGGTTTTTGAGGAATTTTCTGGACATGTGCGAAGTGAGAAAATGTTTTTCCATTACAGTTTGCATCGCTCGACCTCTTGCCTGTTTTCCATTAGACTGTTGTAAACAAACCAAGTGCACTTCAGTTTGTAAGGCACAAAGGGGATCAAATCTTTTTAAAGCAAATGGCCTAGGCGACAGAATCAGAAAAGACAGACGTGGTGATTTTTGACCTTGTCTTTTTTTAATATGTATAAGAATTAAGAGGATTAAGCTGTGCATGCAGTTTAATTGGAGTCTCAGATTTTAGGGTCGTCTACACTGAAAAGCTAGTTTTACTTTTTTCATGTCACTCACCTGTCTCCGTTTTCATTTTTCCTTCCTTTTACATATTTTTGAGGTGCCATCCCAGACAACTTTTTGAACCACACTGCTCTGTAAGATGTCAAATATAATCACTGACTGAGGTTGTTAAGGTGGTTTAAAGCCTGCAGGTTTCACTGTGGTTTGGAAATAAAACCAACTGCTTGGTAAATAAAAAAAACGTTGCTCTTTTTTTAAGTTTAACATGCCCTCTAGTGTGTTTAATACAGGGGTGGGCAACTGGGGGCCTGGGGGACACACGTGGCCCTCCACCTCCCTTAATGTGGCCCGTCAATCATTTCCAAAAAAAACCCAAATTGTAAATGTGAAGAAAAATTAACAACTGCTAAATATGTTCCATCACGAGTTACCAGTACATTATTCACAAATTAGAATAGATATGAATTGCTAGTTAACATAACAAGGTAACAATTTACCTTGTTATGATTGTGTCTCTAAATATCTTTTATGAGGCATTTAAATATAATATATAGTGTTAGTAAAAACTATATTTGGAAATAATGATAGAGGAAATATATTTGTGCTTTAAAAAGGAGTAAACAATCATTCTTTTATTGTATTAAACAGAAGCTTAAATTGGCCATGGTTTTGTGACATTAAATCACAAATTTTTAATTGCGTTTAAGTTAAAATATATCTATTTTGGTATAGTCCCCTTTTGAAGCTTTATATTTGCTTTTTTTTTTTTCCTTGTTGAAAGAGCCCGACCATATGTGCAGCCCTCAGGCACTTAAAAAATTTTATGTGGCCCTTTTGATAATCAAAGTTTCCCACCCCGGTTTAATTTCTTCTCTGCATATAGAGCACCTCTATGAACAAGACAAAGTCTGCAGCACCTTCTCCTTCTTCCTCTCAGTAGCTGCCTGAAACAGCTCATTCCCAAACAAATCTACCAGTGTGACATCACACCGGTTATTCATGAGTTTAAGCCCGTTGGAAGCAGAGCAGTGTAGAGCAGAGACGGTACATTAAAAACAACATGGCGCAGTGAAGTGCTGAACTGACTAATGACAACAGTGCAGCCCAGTCAATCAGTCAGAGAGGATGGGGTCCAGGTGGGAAAGGGAGTCTTAACAGGGCAGGGGCTCGAACAGGGCGTTTAGACAGAATAGAAAACTAGACCATTTGAACATAAGTGATCACACCTCAGCTCACCTGTTAGTAGGATTGTTCCTGATCATGTCCATCCCTTTATCACCACAGTGTTTTCTGATTGCTACTTCCAGCAGGATCAAATCATCTCAAACTGCTTTCTTGAACATAGTAAGTTCACTGTACTCCACTGGCCTCAACAGCCACCAGATCTCTATCTAATAGAGCACCTTTGGAATGAGGTGGAATGGGAAATTAACATAATGGATGTACAGCTGACAAGACTGCATAAACCAAGTGGTGCTGTTAAATCAAAATGGCCTTAAACTCTTAGTCAATAAAGGATCATTTTAATAAGACAGAGTCTACCTTAGCTTTTTGTTTTTTCGATGATAGAAATAGCTTCACATTTTTAGCTGGGTAACCATTTTGTGCCGTTTTCAGAACACTGGTGATGTAGTAATTGGTGCAAGCAGGGATTTTATTTCAAGGAGGTCACAATCTGCCTGAAAACAGATTTAATGTGCCTTTGATCATCATTTATATTCATGCAGGCCATAATGACATCTTCTCTTGACATGCCTCAGCTGTGAGATGGAGAACATTCACAGTCCTTACAGGGGAATAAAAACGTGAGATTATCGTGAGTTATTCTGATGATCTATCAGGAGTTAGTCTTGTCAAGTGACAATTTTCAGGAGTTTAATGAACAATCCAAACATTTTATCAGTGCATAATTCTTACATGTCAAGGCTCTTGAAACAATCATCTAAACAAAATACCTCTTTTTGTTTGTAGCTGATGGACAGATGAAGTTGACCAATAATTTTCAAAGCACACGCTTGTACAAAATTAGAGTTTAGGGGTTATACTGATTATACATCCATAGTAACTATCTTTACAACCACATAGGCACAAGGTTTCCCTTGAAAATGAGATGCCACATCTCAAGGGGCTTACCTTTACTACATTTATATTCAACAAATACAGTGCTACATAAATTAAGATTGATTGATTGAATGTATATTCAGCAGAGGCAAATGTGATGAGGACAGATTTATGATCTAGGCGTCCATGGGTTTGTCACCATCTTAAATTATAATTTTAGTCCCTTTGTCTCTGCCTGGATGGAAACATCTCTGGATGTATGTATGTGTACGTACAGATATATTTAGTATATGTATTTGTGTATATGCATATATGTGTAAAAAAATATATAAAGTGAAGAGAATGTCTTCGGCTCTACTGTGACGTGCCCTGGAGTAACACTTCTTATGAACTGAGGCTATACAAATAAAGATTGACTGATAGACTGATTGATTCATTGATTGAGGGGAAAGGAGCACAAACGGAACATTTTTAGTCAAAGGAAAAATTGTTATTGAAGAGCTAATACACTAAATAAAAATTGCAAAGCCTTGTTATAATTTGATAAAAATACCAATTGAATGTTGTTTTCCATCATTTTCACTGGAGGCATGCCAGGAAAAGATCCATCATCGCCCACTTTAACAGAGAATCAATCCAGAAAAGAAAGATTCAGTTTTCTTATTTGCTTTTTGTAGATGTTTTAAGGCAAAATGTGAATCCATCTTTTAGTTTCATGCTTTTTTCCACATTAACAAAGTAGCGGCACAAGTCAGTGTTGCACATTTTAAAAACCATTTAGTAATGACACAGATTGAGACCAAGATTTTATTCGACCCGGCTTGCAGTGTGACATACATAGAACCGTAGGATTGTTGTGATCGCAGCGTACGGACACCAATGTTCAAGTTATTCAAGATGACGGAGCCTTTTATCAAGAGTTAACCTGGTCATCCATGATGGCCTCCACGTCTCTCTCTGACAGCTCCTGTCCTGAGGCGTCCAGGTCCACCTGGTCCGGGTCTTCCCCTGTCAGGATGTCCATCGGCGCCTCTGCGATGGCCCTGATGGTCTGGTCCTCCAGGGCGAGGGCTGTGTCAAACTGAAGAGGGGACGGGGGACCCTGCATGCCATCCCCTTCAACATCGAGGTCCTGCGCAACAAAGAATATCCATGAGATCTTGAGTTTGATTTCACCTGATAGTCGCTGTTCTGGGTATTTTTGTAGCTGGACTAGGGCTGGGCAATATGGCCTAAAAATAAAATTCCTGATATTTTTCCACAACACTCGATTAACAATTAAAATCAATTCTTTCTCTCCCAAAAAAAGAAACTTTCACACAAAAATTATCACAAATTTTTACACAAAAATGATGTGAAACACACAGCATCAAGTGTCTGTTTTTATTTTAAGCAAGAATGTGAACAGCTGAAACATTTGTCATCGCAACAAAGCCGTGATATATCAGTCGCTGTTCTGGATATTTTTACAGCTATACTAGGGCTGGGTGATATGCCCTAAAGAAAAAAAAACTTGATTTTTTTCCACAACACTCCATTTATGATTTTAATCGATTTTTTCTCTCTCAAAAAAAAAAAAAGAATCTGTGATACAAAAATTACATTAATCAAGTTTTGCCTTTATGTTGTCAAAATATATTCCCAAATCAAGCAGAATTTCCCTCTTAAAGTTTAAGTGTGTGTCATAAGATGTTGATTATGTAGTTCAAATGTAGGCAGGCCTGTCTACAAAAACACTCAAAGTTGAGCTATTTTTACAGTATATTAACACTGAACTCTCTATATCAATATCTAATCTCATTAAAAAAAACAAATAAAAGCCTATAAAGGTGCTTGTTCAAAATCTGACAGGGCCAACCATCATGAAAACTGTTAATATTCAGTATCTACATTTTCAAACATTGCAACAACTTACAATTGGAGTAAATCAAGTAAAAAAAATCTTGATTTTTAATTTTTAAATCTTAAGCAGCAAATAATGTGAATTAATCGAGTTGAACGATATATTTCCCAGCCCTAAGTTAGACCTTTTAGTTGGAGCAATTACTACATCCAGGATATCTGTGATGGATGGACAGAGGAAGGCTAAATAGGTTTCTTTCTTTGTTTATGCTCTGCCAAAGTTTGTGCTCATAACACTTCACACTACTGGAACATCAAATGTTAAGCTGTAAAGATGTGTGTGACGAATGAGCTCCAGATCACCTATAAACCGCCTTTATTAGAGGCCCACATCACAAGTTAAGCTGTAAAAGGAGCCTCTTGGTGGCTTTTTAAGTGAGCTAATAGTCACTGCCATGTAGTGGTTGCTCAAGGGTACTTTCACAGTTGTAGTTTTGGCTCGATTTTTCCCCACACAAAGGACCAAATGTTCTCACGGTTTTGGCCTCAAAAACAGTCCAATAAACAAACATCAAGTGTCCTGACTCATAGATTTAGTTTCTCTGACATCACACAAAAAACATGACTCCTGCGTGACCGAGGACGTCCCTTAATCCAGGGATGGGCATCCAAAACCAATTCCAGTTGAGAATCAATAACAGCTAGCTTGAGGAATCGATATCAAAAGTGTTTATCCTTAACAATTCCTTTATCAATTAAGTTCTGCATGTCTTGCTAATCAAAGACATCATGATCTGAACAGAGGCATGAACCAAAAAAAAAGATGTGATCACAGCAGGCTGGGGACAAAAGGTTTTTAAAATCATCACAGAATTTTGCACAGAAATGATGCTAAAGACACATCCAGTGTCTGATTGATTCTAACCAAGAATGTTTACAGTAGAAACTTTTGTTATCTCAGCAAAGCCATGATTTATCAGGAGTGATATGTGTTTAATGTTGGTGACACTTTAAACTTATGCAGGCCAACTTTTTTTTCCACACAGAAAATCCACAGGAATTGATAAAGAATCAAATCAATAATTGAATTGATAAATATCTCATCTATTCCCATCCCTACCTTTAACTATTTTATTTAAACATTCATGATTGATAGATGATTTTTATCTTCACTGTCTTCAAAAATCTTTAATCTCTAAAAATCCCTGTTTCAATGGATAAATGTTTTACTGAAAAAAAACGCATAGTCACAACTTTCAATTACTCTTCATATTTTGAAGTGGTTATAAATCTGTAAAGTTGTCATGAAAGCTGTAGATGAAAAGTGATGATACAGACATTTCATTTATTGCATACACTAATGACCTACGGTTCTTCTGGTGCACACCACTGCTGCAGGATCATTTACAGTCGTATTAGGACAACTTTATTTAAAGATCATTTAAAACTATCATCTGTGATCAGCATCTGGTTGCTTTTCTGCATGTTTGATTTGTGAGGGCTGATGTGAACACAGCACTTATGCTCTAGTATGAAAGCAAAGAAACAAAATGTGACCCTTTGGAGCAGGGATGGGCAACAACAAGAGTGCCATTCATAAAACTGTCATTGCCAGAGGGCCAACATGTTAAAAACTGCTTGAAACACAGACAATTTTAATGACTGGCAATGTAACAAAACCACAAATATTTTACATAGAATTCATAAGACTTTCTAATACAGGTCTAAGTCTGTTCAATCTTAAAAGCAAATAGTAACTCAAGACTGAATTAGTCAAACACAGGCCCAGTTAATTTAGCTGACAGATTATTTATACATTTTATATTTTAGCTTCTTTAATGCATCTAGCAGCAACAGCCTCTAATAACCGCCACTTTTGCTAATCAATGAAGTTATACTTGTAAATAAAGATTATAGATGAAGGATTTTTATTTTTCTTGTTATGACGGGAAAACATTGTAGTGTTTTTTTTTGTGTACAAATCTTTGAAATTTTGATTTATGATTGGCCCATGGATCTGTCACCTTCTAGGAATTCCTAATACTATCGGTTTGGTATAGACCGATATCAGCCTAAGAGGTTAAGTATCGGTATCAGCTGCTGTTGAAATTTTTACAGATATTTACAGCCAATATATCAGCAAATTACACAAATGTACAACACAACACCATGTTTCATTTTTACTAGAGTTAAATGCTGTTTTTCTTGTTTTACATCTGTTCCTCGGAAAAATATACTGTAACACTGAAACACTGTAACACTGAAAGAAACAAGTCCATTTTTTTAAGTACAGAGCATGTGCTCTTGACCAGAATTATCGACATCGGTATCTGCGATAATGAATGAAAAACTATTGATATATTGGCATATCGGATATCAGCAGATATCCAATCTCACGCATCCCTACCACCTTCAACTCTTTAGTCCCTTTGTCTCTGCCCACCTCCCTTCCTTCGGTGGATGGCTGTTCAACATGAAACTGCTGCTAACACTGCTAACAGGCTTTTTCTTGCCACTGTTACTGTGAGCCTCCTATAGATGCTCTGCACTGTAGGTTGGCCCAGCGCTCACAGTGGATTCATGCTAAGTCTGGATGTAAATGTGTATTTTTACATGTATATATACACATGTATCTATAAAAGAGTTTGTCTTCAGCCTGCTCTACTGTAACGTGTCTTGAGATAACACTTTTTATGAATCGGCCCTGTACAAATAAAGACTGACTGATTGATTGATCAATAAGTCATGTAAATGATGTTGCCTCACTCTGGCACAAGGGCAGACTCTAACAGGAAAACTGAAGCATGGACTGGGATTGAATGTCAGCTAGACAGCAGTGAAAGCCCTCTAAAAGACGGCGCCCTCTAGTGGATGCATTTGTTAATGGTTAATTCTGTTATATATCATAAGAGAGACGTATTATTGAGCACTATCATGTTGCAGAGACTGTGAAAGCACCCTTACACTCCAGTAAACGTGTAGAAAACTCTAACTGCAGATCATTTGTGTCAGAAGACATCAAATCATTTCTACGTACATCACTGAACTCTAGAGGAAGGCTCTCTGTGGGCTGGAGCTCTGCTGCACTCAGGTACATGTCTCTGCTCATAGTGCTGATGGGCTCCTGTGGCGGGGCTTCCTGCTCGGGCTGGTACATGGGGGGAGGCAGGGTGAGGTGGAGCGGACAGCGTGGATCGTCAGACTGACCCAAGTGCACGGTGCGGTCACATGGGACTTCTTTAAGGCCTGGGCACATTTTGAAAAGCACCTGGTTGCTGTCCTGGTAGATGTCTGAAGGGTGGCAGTCAAGGAAAAGACACGATGGCTCACAAAGTAAAAATATATTCAAACTATGACGAATGACAGGCACATTTAAAGTTGATAAGGACTGGAACTTTCAATTCAACTAATCTAAAAGAGTGAGTCAGCATGTCTACATGCAGATTAATGTAAAGCTACTGTTACTGCCTAATCAATCTGCTGAACTGAACGACTCCTGGTCCAGTTGAATGCACCAGGAGACAGAGCTGATGGATCATGTCCACTTCTTCTGCAGTAGGTGTCTATATGCCCAGATTCACCTAGCTGCTGTGAACCCTCTTCCCGCTGATCTTGTTTACAAGTTAATGTAAAAATGCAGCTCATTAAACAGCATTTAATATGTCCTCTACTCTAAACCTTTGGCACGATACATGCTATCTTCTAAACCAGAGTTGCCCTGAAATAAAGAGAAATAAAAAAAATAAATGCCATTATTGAGTGGATATTTTCTTTCAAAAGGATGATTGGATCCTCACATTTCCCCTCTTAGACTTGACTGCACAGACTTAACACACAAGCTCTCTGTTCCTGTCACCGCTGTGATGGACAAAAATGAGTATTTTGAGATTAAAGTTTGGTTAAATCTTGCACTCTTCCACCTGTGCTCTGGACATAGCTGTAAATATATTTGGCTCTACACAATGTGTATAACTAAAGGGCGGTCGAGACCGTAAACTCCTTGACATGGAAGGATATGAGTCTGAGGTAAGATCTAAAAAATAACCATCAGTAATCAACAGAATCATCTGATCACTCAAGGTTCCACTGTCAATAGAAGCCACAAATGCCTGAAATACCTAAAAATTATATAACACAGAGAGCCTGTTTGTTTTCAAGATTACACAAAAACTACTGGACAGATTTTGCTGAAATCTTCACGAGATGTTGGTAATGGCCCAACTTAGAAATGATTCAATGTTGGAGGGGATCCAGACAACTGCCACGAGTAAACAATTGTTTTTGCTCAATAACTGTCTAACTAATAAAGATATCAACATGATTCTAAGTGATAGGTTCAGTTCAGTTCAGACAACTTTATTTATCCCACAAGAGCCAATTCATTTGTAGCTTTTCAGTGTACATTCATGCATACGGTCAGTCAACAACATAAATAAATAATCAATCAATCAATCCGTCAAGGAAACAAACTTAAGCATGGGACAGATAGAGATGTCCAGACATTATAAGTAGCCTACGTATACAAATCGTAGAGCAAGATAAAGCAAGATAAGATAAAGATAAAAGCAGGTGGGGTAAAAAACAAGACAATGTAAAAACTGTAAAAACAGTTGTAAAAAAAATTAATATATAAATAAGACAAGAAATAATGTCCTCTAAATAAGGGTCATCTAAAATTGGTGGAATTTTTGCTTATTCATTTAACAGCAACATGTGAGCTACCTTGGTGGAGGTTTGCGCTCTCCGAGTGATGTCTAGTTAGTTACTGTGACAACTTGTGACTGTCAGCCAACTGTGTTCCTAAATGCCTTTTTAATCACCTGATAAAACGGAATGAGTCCTCATAAATGTCTCTTTATTGAGGTTTAGAAATAAGCTCAATGACTCCCTCTGATTCCTCATTATACTCAGTTACAAAAGGACAACGTGTGTTTGTTATGCAAAGGCTGTTATGCAACTATACACTCCCCATCAAAACCTTAAGACCAGTTGAAAAATTGCATTTTGCTCCGTTGGATAATAAGAAATTTCTAAGTAGAGCTTCAAAATGTAAAAACAAAGAAATGAAGCCATCTTCACCACTTGGAGCAACGTTCTCACGAGTCCTAGAAACACTCGCATCAAGCAGCCTAAAGGGATTTTTGAAGTGATCAAAAAGAACGGTGGAGCTTCTCATTGCCAAGTAATTTTTTGACACTTTTATTTCAGTTTTGAGTTTTTTTTTTAGCTGTAGTCTTAAACTTTTGATCAGCTGATGAACAGCCTATTTCAGTTTAACTGCTTTTTTACCAATAAATTGCTTACTCGAATTTTTTGTCTTTCGTTTTCATTTCTTCTTTTTCCATTTTGAAGTTCTGCGTAGAACCTTCTTAAAATCCAACAGTGTAAAGTGTAAATTCTTGCAATTTTTCAACTGATCATAAGATTTTGATTGGGAGTGTACAGCATTACAGAAACTGGGCTGTGGTACAAAAAAGGTTGAAGAATGCTGCTTTGATTTCAGTCAGACTAAAATGTTCAGATGTCATTAAAAGTCCAATTTGTCTTTTTTGACTGACTGCATGTAAAATTATAGAATGAATTTGGGCCGTATCATCCTCAAAAGAAAACTGGTGCAATTCAATAATCAGAGAAAAAAAATGACATGCATGGGATCTACTGAGGGGATGAAGTGAAGGCAGGATGGAGAAGGGTTGTGCCTTCCAACTGAACTGATTAGCCCCTTTAGAACTCTGGGAAAAATCAACAGACCACAGGAAGGAGTTGATGTAGGCTCCCTTTGAAACCAGCAGCTACTGCAAGCTGCTGGTCTTGATTGGGGCCGAGGTGAAGATGGGTCAAGAGACGAGGATAAAAGAGTTTGAGAGGAAAAAAGAACTCGCCACAGGAGCATCTGAACAAAGGAAATGTAAAAATGTTCTCATTCATTTCTGACAAGGACCTTGGGCTTTTCTGAGTCTGAAAACTGTCTGAAAAGTGAAAGGATACGTGAGACACAGTGCCGTGTCATCGGCAGGCAGGGATTGGCACATCGAGTTCCATCTTCAAAAGAGATGCACTTCTCATATACTGTTCTCGTGTGAGGCTGAAAGACACACATTAAATATTTAAAAAGTTTAAATCATGCATCAAAATATAAACAGTATTTCTTTTATAGCCATCAACATCACTGAGATCATTCCTGTATACCACAAAATTGAGAGGGACATGGTCACAAACTTGGTCCCATGAAAATGAAGAGAAGTTATTCAGGTTTCCTTTAAAGGGCTCTCTGGTGAGCTCCATGTGACGAACTGAATTCAGCTGCACACAAACACATGAGGCACAGTGACAAAAAATCCCGAAGTGTTTTCATTACCCACTTTCTGTGCAAAATGTACACAAGGACACATTTGCCTGAAGTCTTTGACAGATGGAAAAGGTCCTTGTTTGAGGAGGATACTGTATGTTCTTATAAAATAATCGCAACAATTCAAATAAACATAAGGTGAATCATTTCTGTTCTTGGTGCCTGTTTCACAAAATGCAGCAGAATGGATTTTATGCAATCATCATGTTTGAAGCATCATTATATAAAGACACAGAAAATCAAATCACCAAAACACGTCCTCCCTCTTCTGGTTTCTTCATGAAGATCATTTTTTAAAATGTGGTTCAACAAATCATGGGAAACTCATGTTGGAAACAACAATAGATACAGAAGTAAGGGAGAAAATCTTACTTTTACCTTCAAAAATAACCATATGTAACAGATTAAAAGAAATGCAATATGATATCTTACAAAAAGCCTATATATCTCCATATATGAACAATGTCTAACCCAAAATGTAGGACTATATTAGGGACAAGTCTTTACTGCCTCTGGGAATGTGAAAAGGTTCAACAGTTTTGGCAAACCAAATGTGTTGAGGTTATGGTGATGAAGCAGCAATTACAGCCTAATCCATTATTGTGTCTGCTGGGATGAATCCCTGAATCATTAAGAACACAGAATAACATTGTTCATTTTTTGCTTATGTTGGGCTGAAAGGCTGTTATGACCAAATGGGTTGGAGATGAACCTCCTTCAATACATCTGTGGAAGTCTTTAATAATAGAAAATATTTCTCTGGGAAAATTAAGATGTTGTATTAACAGTCAAAGGATCTCTTTACAGCAAAGTTTGGCAAAGTGTTGGAGTATCTGGGAACTCAGAGTGACACTGCATGAAATGCTCGACCTAATAAGGACCTTTGAGATCATTGCTGTGGATGTATTTTGGATTTGCTACAAATTTTAAACAACCTGTAAATGTGCTGTGCTGTGTTGTTATAATTTTGAAAATGTTCAATAAAAAGAATGTTTAAAAAAAAACACAAATGTGATTCCAATTTTCTTCTCTCACAGCAGCTTTATTTTTGAGACTGAAAACACAGACCATCAACTCTCCTGAACGGTTTTCTTATTAAATATCTGATGATGCAGAGAACGTGCAGCCAAACTGTGAACCCAGAGATGAATCTTGGGATGGCTCTACTAAAAGGTCAAAGAACTGATGTGCTGGTCTGACAAAAAGATCTGTTCTTCTCTTATCTTACCCATGCACCTTAGAGGTGGATGAAACTCGGCTGAAAAGTTGCATCTCTGCTCATGCAGAACGCTGATATATAAATCTTAATTTTAGAGAACCCATAGATTCAGTCATGAACAGACAAACAGCCCTTAAAAACTTGTGTGTTATTACACTGCTACTGCTGTAAAAGTCAGTGCTTTAGATGTGCTTTTAGAACTATTTTTTATCATCATTAATTCTAACAAACAAAACCAAATCCTCCTTGGCAGAGGTAATAAAACAGCTATGCCAGTATAAAAAACCCAGACATCTGCAGTCATTACTCAGGGCTTGAACACAATCAAATTTATGACTTTGTAAGACATTTAAAGACCGTGGCAGAGAAAAAAAAGCCAATGCCAATTTTCGCAACACGGAACAATCATTAATAAAACAGGTGAGGAATGTTTGACTTGTTTTTGTACAAAATAAAGCTTAAAGGTTTATCAAATTTCCCAAGAGCTTGCAGTATATCGTGTTACAGTCACTTTTTATGTTTTTGTTTTCTGAAGCAGACCTCAACAATGATCCCTCTCTGTCTATTCAAAAGCCTCTTAATCTTGTCCACGAGTCTTGGCCTTTGTCAAAGTTTGTTCTAAGATTGAGGACTCATCACAGAGAAAAATGACCTAGTGCCTTGAATTTCAAACATCTAATTCAAGTCTTTTTAAAATGTAAGGATCAGTTTAAACTCCAGTTACTGCACTCCTATCCATCTGCATGTGACCTGACAGGGTTGAAAATTTGTCCCTCTATTGTTTGTTGTAAGCAGCTGCTCTAAAACTCCAGGCTTGCTGGAATACAAAATGATGCTGACCAGACTGGCGGTGACACTTTTATGCATCTTTTATATTCAGTAAGTGATGATTTTTAATTTCCCTCTGGACTAACAAAGTCAGCCAGAGTGATTATTATAACTGTCCAGCTGACAGACATGACTAAAAGACTCAAAGTCAGCTGATTGTGCATCCACTGGTCAGGCAGTTAAAACGCTGCCTTAGTATGAAGAAAACACAGACACACACAGAGTTTGAGTACATTTTGTTGTCCTTTGTAATGGAGCTGATTTCATTCTTGTAAATTAATCTTGATTGATTTTCCCCCTCAGCATCAAAGTTTTAAAAGTGTGTGAATCTGTCACATCTGAAAAGCAGCGTCTTCACTTCTGTTAACACTCGCCAGGTTTTACAATCAGACAGATATTCTGTCCGTCTGTCTGCCTGACCCTCTCTCTTTTATACTCCTGCAAATAAATAAAACAGGAGTGTCCTGTTGGGTAACAAAAAGCATGTGTAGAGTTGGATTGATTAAAAACAATCCTCCATCACATTGTTTTCATGATGATCAAGAGCCGACAGCTTAATTAAGGCGAAAGATTTTACATATTTTGCTTGTGATTGTGTATAATACACACCCAAAATTAGACCTTATTTAAAAGCAAAAAAATGGTTGTTATAAACAAGAAATTACAGTATTTATATGTGGTGTGCTTTGTTGAGATTACCAGAGCACACCCCACGCAGTATGATCAAAACAGTTCAGTGCCTGATTTTTATCTTCATGAGTGGGATCTCTAACAGATAAAATATCTCTTCAGATTTAGAAAATCATCATGTGTGCCCTGCTTTTTACTCTGGTGCACCTTGTACCAGATTTTAGTTATTCAAAAGCCTTGGTAGAGTTTGAGACTAAGATCTCAAAGGGGGAAACTTAATCCCCTTTGCTTGTAACTGAGAAGATGGGTGTGAAACTATTTAAGACCAGACTAGATTCTAAAAGACAACATACTTATTCTGCAGCAGTTCATTGTGATTTATGATATAACAAAACCACATCCTGTGACAGAGGTCTCACCTGAGGAGCTCCTTCGGTCACCGCCTGCCTCCTCTCCCTGAGCTGTCGGTGCAGCAGAGCCTCCACACCGTACCGGCGACGGTATCGACGCAGAGCTTTGAGCTTCTTCAGATTCTCTCTCTCCTTCATAGACAAACCTTCAGGCCCAGTCAGCAGGCTGCTTCCTGCAATCATTAGAGACCATTACTGTACAGGTGGCTGGTTGAGGGTGGGGGCTTGAGACTTACTATAAAGTGCTGTTTCTGTTTACCCAGAGTTTCATGCTCCACTTTGCGGCTGTGCAGGTATCGACGCTTTTTCTCCTTGAGCAGGTGCTGCAGCCGTTTGAACTGGTCGATGTACAGAGACTGAAGCCTAATGAGTTTTTCTCTTGTGATGAGCGCCACCTCCTCTGCTGTGTAAACTCCTGCATGCCTGCAGTAAATCAAAATTAAATGAGCAAGACTTTACTTCTGCTTGCTTTTTTTTTTTTTTTTCAACCCATCAACTGGCTTTAGACAAATCTTGCAGCAGGATTTTTGGCTGCAAACTGCATAAAAAAACATCTAAACATAGCCACCAAATGTTGAGCTTTCACAGAGAACAGGATTACTTTCAAGATTCTGTTTTGGCAGGATCTAAAACCACAGTAAACTTGATAATCTGATTTTAATTGCCTTCAAGCCATAACACTACTCAATTTTGGCAAATTTCCTCAGAAAAGGTCCCAGAAACAAACAAAACCTGGTTACAATAACTTTCTTATTCTTCTGATTAATCAAAAAAAATTCTGAACATAAATTAATTTCTAGACTCAATAGAATCAGTAAAATTACAGTTCAAGTTTGGATGAAAAACTTTAAAATAGCGCTTTAATTCATCTTACTTCAGAGGATCTTCATGGTCACTGTCAATGCTGTCTGCATCACTGTCGGGGTCTCCTCTCCACGTCTGGTCGAGTACCAAAGGAACTTGCTCCTCTTCACTGAAACTGTCCTCATCTGTGTACAGAAGAGGAATTTATACATTAAAATCACAAAGAAATAAAGACAACTAGAAAATCACTCAGAGAGCGCAGACCTCCGACAAGCAGTTTCAGTCGACCCCTGACACAATCTCTCAATGACAAAGTATCCGTGGAGTTATATGCACAAATGGCGAAAATGGTCCTATCTCGCAATTTTAAAGAATCCTTTAAAAAAGTCCTGGATCCGGATGGTGATCCGGATCAGTCCCAAAATCTAATAATTTCTTCCTTATCCCATTCCACACATTTCCTGAAAATTTAATCCAAATCCATCCATAACTTTTCAAGTTATATTGAACACAAACAGACAAACAAACAAATTAACCAACGCCGGCAAAACATAACCTCCTTGGCAGAGGTAAATATACACATAAATTTATAAAAAATAGAAAAACATGCCACTGCTCAAGATTGATTTTAAAAAAATGAGGTACACACATCAGGATTTTCTAAATCTGAAAAGATGTTTTATCTGTTAGAGACCCCACACATGAAGATAAAAAAATCAGATACTGCTCAGTTTTGATCGTACTGTGTGTGTGTGCTCTGATAATCTCAACATAGCACCACACACACATAACCATTCTGTCCCACCACCAATCTATAATCTAGTCCTCCAAGTCAGAAATCTCTGTGATCAAACGTGATCTAACAAAAACAAAGAAGAAGAAACATAGCAACAACCAGAAAACACAACACGCAACATGGGGGAGGAAATTCGAGAAGAGGGAATGATGGTGGTCTTGGGACTATTTTTGACGGAAAAATCCAGAACTCAGGAAAAGAAAATACTGTGGGAAAAATCCTGGAGAAGGCGTGAACATGTGAGCTGGTCCTCCATTTCTGACGTCCACCAAACTTTATGTTTCAGGTCGGCCATGCTTGTTTTTATTTACGCCTGCTTCCTTGTTCCTCAGTCAGCTGGCTTCTTGATTGGCTACATTCTGTTCCACGTCACAATTCACGGAGTAATGACTCAGGAGTCGTCGGCTTTCCCCACACATGAAGATTTTTGGTCGTAAATATTGAACAAGTTTAATATTTATTATTGTCGGCCCTGACCCGTTTCTGAGCTGCTTATCAGGACAAATTCACTCTTAACCCATCTCAGACCACAGGATAATCTGATAGGATAATCTTATAAAACATAAGATATCAGCCCGATAATCTTTATGTTTGTACCCTGCTCAAGTTATCTACAATCTGAAGATCTACCTAGAAGACGGCTGGTTTCAGAGCGGCTCCCGTCAGCGCTGTGCGTCTCTGCTCTGTTGTAGCCACTAAGCTGGGACAGAAGCACCTCCGGGGACGGATTCGAGGACTGCTTTCTCATCTGCGCTCTGAGGGCCATGGCGTTCCTGCGAGCATGCTCTGCACAAAACGTCACCCTGAAGAAGAAACAAAGTGATAAAGAGAGAAGTTAGAGAGCAGCTTCAGGACTCATCGTGTTTGAATCTCCTGGTTTTAACCACTTTACTGGGAACATTGTGTTAAAGCAGATCAATTATTAACTCACCCGTCTTTTCTCTCAACTTTTGGAGAGGCATTAGGGCAGCGCTTGCCGTTCTTGGCAGAGACGTAGCTGCACTGCTTGTACGGGGCATTCTTGTCCTCCAGGATGTGCTTGATGCAGAACTCGTATCCCTCCAGACGAGGCTGAGAGCATGGCCGCTGCGTGAAGGAGCAGAACTGAGGCTCCTGAGGACGAGGTGTCTGGGAAACACGGTTCCGACTTGAAGGCAGAACATGGATTCTTATCCTGTTCATTTTAAGTCTTTTAAATAAATAGAGCGGGAAAAAGAAGAAAAAGTCGATCATTAGATAAGACAACCTTAGGTAACTGGTTCGTCATTTCTTTTTAAAACCTCTTAAATGTAAATATTCACCCATATAGGTCATGTGTGACAAGGACTAAAGCCAAGGACAAATCCATTTAGCTCTTATAATGGTGCCCGGTAAAACATGAATTTCCTCGACTATCATGACGTATGACATTTTCATGGTTATACGTATTGTATACCAGATCCAGAACTGTATCTTTTATGGGGGTTGTGGAAAAGCCACTGCTGGAACTGAGCTGTGTGGCAGAGGTCTGGCCTCTCTGAGTGTCTAGTGTTTATGTTGCTTTTTTAGTGCTAAACTGTAGGCTCTGTTTTTTTTTTGTCATTTTCTTGTGTCTGGGCTCTTGTGTGTTGTTCAAATGAATATTTCTACAAATAGACCAAGTAGAAAGCACTTATTAAATTGCTGCTTTAATACTGCTATACAAATAGATGTAGTATTAATATCATTGAAGTCAGATTGGTTTGGGGTTGGCACAGAAATCAGCACTGTGAGCAGGGTCTTTTGAGCAAGTGAGTGGTGAGGAAGTGGTGGTAAAAACAGAGGCATTCATTTCCTGTCCACTGTCTAAGCTCTTGTACTTTGTTGTTAATGATTGTTTCTGCTTTTATCCTTTGTTAAAAACCTTTGTGAACCCAAAAGAGACATACTAATTAAGTCATCATCATTGTTTTCGTCTTCATTAATGGAGTGTATTCTAGCTCTTTCAAACCATACATCCTTATCTGTACCATTTATCCCCCCTAGGGTCGCAGGGATCTGGGGCATACCCCTGTTGATATTGGGCAAGAGGCAAATTACACCCTGGACTGGTCACCAGCTGATCACAGGGCTGACACATAGAGACAAACAACCATTCACATACAAACTCCCACACCCGAGGGCAATTTACAGTCACCAGTTAGCTTAACGAGCATGTGTTTGGTCTGTGGGATAAACCGAGGGATGCCCTGATCAGGCTGTTTGTGGCTGATACCAATCAGTCTTGGTGAGATTGGCCGATAACAATCATGTTTTGCATTTTGTTGGAACAACTGGTTAAGTGTTTTCTCCACAAAGAAGTACAAAAAGCTTGTTAGGAGAAATGCAAAAAGCATCCTACAGTAAGGAAATACGGATAACTCATTGTAATGACTCATTTATTACTTGTGTTTATTGAGTGAATTAACTAAATTATGAACAGACTGAAAAAAACATGAATTTTGTCTACTGGGCAAATTAGTGCAAGAAACCTAATAAATAAAAGTAAGTCTATTCAAGAACATTAACTCGGTATCATAGTGTAACTGGTGTAATCATTTCATATTGCTTATAAAACAGATTTCACCCGCACTACCCATGATGTATTCAAGGTTTAGCCAAAGCCTTAATGTCTCTCTTTAAAAACATTTATGTACATAAAATACCTGCCTTCATATTGGTGACTACAGGTGCTCATTTCAATCATCCAATCACATTCTTTTTTAGCAAATAATAGATAATATTGATGTGTTTGATTGATCAACGCACTTTTGGAGGGAGCCAAAGAACCCGAAGAAAACCAACCAATACAAACATGCATACTCCACACAGAAAGACCCCGTCTAACAAGGAAGCCTCTGTCAGGTAAACTGCTGACAATTTATAATTTATTCTTCCATAAAGACCATTACATAAAATGTATTAACTGCCTATAGCAAAGAAAGCAGGGGTGCACAATACAGGATTCTGGCTAATGTCAATATTTCCAAGCTCATTATCATCAATATTAATTTCAATATGGTTTTTCAAGAGCACAAAGTCCTATTTTTACTTAACTGACCTGTTTCTGTTACAATAACAGTCTACTTGTGTTAGAAAAAGTTGTGAAGCCAAAATCAGTATTTTATCCTTGAATAAATTACACTTTTAATGTGATAAAAGTGGACATTCAATGTGGAACGCTATGATGGAACATTTGTGCATTCTGCCAATATTACAGCCAATGAAGGGGAAATATGTGTCCATCCAAAATATAAGCAATAAATATTGGCACATTTTCAGATCCACTGACATTGATATTCACCTTTTTAGGTAACTACCTGCAGATACCAATACTGTTCCAGTAATATCATGCATCCCTAATAGGAAGTCCTATTTAATATATCAGAAAGATTCAAAATTCTGTAAATGATGTATATAATAAAAGCTGTTTTATTACAGTAGATTAAAAATTTCTTCACTGTAGTGTAAACACTGGTTTTTAAACTTAATTTGCCCAAGGCACATCTATGATCAAATCAAAATCTCAAGACATAGCAGGTGTATCTTAACAGCTTTTACATGTTTAGTCGTAGGCCTATTCTCTTATTCCTAAAAAAAAATGACAAACAACTGTATTACTCATAAAATGTTTAAAATATGACTGGTTCAATTTTTTTTTTTTTTTTTTTTTTTACCAAAAATGTATTATACACTGATTTGAACACAGAAGTCAGCAGTGGATTATGTTTTGACAAGGGGAACCATGAAGTTAACAAGAATTTCTTTTGGTAAAACAGAAAAGGTGGGGCATTTTAGTTTAATTCGATACTCCATCCTGATGTACGAGCTTGGGTTCTTCCTGCACTACCACGAATGTTTGTGCTCCCATGATATGATAAAATGTTGCTGTCACGGGTCCAATGAGGCTCTTAAATCCGTATTAGTAAGCTAAAACATGTCATTGTATAGAAAAAATGCCAAATAAGGGATATTTTGGTATTTATCTCCATATCACAACCTTAATAATCTCTTCAGAGGGGTTTTTGAATTACTGAATTTCCAGTTGTATATAGAAACCAATAGCAAATTAAATACCCTTATAGAAACTCAAAACCAATTTAATAGATGTCATATAGTTGCAGTAAAGCTGTGTCCTGCCACATCATTTGAGAGCCACAGGGATAAACCCTGATTATTATATAACGTTTTGGCTCTTGTTCTTACAAGTCAACATTTAAATTACAAGATTAGATGAAAAACACAAAAATAGACATAAATGCGGCAAAATTCACTGTAACTACAAACAAGGGGCATTCCATTTTTATCAACTTTAACCACCAAAAAGAAGTCACATGTACCGTGCTACATAAAGATGGATATTGAATAGGAGGGAAATCTTAAAATCAGAAAAACATGTCCTTGGGCATGGCCCATAATAAGGAACCGCATGGCTTATTCCAAGTTGGACCTTTAATCGACAAACCGGTCCAAAGGTTAGAGAAAATATTGATAAGAGATTTACATAAGTGAGAAATCATTACTGCAAAAATACACTGACAATCTGCATGTGTACAATAGTCAATACTATTTATATCAAAGTTAATGTTATCCTTCGTTATAATTCGCTTTACATCAAGCGTTGGCAGGTCAGGTGGCTTGTCAAATTCGCCTTAATAACTATACTAGTTGCTTAAATCAACACAAATGTCTCACAAATACATCGTTTTCAAGATCCAAACGAACTAGGTCTGGACTATTGTTTAATTAAAGTGTTTTTTGTGTGCATTACTGCATAGCAATGTGCATTTCTCTCTCGTTAAACTCTAACCAGGCGCCACACCAAGCTTCAGCCCGCCTCTCTTCCTGCGTCACTCCTTCAGTTACGCGGTCGCCATCTTTGTTTCGCCGTTGCTAATACGAGCTAACTGCTTCTTTTCGCGATTTGCGGCTAAAATAACGACTTTAGCTCAACGTGTGTGGCGTATTATCACCCTTCGTTATATCACCAATGAGCCTGATAGCCGGAATATAGACAAATTTGGTTAATATAATCGTGGTGGCTTACCTTGTCTCCTAACGTCTGACCAAGGCTTGCTTCTTTGGGATGCAACGTCGGTTTTCTTCTGTCCCACCAACTGCCACAACCGCTGCAGACACTCAGACCCCGCCCACTAGACGCCCTGATTGGCCGGAGCCAAAGCCACTTCATTGGTCACTTCATCTGTCAATCAGCCCCTGCCAACGTTTCCCTACACCCACAATTTTGCAGTAGCTTCTTCATGCAACATTAAAAACGCATAGGCCATTTTCTTAAAATATTTATTTTTATTGAGAATAAAGCAACCACATTATATCAAAAAGAACAGTGTTCACATATAACCTTTAACAGAAAACAAAAATAAACCAAAACATTTCATTTCCAGACCTGAGTGTCACTAAAAACACCAAGACATGAAAAACACGAAACTTATTGTAGGTGTGTGATTTTTGCATTGTAAGGTTGCATGAGTGTCTTCCATTTTTTTTTCTCACATGTGGGTTCGTTTAGAAATGTGTCTTGTTTCTTTTTTTCCTCACAGCATTGACTTAATACTTTAAATTGGAATATTTGTCCAAACCAAATAAAATTTCTAAAGTATAATGATATATCAGACATCTACTCTAAAAATCTAACCATTATACATGTAACACTTTGTCAATTGCATTGTAGGCAAAGCTACGGCGATAAATATTCAGTGCATTTACCATTTCCCTGTCACAACGAAGAGTTAATATCAAATAAATCCTCTGCTGCCTGAGCAAAGAGCTGCTTTTTTCAGCTTCCAAATAATAGAAGGATATTTTTTTTTTACAATTGTATGGCTGGTTTGTTGTACTGCATTACTGTGGACTGCCTTAAAAGTATGAGATTAGATTACAAACATTAAAGAAAGCAGATAAAAAGCAGTAATACTATACAATCAAAACCATATAAAGCTCATCATGAATTCAATGTACAGATGATACCCGATTCCCTTTCCAAAAAAGACTCCGCTCCCCCCCCTTTTTTTTGATCAAATATAAATCCAAGATTAATTCAGATTATTTAAACAGTATTTACGTCATGCTAGTTACCTTATAGTGGAGGTAAGCCTGCCTGATGAGTGATTTTACACAACAAAAAAAAATTGTACACGCACTGTAAATGAGTCATGGCTTGTTCATGGATCATAAACAACAAATCTGACAGTGAAGCTTGAACATTATGAAGTCAAAAAACAGCTTTAACATGATTAAACATCATTAACAGACAGGTGCACACAGAGGTTTAACACATTTAAAACACCCCCAGAAGGAAATGCATCAATGAAAGACAACCATAAATAAGAACAAATGCTTATTCTTTGATATTGTATAATGTGAATACTTTGTACTATAAGCTCAATATGGTCACAAGGGAGAGAGCAGAAACCAGATCTTTTTCTTCAACAGCTTTGAGAACAACCCAGTATGATCAAGAGACAGTGGACAATATATCTTTTTGTTTCATTCAGCCGGTCTTTGCTACAAGGTGCAATAAATCCAACGCATCGCAATGAAATATCCATGGAAAAACACCAACAAATGGGGGCTAAGAGTTTAGTGGCCACAAATCTGCACACAATAACTGAAAATCTTTTACAGCCTTAAAGTGGCAAACAAAACAACTCTGTGGATTTATTTGCGTTTTAATTTCAGTTACAATGTCGGCATCCCACAATCATCAAAACATAATATTCGGGACTTACTGTGCCACATGTGGTGTCGGGATAATTCTGTCCATAATTTCATTGAGTGTGTTGAAAAAAAGGCACAAAATAATATAAACCACAGCAATGGTTGGCTGTCCAACCATTAAAAATGCAAAACATGTACAGAATTTAATGAAAGGTTTTGTTCTCCACTCAAGGCAAACTGAGATTTTTGTCATCATTTGAAATGTATGTACAAAGTGGTAAAAACAAAATTCATTAACTCAGCATCTAAAATAATCACTATTAGGATTTTAGCCATTACTGAGCAGCCCTAGAATATGATACTGTACATATCCATTTCATGAAACAAGGGTAAGACAGCACAGTTGTACCCAAAATACCAAAATCACTCCTGTTGATTTATTTGTTTGCACTCATTACAAAGGTTTTCTTCAAAATTTGGACCAGCAACACTTAAGAACCTGAGATGTGTGGAAACAAAAACAAAAATTTCCTGCAAAACTCTACAGAGCTTAAATCTTCCTTTGTGGAAAACATCACACTGCCACAAATATTACAGACTGAAGGATAAAAAAGGGATATGTGACTCTCGGGAGAAGCAAAACTGAGTGTTTGTTTGCCTCAAAAATGAAGAGGATGATAGCGAATATTCTGTGGCTAGCTTCAGACTATGTTCCAGTACGGTGTTTATTCAGAGCTACGGGAAATAAGGACATTTAGCCCTGTGCGGTTCAAGCATGACTCTGCTCTTCTGGCAAAGGAGGTCCAACAAAACATGATTCAAAGAACTTAATATACAGGACAGCAAAGAGGCCAAAGCCTCCAGTCAGCATATTTTTGAGAGGTCAGTTTTTTACAGATTCAGAGCATGGCCTACTTGCTGAACATGAACACCTGGCTCACATTGATCTTTCAGCCAAAACTCTCATGAACTGGCTTATGGAAATTTTTTCCACAAAAAAAAACAAACAAATGTGAGAGCTAGAAAGGACTGTTAAGTATTAATGCTCATGATTGAAGGAAAGTGACGTCAAGCAGGGGCATTAACAGTTTCAATAGTAACATCAGGGGCATAAGAATACCAGTATGTAAGATCACAATTGGATTTATGAGGAAGTATTAAACATTATTGACACCATGGTGAAAAAAAGTGAGTCTAAGGAACCAAGTTGGGTTTTCCCATAGCTTCAGTTATCAAAACTTCTAATCAAATGTCTTAGCACCATAAAAATGCCCAGAACATGTTCAGTTTTGACCATGTGAGTCTGCCTGCAATTTTTGATGGATTCTTTGCCCTTCTTCACATCAGTCTGATGAAATGGACATTATTTCTTTAAGTTTCAGTACTAGTGATCCAACATCCCACCCCCGTTACATTTTCTCTTCCACAAAATGTGCAGGAGCCTCACAGCAGACATGTCAAACTCTAGGCCTGCAGGCCAAGTCTTGCTCTGAATATAATTTAATATGTCTATTATAAATGGTCCTCTGTTAAATAGCACTCATACTACAAGTCCCACAATGCACTGCAACAGCTCCCATGCAGGACCTTTCCACCAACCCCTCTTCCTGTTGCTTTCGCATCACTCTGATCAACAGATTAATGCAGCGTTCAGTGCTTTACAAAGACTTTTAAGCTTGACCATAAGGAAATATGTTGTTCAAATTCATAATTCTGATTTTAAAAAAGTCTGTTCTGGACTATTCAATAAATGTTGATCCTAAAACCCATTCACACATGCACAAAACCCTGAAAATGTTCTGAATTAACCAGGAAGAGCTACACACATTATCACAAACAACAGTTCAACTTAACACTAAAATTTATCTGCTGGCCCCCAATTATATTTTTCCCTTTCCCTAAATTAACTGACAAGAAAGCTGCAGAAAAAAGTCCTGTTGTGGCAGACAAGTGTTAACACATTTGAGAAATTTCTGGGTAGGTTACCTGGAAATCATCAGAATTTTACGGTTGCATATGTGAAGAGATCTTAAGGTCAGATGTCCACTGAGTTGGCCATACTGAGTCCATGCATGTGACTTAGTTCAATCTTTTTATTCAGTTTTACCTGCCAAAGAGGCTCTCCTTGAGAGAAGACTGATAAACACGTGACCTTCCATAATAAAAACTCATATTTCTCCTATTAAGGAATTATACTGGCGACTCTTCCCCTGTGACCATACAGAGCAGATATGTCTGAACTCTTTGATAAACCATAGTCTTATATCCTTGGTATGAACTTCATCCATTAGTGTAATGAGTAAAGAATCATATATGAATATCTTACAACCATTTAAAACAATGACTGCAACACTCGAAAACTAAAAACATAAAAAGTACAAGCTTCCTTAATTTACAATTCTTTTTTTTGCAATTTCCCATAACAAAATGTAAAAAATATTTCATGTTTGTTTTTAAACATTTTACAATCTTTTTACAATTTTTACCAAAGAATGCAGAAAATAAAGTCTTTATACAGCAGGGCTGGGGCGACTGACTTGCTTCTTTTTAGTTTACGGTGTTAAAGAACAAAAAAGTATAAAAAAAAAGAGAAAATATTGAAAAGTTGGCTTTGGAGACATGCACTCTCACACCAGCCTGTACAGTTACAATGAAGAAATTTCCCTCTGCTCAAAAATAACAAGAGGAAACCTTCAAAAAGGTAGAAAAGGACACTATGTTTTTGTTAAAAGCATTCAATTAATAAATAACATACTATAAAAACATTATAAAAAGATGAGCTTGTAAGAGGATCTAACAGGTTAGTGATGTAAATCTTTCAGTTTCATCATGATTTCAGGGTGATAACTTCCTTTAAAAACCAGAGAGAGAAAATTACCCCATCCTATCAACACATTTCATTTTAGTTCAAGCAAAGAGAGAATATTTTTTACACCTTCAAAAGGATAGTTGTGTTTTTTTAAGTGGGGTTGTAGAGGTACATAGCAATGACCCGGACTTTAGACACAGTGATGCGGATCAGCTCTGCTTCTGTACAGAAAGAGCCGGCATGAAAGGGACTGATACATGGCTGTGAATATCCGCAAGCCACAAAAACAATGTAGGGTGATCGCATACTGTATTTATCACATCTACAACTACGTACTTTTCAGCTACCAAGTCATATTAATACTTATTCAATATTTATGACCAAAAATCTTCATGTGCGTGGGGAAAGCTGATGACCCCTGAGTCATGACTCTGAATTGTGACTGTATGTAGACTGAATGTAGCCAATCAAGAAGCCAGCTGACTGAGGAACAAGGAAGCAGGCATAAATAAAAACAAACAAATGGAGGACCAGCCCACGTGTTCACTCTGTCTCCATGATTTTTTTCCAGTCTTTTTTTTTTTTTTAGTTTGCAATTTTTCCCATCAAAAATAGTCCCAAGACCGCCATCATTCCCGCTTTTGTATGTCCTCTTCCATGTAGCTTTGTTTCTTCTTCTTCATTTTTGTTAGATCACGTTTGATCAGATTTCTGTCTTGAAGGACTAGACTCTAGATCAGGGGTGGGACAGAATGGTCATGTGTGTGGTGTGCTGTGTTGAGATTATCGGCGCACACCACACACAGTACGATCAGAATTGTTCAGTGCCTAATTTTTTATCTTCATGTGTGGGGTCTCTAACGGATAAAAAATCTCTTCAGATTTAGAAAACCCTTATGTGTGGACCCCGCTTTAACTATTTTTGTGGGGTTTTTAAAATTATTTCTAACTCTTTAAAAACTCTCTCTTTAAACTACGCAGAGAGGAGGTTGTCCAATCTGCAACAATAAATCACTGTAGCTTCTGTGCTGGCTCTTTCTGAACAGAGGAAAAGATGATCTCCATCACTGTGGCAAATGTTCAGGTTAGTGCTATGTACCTTATACAGCTCTAAAAATCCTTACCCATCCCTTCAAGTCTTTTAAAATCACATTTTAAAAGCTTTTAAAGCATCTCATTATTGCCCCACATGTGAACCGTAAAAGGGAAAAACTCACATTTCTCTGCTGTAAAAAATGCTGGGTGAGAATTTGTACAATACTTTATGTAACAACAGGGATGTCAAGTACAATGATTAAAGTCTCCCGCTCAGGAAATCATTTGGGTAAAGGTGGCAGAGGGGGAGGAGGTTCTGAAGGCAGGGGTGGGGGTCTGGAGTTACTCCCTCTGGAGCCTCCGCCGTACCTGAAGTCCCCGTACTGCGATCTGTAATCAAACATGGACGGCTGAGAGGGCTGGACCCCCTGTGCGCTCAGAAGTGAGTTCAACATTTCAAAAGTATCTTGGTACTCGTTAGACTGAGCCCCCGCTGCTGCTCCCCCGTGCCCGTTCGTGTCTGTCTTGTCCCCCTTTGAGTGAGTGTAGCCCCCCTGGTGGTGAGGGAGGCTAAGCGCAGGGAGAATGTCCGCACCGTGCCCCAGAGTTTGACCAGAAGAGGACGACAGGGGCGGCAGCTGGTAAGGGTTCCTGGAGGACTTGCTGACTTTGGCGGCGGGGTGAGAGCCTGCCGTGGGGTCTTGAGAGTGCGTCCTCTTACGTGAAGCAGACGAGGAGGAGGAGGAGGAGGAGGACGAGCCAGTTCTGGAGGAGTCGCTGGGGACCTTTTTGCTGCTCCCGGTCACCCCACTGGAGCTGGACGAGTGTTTGTGCGAGGAGGAGAGCGAGGCACCGCTGGAGGAAGAGTGATGGTGGTGGCTGTGGTGGCTGTGGTGGCTATGGTGGTGGTTTGAGCGTTCCCTGTGCTTGTCCCTGCTCTTCCCCTCCTCTCCCGAGCCCCCCCTCTGCTTCTCAGGCACTCGTATTCTCATTTTGATGTCCTGGTCCTGTCCGCGCGAGCTGCTGCTGCTGCTGTGGCTGTGCCCGCTGCTTCCTCCACTAGTGAGAGGGAAACGCATTTTTAGTGAGCTCCGGTCATGCCTCTCTTTGTCCAGGGGGATTTTCAGAATAATAGGTGAAGGGTTGGACACGTCAGAGGACGAGCTGGACTGCTGGTGATGCTTCTCCTTCCTCTGCTGCTGTCCAATCAGAGCCTGAGCTGCGTTGGCGTAGTCCCTCTTCACACTCGCCTCCATGTTCTCAAGCTTCCTCTTCTGAGCTGCCAGGACGTCCGCATTCTTGGCGCGGTACTCACTCAGCGACACCTTGGCTGGAGCGTGGACTTCGTTGTTGGGCTGCGGTGGCTCAGATCCCACCTGCTGACTTTTGCCGCTCCAGGTCTGAGCGCTGCCCGGTGCTGCCCGCTCCTTCTCGCTCCCGGCTGAAGATGAGGAAGCAGAGGGTGGAGCAGAGAGGCTCATGAGGCCCGCCACAGTGCTCTCTGAGGACGCCATGGAGATCATGTTCATCATGGTGTCCCTCTGGTCGCCCTCCTCCTGGACTTTGGGCTTAGCTTTTGGGGTCTGACCTCCAGCCTAAGAGCCACAGAGACAAGAAAAATACTAAACATCGAGCTGAACACAAAACAGGATTTTTACCATCTAATTCTGCAGCAAAGACTGTTTGTTTATCCATCTTACTTTCAGCATAGCAACCCCCAAAACTCCTAAAGCAACATTTATAGGTCTAAACTTCCACCTTTCAAGCCTAAATACTGTATGAGCATTTCAGAAACTCCTGCTTTACAGAAGAACTACTTAATAGTGTATTTGTAATTATTTATGTTATCACAGCCTTTTAAAAAGAATCCACAAAGTTCTGGAAACTTTCTAAAGTCAGTTATAAGCTGCATGAATGAATGCAGACGGGCGCTTATATCACCCGAGTAAAATTGAATAAAATCTGTCAGTTATTTCTTTGTATTTCTCTGACCAAAACATCAATATAAAAAAATATATATAAAAAAGGAATGAGTCCGAAAGCACAGTCAGTAAGCATTTAGCACTGTCTGGATCCCAAGGCTTAAAAAGAATATGGGATTAAGTTTACCTGTTTCAGATTCCAGGCTAAAACCTCACGCCACCTGAACAGTTTCTTCCCCTCTACTGTCAGTACCATTAACAGAACAGTCATCCAACCAAATTTTATACACTGAACACTGTATTTATATTAATATAATATTAATACTCTTAAAAAGTTTCATCCTCATCTGTACAGCTCTATCACTGCACCTTCTGTAAATAATGTTGGGTTGTGTTTTTTTGTGCCTACTGTTTATTTTCATACATACTCAATTCAATAATGCACTATTTTCTACTTCTTTTATACTTTGGTTTTATTCCTCTTGACTCTTTATTTTCATTCTGATTGTATGTTGATTGTTTTTGCACCCATTTACCAAGTCAAAATTCCTTTTACGTGTAAATGTTCTTGGCAATAAATAGAAATTCTGATTCTGATAAATACCTGAAATAAGGTTCATGCTGAACACACACATTTTAATGTAACATCTGGAATAATAAATGCATCTGTATCCTGCTATTAAATTTGAAAGCGCTGATGTGTGATTTAAAGGACGGTTGCAAACGAACTGCTAAGAAGAACTACAAGAGGATAACTTGCAAAAGTCAACTTTGAACTTCCCAACTAGTAACACATTTTATTTAATTTTAGCAGCCAACCCTTGAGCGGGGAGAATATGAGTACCTTCCAGTTGCGAATCCGTTTCAACCGGCTGGGAGTTTTCTCCAAAATCTGCAGGAACTCATGTGTGAGCTCTGAAAAAATTACAGTAGCGTTTATGAAGAGGTGATCAACTGAACTTCAAGAGCTTTTCATAAAACCATGTTCTTGATTTAATAGAAATATTCATAACCTACCATCCAGCAGCTCCAGGGTAACAGTGGGGTCCACATACTCCCACCAGTGTTTGCCGTCTGTAGACACCGGGATCTCCCAGTTGGACCATTTACAGGCCAGATGGATGCAAACACAGGCCACGACGGGCGGACTGTACTGCAGGCAGAAAGTGGTCAAGTGCAGACTATGTGGCAGGATACGTCCAGGAAGAAACACAAACAGAAGAGAAGAAGAGAGAGCAGACATTCAGTATATTGAGTTTGGGGGTTATACACAGGCAGAGGAAGGACACTTCTGTTTTACAATCCAAGTCAAAACAAGAAGATTTTTTGCAGTGAACTGTGAGTATACCTGTTTGTAGCCATAAAGTATGATGTTTGAGCCAAATCCTTACTCGCTGGAACAACAATAGAACAAAAAAACAAACTTAAAACCTGGAAGCAGATGATCAAACTGAATATCAAGCTTAAAATATTAATGACGTACAACAAACAGGCCAACAGAAAATCAATGAGTTGGTGCTCACCTCTGACCAGCTGAGTGCACTTGACAACATGAGTGTGAGGATGGTCGATGGTGATCTCAAACGCTGTAATAGAGAGAGGAAAGAGAGGGATTAAGTTGGAGGAATATATAGAAGAATTTTAACTACCTTGTAGATTTCACTGATCCAAATTTCCATGACATTTATACACACTGTAAAGCAAAGATTTAGAAAAGATCATGAATACCAGAGGATTGACAGTTTAATAAGTGTGTTTTAAAGCTACTACTTCCATTCTAGTTCAGTTGTGCTTTACGATCTGTTGCTCCAAGTAAAATCAAACTGGAGTTGTTTTTCTTCTTCATCTGCATCAAATAAAGGCTGTACTGATGCTTGGACTGTAATGCCTCACACTAACTTAAGCTTATATATTCATGCATGTATAAATACTTTGCCACAGGACCAGTGAGGCTTCCATCTATCTGTCCATTCGTCAGCATCACTCTGCCACAATGCTCAACAGAAATGCGAATTGTATTCTGGTCCTGACCCATTTCCTGCTTGTTTGTGCTCAAGCAAACATGGCGAAAGAGACGGAGCATATATTAGAGATAAAGAGCTGATAACTAATGAGCAGCAGTTGACGACAATGCAAAACAGTAAAGAAAGGAGACATCAGAGGAGCTGAAATGTATGGCTGCTGAATCAGTAGAGGCAGAAGCAGGATTTTGCTTTTAGCTTTATTTGGCCACTAATTGAGAAGTCAATGACATACTGCATTTCTCATATATCTGCAAGTAAATTATTGTCTTCTCTTGCAATTTCATCATATTTTCATACACAATTCATGCCTCGGATGTGCTCGAACATTGTTGATTGTAGAATGGAAATAGTTTTCAATTAAATTTTTTTAAAAGTTGGGGGTGCTGGTTTTGCAACCAGGCATGACCTATGGATATGCTTCTGTCAGTCCGGGATCGAATCCAGCCTGTGACCAGTTTGCTAATGCTGCGTTCCAGTTGTACTGGGTTGTACCGGGTGTAAACAGTTATTAAGCTCCTGTTATATTCCGTTTATTAGCACTTCTGACTAGTGTTTGTTGCACTAAATCAGCTGTACACATAATATTGTTTGACATATATATGGAAATGCTGCTATAGTGCTATTTACATTCTTCATGTGGTATGTGTGAACTACAATGCAGGTCGTGCTAACAACGGCCAACAATAGCCTGGTAGATCGGCAAGTTTTTTCCAATTTTGTAACTGGAACGCTGATAACTCAATGTCATTCCCACTCCCCTCTTCCCAGTTGGGATGCAGCATGAGTGTCCTCTAGGGCTGAACGATATGGACAAAATTTCATATCTTGATATTCATGCCAGATATCTCGATATCGATATCGATACGATATGATATGACTACGGGCTCGGTGAAAACCAAGCATTTTTTAGAAAAATAAAAACATCATAATACAAAGTTTTAGCACGGGGGAAATCTATATTGTTTATATTGTTGCTTTTCGATATTAATATCTTGAATGTTCATATCTCGATATTGATACGATAACAATATATTGTTCAGCCCTAGTGTCCTCCCCTACTCTCTCTCGCCCTCCTTCACGAGCTTATCCAGTGTCTCTCTCTCTCATCAGTAATGGCACGAAATGCCCACAAAATATTTAAAAAAAAAAAAAGGAAAGTTAAATAGAAATCCTGAGTCCACAGCGCCGGAGATGAAACTTAAAAAGGAAGATTAGCAAACTGATGCCAGACAACCTCTGAAATAAAGTCAATGAAGTAATGAAACATGGCAAGGAAGCTGTTTTCTTCTCTATCACTGAAGAACTTGTTCTGTGGCAACTTTTGAACCATTTTTCTTGATATTTGAATGAATCTTCAGTCTAGCTGACAACCAAACAACAAGCCAATGCTCTCATGAAGTCACTACTGAAAATGCCTTTAGGTGTGTGAAAAAGATGAATGGTGATTAAGAGAATGATGAATAATGAAACTAGATCTTTTACAGCATCACTCTGGTAGTCCTGAAAACTTCAAACAATCGATGGTTAATAGAGAGTTATTTCTGAAACACATCATAAGTTGTTAAATAATAAAGTTATCTCGCTCTAAGGTGCAGTGCATATTTGCACCTATGAAAGCATTAGGAACAAAAATTAATCCAGTGTTTTTGATGATGCAGCAATGTCATGTCGTCATGGAAAATGGCTCTGATAAATCTAGACAGCAGAAAACAAAGTGAGAGAAAGTTACAGACATGGTGTAAAGACTTAAGAAAAGATGGAAGTGCAACAGCAGATAAATTCTGCTAAAATGAAGCGTGGATATCTCTGTCCATTCCTGCACACTGTAAATGTAAAGATGTCAAACAGGAAAAGACTTTTTAACAATCACACATGTTCCTGGAGGGAAGGGGACCCCGATCTTCTTTCCAAACTTACCCAAGGTCTGGAGTATTATGCTCTCAAGAATGACCAGGTCTTGGGCTTGTTGCAGGTAGGCCTGAGGTTGAAAGGACAGGCAGGTTACTCACTGGGAGGCCTCTATCCTTTGTCAAACATAGCAAACCCACCTTTTCTCATTTATAACAAGTGAAATAATTGGAACATCGATGCTTTGCACAAGTGTTCACCCCTCTTGGACTTTGACATATTTTGCAGTGTTACAACCTGGAAGTAATAGTCAGTGAAGTTTTTGCTGCTAAGGTAACAAAAAAGGAAAGAACAAATAGCAATTTCACCCAATCTTTGTTAAAGGTGTCATCATAGGGAGCTCAAAAATGTCCAGTTTCATTTGTTAATAACTGTCCAAACAATTTTAATCACCACTCTGCGATGTTTACAGACGTGGAATTATTGCAACCCCAAGAATATCCTATAAGTTGCTGTAAAACAATGAAAGTGGGAAAAGTCCAAGGCAGGCGAGTGTACAGGCAAGGCATCAAAAAGTAAATAGTCTCTGTTTACAACATCTTACAAATAAAAAACACTGAGCAGAAACTCTTTCACTAGTGTGACCAGAACATCCACCTGACTCAAAAATCAGAAGTAGCATCATCTTGTTACATGAACTGAAGTCAGAGAGGGAGAAAAGAAATAACCATGTATGGATTTACATCACGTAGATATAGTTCAAATCTTAAATCTTTGGTGGTGCCATCAGAAATTAACACAAGAAGAAAGAAGTAAACTTAGTGACAAAACTTACAAATGACCACAATGGGAGGAAAAATGAGGTGTTTCATCTTACTTGTTGCCTCAAGAGCAAATGAACAAAATATCTGATATAATGGGCAAAACCATAATAAACATTAAAGTCTCCTGATAAATATTCAATAATTTGTAAGCTGCATGATTGTAGAGGTTCAATCATTACCTGTTAAGGGAAAAAATTAATTTAGAGAAACTTAAAAGCCAGTACTTACATCACTGCGTATGTCTGGTGAAGGCTCCTGAGGATTGAGACATGCGTGGGCCACCTTGATAACGTGCTCCAGTTTCCTCGGCTGCTCTTCAACCTTTGCAGCCAGGAAGAGCGCAGCGGGAGAAATGACCTGGAGACAATACATGTCCAAATAAGTCACAGCTTTCTATTGTGATTTAGTCTATAGGTGATAATAGACTAATACTTACATTTCTGTGGAATCTGGTGAAAGACTGGACCATGTAGAATCGGTGCATGTACACAATGGCTGTATTAATAGTGAGTTGGGACCTGAGGCAGGTCAGTTAAGGACAATGCAAAGAACATCAGTACAAGATCAAAACACAGTCAATCTTCAGGTTTTCCTAACATCTGATACTTATAAAATGTTTCGTGGCTGTAAAACTTCTGTGATTTTTCTAACTTAATCTTTAAACTTAACACAGATCTTGAATGACATCTTAACATATTAAATATGAAAATAAGTGTAATTTTGTAGTTATCTTGATGTATGTGTCATTATATATCCTGCTGCTGATGTAAATATTTTGTTAGCAATGTCCTAGCAAGAAATTGGTGTGCATGGACACATTTATTTATGAGTATGTGCATGTACAGTATGTGCATGACATCTGCTTTGGTTAGCAAAGAATTGTTTGGAAAAGGGGCGGGAATTAATACTTTTTTTTTCATTCCTCCCACTTCTTTTTGAATATGTTGTCTAGATATATCTTGGTTTTTTTTCTTTTGTCTTTGACAGTGATTTTATTTTAACTCTGCATTCGAAATAAATGACGAAAGAAAGAAAGAACGAATAACTGAGAGTTTCAAAGAGACAAACAAGACAACAGTCTCTCTTTCATATACTCACTAGCAACATTTAGATGTGCTTCTTTTTTAGCAACAATGCCAAGATATTCCCAACAACTGAGTGGTGTGGGATTACAGTATTGATGCTAACTTTTAAACAAGGATGAAATTTGTTTCCAATAAGTATTATAACAGGATTGGATATTCTGTTATTAAGACAACTTGGTGCTTCTTGAACATAACCTTTGAGAAAACCTGCTTTAGTCAGTGGTGTTTTCAGATTGGCAAAACTTAATATTATATAAGCTGAAGAACAAAATAGCTCAAAAAGATGGTTGACACCTTGAGTATCATATTTTTACCATGGAATTGGTGTAAAGAAAGGTCAAAATTTCCAAAACTATGATACTTTTCAATGCTAGACATTTATTACTAAAACAATGACCGATATTGCACTGCTCAATTGTATGAGCTGTGAACCAAAGTGAAAAAATCAACTATGCATGTATATTCTTTACTACCATCTGCATCATAGTGGCAGAGCATGATATAAAACCCAAAACTGCACTTATAAAACCATTTTCACAGTTTCACTGCAGCTCGAGACCATTTTTCTCAGTATTCAACATTTCTTGCCAATCAACTGAAAGAAAGAACTGCCAAATTTCAGGGATCTTGGTCTCCTGTTGTTGTTTGGTTTATGTCATCTAAATTAACGTTGTACTGGCAAAACTAAAAATCATATCAGCTTTAGAACAAAACAGTTAATAATAGGGTTGACACCTCAAACATCTCATATATTGATTGTACATTAGCCTAAAGATGTGTCATCAATATTGGATATTTTTCAACCTCAGATGTTAACAACTTAAACAAAGATGGATACTGAAATGATCACTAGCATCAAACATGGACCAAGCCTTTTAAAACAAAAATGCCTTTACACATTCTTGGCATCTACATCATAGTGGATTGGCACAATTTAAAACTTTACAAAACAGACTTTACAACATTTTTAGGGCATTATGCAGTATATTGCCTGCAATTTTTTTGGTTTAATATTTTTCCCCAGCATTTAACCATTTCCGGGCAATCAACAGAAAGCAATAGCTCAATATCAGGGACCTTGGTCTTCTGTTATTGTTTGGCTCATGTCCTCTAAGTTCACTTGATACTGGCAAAACTCGGCTTGAACAAGATGGTTGATACCTTGCGTATCTTATATACTGATCGTTAATTGTTGTAAAGAAAGGTCATCAATCTTCAATGCTAAAATACTTTCCAATCCAAGATAACACCTACTTAAACATGACTGATGTTGTAATGAGTAATGGTATCAAACATATACCAAAGTTTTAAAACAACAATGCCAATACAGTTATTAAAAAAAACATCTACATTAAACGTTGAAAGCACAATCTAAAACAAAAAAGTGCATGCACAATAAACAGGTGCAATTCCAGCACTGTATCGTATTTTGTCTGCCATTTTCACATAGTTTTTGAAGAGCTAGGTTTTCCCGGCATTGAATTTTCAATGCCGCTCAATTGAAAGAAACAGTTCGATGTTGGGGATCTTGGTCTCCTGTTATTGTTCGCGTAAGTTCATAGCATGTAAGTTAACCTATTCTTGGCAAACCTTAATACTATATGAGCTTTAGAACAACAGTTGAACAAAATGATTGACATCTTTAGAATCTTATATGTTGACTGGGAACTGGTGTAAAGAAAGGTGATCAATTTCCAATACCAAAATCCCAGATGATTACTACCAAATCAATGACTGATGTTTTAATGATCAATAGTATCGAACGTTGAACAGAGCTTTAAAAACTACAACACCATTACAATTATCAAAAAACATCTGCACTAAAGGTTGAAAGCACAATCTAAAACAAAAAAGTACATGGACAATGACCATGCTTTGTGCAATTTAGGCGATGTATAGTATTTCCACTGCTATTTTAACATATTTACAGCAGAGTTACGCGGGTTTTCCCCAGCATTGAACTTTCGTGGCCGATCAACTGAAAGAAACAGCCAGATATCCTGGACCTTGGTCTCCTGTTCTTGTTGTTGTGGTGTCGCTCCAGGAGATCATATCGTCTAATTTTGAACCCAAGTCGTGTTGACCACCATAGTTAAGACACTACTCTAAATACTATATTTTTAGGAAAACATCATTATAGGAATTTCCTCTATTGATATACACATATATGGAAGTCAGTCAGAGAACTTAGAGTACATAAACAGCATTTAAAACAAAGGTTATACCTGCTATCTGCCTTTCAACCACAACAGACAATGCTAATGCTAATGCTAACGTCCTGAAGGCCCGCCGACCACACAGGCCTACATGCCCCGGTGTAGCCTCACTGCCATGGGACAGCTTTAGCTTTCGGGTTTCACTATCGTTACGTCCCAAACAACCGAGTGAAACATATGTCAAACACAAACACAAGCACACTGTCTCCGAACAAAGCAGACAAACTGACAGCAGCTGCGTTATCGTGAGAGCCGGCTTCACAAGAAGCTAAACCGTAGCTAGCTGCCATGCTAACGCAGGCTCGGGGAGACGCACCGACAAAAGATACACATTGAGCCGCTGCCCCATGTCCTGGAGCAGGTTCGCCGCCTGTTGCCTGTAGGACAGCTCCTTGTCCGGGTCTAGTCCAGCTCTCCTGGATGGGCTGTTGTCGATCTGCTGCCGTGTGTAGTACCATTTGTTGTTACAGCTTACAGGGAGAGAACGAGACGAAGCCGCCATCACTGAGAAGGACGAGAGTTTAAAATTTCTGCGCGTCACAGGAACCGACGTCACGCTGTAGTAACGTGAGTGCAGTTCCGTGTTTAGACCAGCAGGGGGCGCCGCACCATATTCAATTCACATCATCAACTCAGAATACAGGACCTGGACTGCATCAAAATAACACTTAAAACACGTTTTTGACCAGTGAAGTTCACTCAAACATACCTTTAACTTATTTATAAAGGTTGATAAATTATTATAATTTACTCTCTGATTTTTACAAGAGGCTTTTCCTACCTGTAGTCCTTTATATGAACTCATTTGACCCCCTTTACCAACACAACACCACCAGGGGTCTCTAAAGTTGATAGAAAAATAAATGCATTTCATTCAGAAACTACCGGCTCAACAGAGAATGACTATAAGTACAACAACGTATATCCCAGAGTAATTAAATTAATGAAATTAAATAATACAGCAGTTACTTTACCCCCTCATTTTATCTGCTGAATTGGATACATGTTTGCAATGTTAAAAATATGTTATATGATATGGCAGATGCCACGTTGAAGAAGATTTGACAGGATATTTTTGCAATTTTACTTTGAGAAAAAAAGTCAAAATGTTGACGCTGATATACAAAATACTAAAGCTGAGATGTAGACAGTGAGACATATCTTTTCCCTGTATGATTGTATGATTTTGATGATTTATATTGCTGTTAGATTTTTTTTATCATAGAAAATCCTAGTATTACATCCTGTCTATACAATGTTTTTTTCTTTTTTGTAAACAATGCCAGTTAAGAGATTGCCAATGATTCTTTTATATTTGAAACAATAGAAGCACGAGTGATCATCCCATATCGTTACGGTAAAGACTGAACAATTTTTTATAAGGCAATACACATCAAACTGTGCAAGGACAGTAAAATATATCAGGCATAAATCTTCATCACAGATGACTAAATTTGAACACTACATGAATATATATCTATACATCACATGTGATTTCTAATATTTCATTATTACATCATTGATGAGGTTGAAAATATCAATTGTGGTCTTTCAAACATCCAAGCTCTAGATTTTGAGAAGTTGAAGAGATGTAGTTGTTGAGGTTTATGTCTGTAAGAACATTGGTCAAGTAATAATCAACTATTTTTGGAGATATGGGATTAAATAAGACTGAATTTCTTACCACTTTTTTTAAAAACGTGCATCCAGTTGATGAAATTACAAGAAATGTTGTGATTGTCTGATGCTTCTGAATTTTGTATGTATCGTTTCAATAGAAACTTTGTTTCTTTCTTTACTTGTTAGGGAATAATTTTTTTTTCCTATTTAAAAAATGAAATATCTTTTTCTCTACTGCCTGTCCAAAGTGCACCTCCATAAAAATCTCAGTATTTGTTTGACATTTATAAAATAATTTAGACTAATTGAAAATAAGGGACATACAAGCAAATATTGTATTATTTATCAGTATTATTTCCAATTCCTTTGATTAAATCAGACTATTTCAAATGAAACAATGAAGATATACATGTAAAAAAACAACAAGACAATTCAGATATCAAAAAATTGAAAACAGTTTTATTTTAAATCACAAAACCTTATAAAATGGACAGAAAACTGAATCTGACTTTGATGAAACACTAAAAAGATAAGAACAGGCTGTCCGAAAATCAGCAGTACAATTAAATACACCCAGTAAATACACAGAAGTGAGACTAAACAGATTAATGAAAAACCAGCGGGACATCATTTCATCCCTTTAACTAAAACATATTTAAATCCGATTCAATCTTTAATCTTCTTGATATTGTAGCCCTTGTCATTTGTTTTTGTGTATTTCTAGAGTCAAATCCGTTTTCCTTTTTGATGTTAAATTATAATAATAACTCTATATGCTGGGCCTAGATCAGTGCAATAAATGAATTAAAAAAAAATAATCTGCTCCATGAAACAGATGCGTGTTTTGATGACAGCATTACTTTTTTAACAGTCTAATTGAACTAATAAAACTCACTAAACCAACACATAAAACCTGATTACTTTTGTTTTTCTCTGCTGATGGCCAAGCTTTTCAGCTTATTCAACTTTTCTTGTTTGACTCAATTTTCTGTTTAATGTAGGATACTCAGATTACACTTTTGTTATCAGCTTAAGACTTTAATATGAAGCAGCTGACAGGAAAACAGATTTTATTGCAGCATTCAAAAGAGAAAATCACAAGTTATTTGTCTGATGAACACCTAATAAAAGAAAAAAACTATAAAACTAATGTACATAAAAACGGAATATGCCCAAAGAGCTAGAAAACAGATCTCTAATTTATTTTTAACAGGCAATAATATCAAAAGCGTATTGAATATACACCATTATTAATTTCCACATCTACTTCAACCATCTTTTTGTTGTATTTAATTGTACCTTTGATTCACAGGGATTAGTAGAAATTAGTGACATGTGTCGCCTTCAGGGTAAATGGTGTTGTGCAGCCATAAAAATGCTTTACAAAAAAAAAAGAAGTGAAACATCCTTCAAATGTTCCCAAATCTCTCAGCTCGCTTCAGTTTCTTTGCCTGCAGAAAAAGGCAGAAAAACAATAAAATACTTTGTTTTTTTATCTTTTAATGATTATTTTGATGAATTGAGAAGAAAATATGACTAAAAAAAAGCATAACTGTATAAAACACACCTCCACGTCAGCCGCTCCGGCTGAACCTGCAGTCGTGAGGACTCCAAATCTCTCCTTCCTCTTTTTCAGCTTCTCATCCTCCTCGAGCTGAAAAACAGCACACAAGGGTCACTCTGAGCAGGAAGAGGACAGAAAATAAACCCAAACAAAAACAAAAAAGAGCGTTTGTGCTGCTGCACACAGTGAGGATGTGACTTGTGGGCAGAGCCTAAGAGTTAGCGCCATCCTGCGGTCAACTGATATCAGAATTTTCTGGTCTTTTTGTTTCCTCCTCCTGTAATTTTAACAGTTTGTCAGCAGAGGCATCAGGATGAAGAAGAAAATGTCCTCAGTCCAGTTCAGGCCAAAGATGTAATGTATGCAATTAAACAAGTTTCCTTTCTGAGGTTTAAAGAAACTGAGAGGCTGTTGAAAAAGATGATGAGACTTTTGTTCTTAAACCAGATGTTAGTGATAGAGGTGTGTATTAGAAAGAGTCTGGAGACACGAAACAGAGGTGACGACTCCAGATATCATGATATAATATATATGTATGTAGTGATACAACCTAAAATTAAGATCCCCATTTTTTTCCCCACAAAACTCGATTTATGATTTTCATCAATATTTTCCCTCCCAAAAAAATAACACCCTCCAAGTGAAACAAAAATTATATGAATCAAGTTTTGCCTCTGTGTTATCAAAATATGTCCCAAAACTAAAAAGACTCTCCCTCTTATAACATACATGCTGTAATTTTGTCATAAAATGTTGATTATATAATTTTAAACATAGGCAGGCTTGTCTCATGAACACTGAAGGCTGAGCTATTATCACAGGATATTAGCATGTTACTCACTGATCAAAATATAACCTCATTAAAAGAATAAATACAAGCCTAAACATGTGCTTATGTGAAATCTGACAAGGCCAACTACCATGAAAACTGTACATTTTCAGATTTTACATTTTCAACATTCAACAACTTATGATTGAAGTAAAAGTAAGTTGAGAAAAAAATCTTGATTTTTCATTCTTACATTTTCTGCAGAAAATAATTTGATTTATGGTATTGTCCAGCCTTATATGTATGCATGTACATATTTTTTGGGGTATTTTATGCCTTTATTGAAAGAGGAGAGAGGCAGTGGATAGACCAGAGAGAGAGAAGGGAAGAGATTCTGCAAAGAGGCCGATTCTCAAACGAGAATCAGCCCGCAGCAGCACACGTGAAGTGCCTGGTTGCTTTTACGACTCCACCAAATTGGCACCTCATATTTTTTAATATTTTTAAGCACTGAGAACCAACAATACCATACGTATGATTAGTCAGTCTCTAATCAGTTTATCAGTGTTTATTTATTTATGCATTCAGATAGTGGTTAGTTTTTCTTGTCTTATTTCCAAGTTATGGGTTTTTCACAACATGAATGTTAAGTTCACGGATGATCTGAAATCTTATATTGTGCTTAAGTATAAAAAAGGACACTGTAGATATAATTAGTTTTTTGTTATGTAAAGACTATCAGGAAATCAGACTGATTGGGATGTGTTTAGACAACCTATTGTTGTGGTATATATTCAGTGGGAGGCTGAATAAATAATGGAAATCCTTTTAAAGAAGAGGTGGGATTAAATGAGAGAAAACTTCTTCCCACTCCTTCTGGATATGTAATCTACACGACAGGATGTAACGTTTTTACAGTGTAACAGTAAAAATTAGATTAGATAGATGTTTATTAATCCCTCAGGGAAATGAAGATTCCAGCAGCATTTATAGCAGCACACAAGGTAAAAAAGCACACAGGTACCAGAAAGTAAAAAAAATGCAGATACAAATATAAATAAATATAATATCCAGGATCTAAACAAAAACTAATCAGTGTTAATAATTAAAAAAAATGGTTCCTGCAACAGTGCTAAACTTTTTTGTCTGTTCCAGTGACAGATATAAAAACAACAGAGGTAACAGAGGGGAGGAGCTGAACTGAAATACAAAACAAAAGTCCTGAATTTATATTTATTTAAACTATACAAGCTCATAATATTCCTCTGTAATTAGCAATATAGTATGGTGTAGAAAAATATTGCAATATGTTGGCATATCGATATTTTCTAACAACCCTAATCTGTGATTTGAAAACCAGAATCTGAGCTTAATCCCCGCTGTGACAGCCTAGGCATGTTGACTCAGCGGCAAACGGGGCGCTCCATAGTCCAATTCACAGCACCTTCATGCAAAAGCAACACAATAAGATTTAACTATATTTACATCTGGTGTTCTAATGAATACAAAGAAACGTGGAAAGATATTGAGAGTACAGTAAACAACATTCCTATCTTGTCCTTGTTGGGCAATGCCAACCAAATAAGGATTCTATTTTTATTATTGTCTTCCTACAATGAATAATAACGTCACTTAACAGAACTGTTTGTACCTTATTAACTTTAAAATGATGAAAAATAAAGTAAAAAGAAATTCAAATGTGTGGCAACATCAAATGCATTTTATGCTCCAGAATAAAATGTTCAGATCTTGTTTTCATGTGTTCACCAAGGGCCTTATTTCAGGTATTTATCTAAAGAAGCTATTCTAACATCCAATAGACTTTGAGACATAGGAAAGTGCTGAATGCTGACTCACTTCTGCATTTAAGACTCATTCCTGCAAAACTCTGACGTCATATGGCAAAATAGTTATCATTTTTCTGTTATTCCAGGTATTTAGCCAACTTCACCATGTTTCTCTCTACTTGTTTCCACTGTTCTTCTGTCACCATGATGCACGCACAAGTGCTGTGATGCCACTGTGATGTCCGCTTCGTTTGGTTCTTTAGTGAACAAAGTGAAATCTACGTGTGAAAAAAAGCTCAGTCACCTTCTGTGAAAAAGATGAGACGTTCATGCCAAACCGTTCTGCTCTCTTCTTCAGCTGGTCGAGGTTCACCTTCATGAAACAAACAAACAGAGGACCTCTTAATATCATCTGTTTACCTGGATAAATATAGAACTGTGTCCACGAGACAGGATACTTTAAATATACTTACAGGAGCTTTGCTGTTGGCAGTGAGACCTGTTTGAGGGCAGAGGAGAAAATGGATGCATTAAAATAAATCAGAGGATAAAAACAATCAGACTTTAAAACTTTGAGTCAGAATCAATTATCACAGATCTTAGATTCAGAGTTTAAAATGTGAACAAACATCTTCTGTTCATTTCATGACGAGCAGATTTTAATTGCTAAAAAAAGTTTCACTGAAGATTTTAAGCTTTATTCTAGCAAGTAGGAGGAGGACAAGAGCCACTAGAAAAATAAACAGATATGATTTCTGTAAGTCTGTGAAAAAAAGTTGTAATTCTGAGATCAGAATCAGCTTTACGGCCCAGTTATGTTAGATGTACAAGGAATTTGACGTCTTTGCTTTACTCTCTAAATGCGGACTAGATACACACTCGAGTGCATATACATATACACACAGAACAGAAGCCGAACACCGAAGAGCAGGAATGAAACTTTTAAATACAACTTAAAATTAAAGGTAAGAAATAGCATGGACGAAACATACATATTGATGATAAATGACAAGATTCAATTATTTTCTCAGAATTCTGATTTTTGTCTTCTCAGATTTCTGACTTTATTTTTAAAATTCAGCCCCATTCTCAGGATTCTGACTTTTTAACAGACTTGAAAAAACACTAATCTCTACTTTACTTAGAAGGTTTATGAAAACAAGACAGGATAACAAATAATAGACAAATAATAGACAATGAACATGTAAAGACACTTTGTAATTTAATGAAGGATTTGACCATCATTTATATCACCTATCATTTATGTGGTGTTAAAGACCATCTTTAAGTTAATGTTCATTGTATTTTAAAGCCTTTGTGCTGCACTGATCAGACAGAACATTATGACCACACAGTGAAGTGAATAACTCTGATCATCTCTTCATCATGGCTCCTGTCAGTGGGTGGATATATATCAGGCAGCAAGTGAACATTTTGTCCTCAAAGTTGATGTTAGAAGCAGGACAAATGGGCAACATGAGGATTTGAGTGAGTTTGGTAAGGGCTAAAGTGTGATGGCTAGATGACTGAACCAAATGATCTCCAAAACTGCAGCTCTTTTGTGGTGACTGTGGTCTGCAGTGGTCAGTATCTATCTGAAGTGGTTCAAGGAAGGAACAGGGTCACGGATGGCCAAGGCTCATGGATGCACGAGGGAAACTAAGGCTGACCCGTGCTGTCTAATCCAACAGACGAGCTGCTGTTGCTCACACTGCTGAAGAAGTAAACGCTGGTTCTGATAGTTGAGAGATGTAAGAAAACTAAACAAAGTTGAGAAGACGAGTTTGGCTTTAACTTCTGTTTCTTGATGTTTGCATGTCCGTCATAAAAGGATGTTAGAAGTTTGTTGCCCCAAAGCTTCAAATAATTTTTTTAAAAGCCACAAACAGGAAGAAGCCTCTCAGGTTCATAAATCTTTCTCTGCCCTTCACTGAAAACCAATGATCGATGTAATTTTGTAGCTTGGTGTAAAGGTACTTTTTTTGAGGATGCATTTATGGCTAGGGCAGGGCCAAAGACTGATGTATTTAAGAGAGAGAAGTTAGCACCACATTCATAAACATACACAGCAGATCAACAGAGTTCACTTAGAGTTAATTAAAGTGAAAACAGACCTGAGGAGGGAGTGGAGGAGTTGGAAGCGCCAAACCTGAAGAACAAGAGGAACATGAACTCAACATGGGTGTGAGGAAACATTCTAAATAAGGAGTAAAGATGCTTTGAGTGTTTGATCGTCATTTCATTCAGTTATTATTTATGCAGTCTTAAAGACCATCTTTAAGTTAAGGTTCGTTGTATTTTAAAGCTTTTGTGTTGCACTCCCTCAAATCTTTTAAACAGCTCGTATTTTCCCCTTTAATTTCATTGCCTGTGTTTACGGTTCAGAGAAATTTACATTAACTAAGGAATAACCTAAATGTAATTACTGAGGGAGGGTCTCCATGACACAAACAGTGAGTTAAATGCTGAGAAATTCTAACAAAGACACTCAGAGATATATCCTGATGAAGTCTTACCTCGCTGCACGCATGGCCTTTTTGCTTTCAGGTGTTGCGGGCAGGTTGAAGCGTTCAGCTCTCTTCTGAAGCCTCTGAGCAACAAAAGGTGAAATTAAAATAAGAACATGAGCTGCTGTGAACAGAGGTGTTAGAACTGCAGATGAACATTTACAGGAGCAGAACTGAACTCTTAATTTACACAGTTTGGAGAGAAGAACGTCCTGTTTGATTTAGAGTAAGATCCTGCTGGTGCTCGTATTCATAAAATGCTTACAAGAGGCTTGAAGAAGCTCGGTTTATCAAAATATCAGGATTGAACCTTTGAGCTGAAACATCAGTGAACGCAAACATGTCAGACTTACTTCACTGGCTGATGATGGAGGCGTAATCTTCACCACCTTCTTCTCATCATCAGGTCTGGAAGAAAATATATAGACAACAGGGATGACCAAAAGTTTCTGTTCTCTTCAAGGTTAAATTTAATTATAAAAAATTGAACTGAACTGTGGGTTAATGTAGGACACTAAAGCGGAGTTCACACAGAAGGATTTTCTAAATCTGAAGAGATTTTAGAGACCCCACACATAAAGACAAAAAATCAGGCATTGAACAGTTTTGATCATACTGTGTGTGGTGTGCTCCAATAATCTCAACACAGCACATAATACACGTAACCATTCTGTCCCAGCTCTGATCTAGAATCTAGTCCTCCAAGACAGAAATCTGATCAAACATGATCTAACAAAAACAAAGAAGAAACATAGGAACAATGGGAAAATACAACACGCAACAAAGAAGAGGACATACGAGAAGAGGGAATGATGGTGGTCTTGGGACTACTTTTGATGGAAAAATCCTGAACTAAAAAAAAAGAAAAAAAAACCCTTTGACCTGACTCATTTTAACTTTTTAATTACACTTGTAAGCACCCCGGACAGAAATGTACAACAGTTGGAAGGCAGTGAACTCACGGTGCGGTCTCAGGTGCATCTTCCTTGGTAGCTTTCACATCGTTGGCACTCTCAACTTTTGAGAAGTCCTGAAAAAGAGTAAACATCACAACTGAGTGATCTGATGTTAAAAGGTCCAATAATAAAGATATGTTGTAAAAAAATAAATAAATAAAAAATGCTTACCTCTGTGTCCTCTGCAAGCACATCATCAACATCGACATCCTCTTCTGTGGTTTGAGGGAGAACACATCAAGAACAGAGACGTTAAAGCAATGACAACAACAGTCACGGGAGAGAAATAAAAATAGATCACATACTATTCAATACATCACATGTAAGAAAAGTCATAAAGACTCATTCTGGTAATAATGGAGAGCGTTGTCTCACCATGCTCCTCCAGGTAGGCCTGCAGTCGTGCAATGAGTTCTCCTTTGTTTCCTTTAGTGTCCAGACCTCGGGCCTCACACTCCTGCCTCAGCTCAGCAAGCTGCAATGACATTTCCTTTTTGTTAAAGCTTTTCATTGACTCCAGGTTGATAAGTGTGATGGCAAAAGTTAAGTATGTCAACAATCACAAAAATAACTGGCAGTAGTTTTTTTAAATGTATTGCTGCAAAGCCTTTAAATCCCATTTACAAGTTTAAAAAAAGGCAAGAAGGGGCACTTTCTGCACTTAAATATTAGAACCACTCTATCTTTACAACCATACAGAGAAGAGGACCCTCTTGAAAATAAGATGCCACATGTCAATGAGTTAAACTCTAATAAATTTATATTCAGCAGAGACAAATATGATGAGGACAGATTTATGATTGATCCATGGATCTGTCCCTACGTTCAATTATCACTTTAATCCCTTTGTCTCTGCCCACCTTGCTTCATTCACCCACAACTCCAACACAGCTTCAGTGGATGGCTGTTCAAAATGAGACTGGCTCCACTCGAGATCTCCTACCTGACTTTTACTGTGACTCTCATATAGATGCACCGCACTGTAGGTTGGCCCAGTGCTGCTCATGGTGGATTCATGTTGGGTTTGGGTGTATAAAAATGTACAAATCTGTATGTTACATATATATGTATATGTGTGTATCCATAAAATGAAGAGTATGGCTTCAGCCTGCTCTATTGTAAAATGCCTTGAGGTAACACCTGTTACAACTTGGCACTGTACAAGATTGATTGATTGACTGATACTCTCCAACAAGTGCCTTATTTTCATAGCACAACCAGCCAAGCTTAAACAAATCTATCTATCTACCTAACCAAAAATTCTCCCTCCCAAGTGCAGGACTAACAGACTGATAAACTATTTTGTCCCTGAGGCCGTCAGACTGTTCAACTCCTCACTCGGGGGAGGAGGAGTAACAGGAAGACAGAGGACGGGAAGGAGCAGTAGCCAGCCAGTAGCTATATTTTTACTGTTATTTATTTATATCTATCTTACTTATATATCATTTTATCTGCTATATAATGCTGCTGCTGGAATCTTAATTTCCCTAAGGGAGTCTTCCCAAGGGATTAATAAAATTCTATGTAATCTAATCTGTCTATTCATCTTTCCATCCAGCCGTCCATCTATCTATCTGCCTGCCTATCCATTTATCTATCCATCCATCCAACTATCTATCTATGTATCTACCTTTCAGTCTAGCTATCTATCCACCTATCTGTCTGTATATTTATGTATCCATTTATCTATCTATTAACTGCAAAAGACGCTCCCCCTTGAAGGTTTTATAGAGATTGATAAAGGCTGTTGTATGCGTACATTAATGCACCTGAAAGAGTTTAATATTAATATTAATAATCAGTTGATGGTCAAATTCCTGAGGCACACCCAAACCTGCCTGAAGGCACTCCAGTGAGCCTCACTCACCATGAAGAAGCACAGGTTTAGGAGCTTAAAACACGTGAATTTGTTTATACATTCATTCAAACACAAAGAGTTTGAGTTTACATGGATCCTGAGGAGAGTTTTTTAGGTGTAATAATCAGCGAATATTTAGATAATGGCCGTGTACAGCAGACATCAGCCATGAATCAGATGAATATAAAACAACATATTTAATGTTAATCAGCACACCGCTCCAGAATAAAGGTGTATAATTAATACAGACATCTGAAAATGCCCTTAAACCACCTCAGAATATCATTTACCCTCTCTCAGTTTTGTAGCTTCGTTGAATGAAAAACGTGAACACACGCCGGTGTTAGCTCACAGAGCTTTAACTCTTTTCATCATCTATATCGTTCAGTTAACCACAACCATGCGGAGAAATGTTAAAACTAACATATAAAACAACAAGATTCTAGCTCATGAACGGGTTTAATGTGCGTAATAATTTCATATTTATAGAATCACCAACCTTCAGCTTCTGTAGCTCCACTACTTCGGCCATCTTTCTTTATTGATGTATCACTTCCTCCAATCAAAGAGCAGCAGCTCCGCTCACGAGCGCCTCCGTCACTGACTTTATTAGTCACAGCGACACCCCGCGGACAGACGGTGGAACTGCAGGAGCGTGTGATACACGACAGGCAATGAGGATCTGATGCAGGGGTGGGCAACTTTGGTTGCCATGAGGGACACATTATTGTTATTATCGGTGTCAAAGGGACAAATCATTATTAAAAAAATGGACACTAGGGCAACATAAGGACACCTGGTTGACTTCAAGACAATTCAAATCATGAACAAAGTTAAAAATAATCCGTTGTCGACAATATTCAAAAGTTTTTCCATCTTAGGGAGAGTACACATAATCTTAGAGGGACAGAGAAGACCAGCGCTGTATTTTGATTTCTTTATTACAGTCAGTTAGCATGTTAGCCTGCCAAAAAGTGATAATAGGAAAGCCTGAAAATTAATATTAGCATAAGCATGAACTTTGGATCGTTCTCTAATGAATGGGCTAAAATGTTGATTAATTTCATGAGATACAATTAAGAGAGCAGATGGATAATAAAGCAAAAAACAAATTATTTAAACGACCACTTCATTTTTAAACATCAAAATATGCTATTATGACAGCCTGCTCAATAGGAAGATAAAAGGGAGATTAAATTTAAACATTAGCATTAGCCAAAAGGACTTTGAATTTTCTTTTAAAAAGGCCAATGTCAGCAATGAAATGGTTTAATGTGAATGTCTAAGACACAAGACTACAGTTAGCCTTTAAATAATTTACATTTTGTGGCTGATTTTAATATACTATCTGTTTCGTAATGGCTTTAATTTATTGGTAAAAAAAAAAATCCAAAAAGAGCCAATATTAGATTCATTGATGTGGCTGAGCAAATTTAAGAGGATGATAAAAAATATGGTGACGGAGAAATGAAGCTGTTTTATAGATTAGATTAGACAGAACTGTATTTATCCCTTGAAAGATTCCAGTAGAATTGTATTGTACAAGGTATAAAAGAACACAGGATATCAAAAGGTAAAAAAACAATTAGCAGATATAAAACCTATACATTAATACATTAATAAATCAAAATAATAAAAAGAAAAGAAAAATGAAATAAAAATAAATAAAAAAATAAATGAATACATAAATAAATAATAGAATAAATAAATAAAATTAAAATAAATAAAATTAAATTAGAATAAGAACAAAATAAATAATAATAATAATACTGGTAATAATAATAATAATAATGAAAAAAGAAAAATAAAGAAAAAAAAATCTAAATACATAAATAAATAATAAAATAAATTAAATTAAATTAAATTAAATTAAATTAAATTAAATAAGAATAAAATAAACAATAATAATAATACCAGTAATAATAATAATAATAATGAAAAAAAAAGAAAAATAAAGAAAAAATACAGCTATAATATGGTTACTAGCTGGCTACTACTAGAAGAATAGAATAGAGTTAACCTTTATTCATCCCACACGGGGAAATTTGCAATGTTACAGCTGCAAAGGGGACAGCGTTGATAAAGAATAAGTATAAAAATTGTATAAAAATAGCATGAAAAATAGCAGTATGTACATTATTCTACCAATATATATATCAAAAAGGGCTTGAATACAGAAACTAAAAAGCAAATCCTATGAGGATTATTAACACATTCACATAGTAATTGCACATGAATGTAAGTGATTGCACATGGATGAATTGCACATTGTCAATAGAGTTAGCTTTTTTTTTTTTTTTTTTTAGAATAGAATAAACCACAAAAAGAAACAAAAAGTAACTAAAAAACAAAGGAAAACACTCAAACAAGCAGGAGCTGCTGTAACCGGCTGCCACTCGAGCAGCGCCAGAAGAAGAATTAAGAACTACAACTACTCCATACAAACACTCTTCAATTTTAAACTAACACTCTGTTTTTGGAACACAGAGCTAATCGGTTCATCTCTTGGTTTATGCTTAGCTAAACTAATCTAGTCTAAATTAAGCTTCTGACACCAGATTTTATTTTCATATTAAATGTCATGGATGTGATCTGAGTACATCACCGTTATCGCTTCGTAAATATGATTAAATGACTTTTTCTGTCCACCTAGCATGGCGCTGATGTTCTGTTTCTGAGGTTTACTCTTCCTCCTGTATTTACATTCATAATTCAAGCCTTAAAACTCTTGCTCACTGTACTTATTGACTTGTTTTACCCTCTTGCTTACTCCACTTTTCTGTTGAGGGGCCTGTGCAACCATATTAAGGTCCAAAAGGAGTTAAAGGGTCCACGTTAACCGCAGATGAAACAGGTTTTAGCAGGATTTACTGTGAATGCTTACATTGTTTAAAAAAAGAGGTTTAACCAACGTGTCACATTTCGGCATATGATAAGGACACAAAAAATGTTTTAACAAAGTCACTTTAAAGTTCTCGGGGTACGAGGACAAAGCCGGATGAATTTAGGGAGTCACAAGTGTTTCAATAATCCTCATTATCGTTGCATTCCTCTTTTTTCCTGCAAGCGCGGCCTCCTTTAGCAGCACAACTGACCTTTGCCGTGCTAATGACACAGAAACTTACAACTGATGTTTACAGTTCAATATTTAAGGCCTTTTATTTTATCCAGGATCAAATAAAAAGTGAATCAAACTATAAGGCAAAGATGTGAGAGGAACACAAATCAGACCTGCATGATGATGATGATGGATTTACGGAGTGACTTTAATTACTAACATGAACTTCAGAGTAAATCCTCACAGTTTATGGTCATTAAGACGTGCAGCTGAAAATGGGTCAGATGACTTTAGCACAGATTTTAAGTAGTGACTCAACATGCTGTATGTGAAAGCACATGCTCTGCAGAATTAGCTTTAAAATAATTATCACTCTGACCCTCATGATCTTGGCAGTAATCTATAATATCAATCCCAGTACTGAGGTATATTTTTGCTTTCATTTAATAAATGTTAGTATTTTGACTTGGGGAGAGTCACAATGTCAAGAAATCAGCACAGCAAAAAGAACGAATACATTTTTTTTTAATGGTAAAATTTTTATTCTACTACGTAAGGAAGGACATTTTATGTAAATTTCACTTTGCAGTACACTTTATGTTATTTTATCCTTATTTACTTTTCGGAATTTCTTGTTAATATAGCAATGTTAACTTTTGATTTGGCCTCAGCTTAAGACCAATATGTGAAAATAAACAAAAATATTAACAATATTGACACTCCCTATGAAGCCTGTTTCATAATGCATTATAAACACATTATAAGAATGTTTATATGACATTATAATGTGTTTTACTGCACTTATCATGTAGTTTGATCACAGTTTTAAACACTGGTGATAATTTCTGATGATTTATAATAGTAATTATTATAGCAGTGATTATAATGACTTATAAACGTACCATATAATGTGTTATATTGTGCTTTTAGCTATATTAAACCTATTCAAAATGCTTCATGACATTAAATCCGTCACATTTTAAAGTGAAGTGATCATCAAAATAAATGCAGGTCACTGACTATTTAAAATGATGCTCTACGTAAAGTGACACAACTCTGGTTTGTAAGTAGATTTTTTAAAAGTTATTTCTGTGTCCTTAAAGTAAAGTGAAAATAATAAGATTAACTTAATGCAAGAAAAGCAAAAAACATGCTCTCAACTTTATTTTTTACATTTAACTCAAACAATTTCAATATAAAACTCTCAGTGGCTCAAATTCATGAATTGCATGACCAGATAGTTGGTGTCCAGGGTCCTCTGCCATGTTTGTAGTCCTTGTTAGCAGTTCATTAGCAACCATCCTTTAAATAACAAAACCATACTTTAAAATCCAAAACGGGCACAATTTTAGATGCTTTTCACGATGCAAAATGAAATGTTCAAATCTTGAATGCGTTGTCTCGCCACAGACCTTATATCAGGTTTTTATCTAAAGAGCTTTTCTATAATCTCATAGACTTTCAGTCTGGGGAACCATGAGTGCTAAAATGCTAACTCACAGTTTTCCTGCTCACAGACAGTAGGACAAAAACCGAGCCTCCTTGTTGAGGTAACAACAGCAGAATCACTAAGATCAACGGAAAACATGAAGACTTAGACAAAAACTTTAACAGTGACATGTGTCCAGAGGAGTAAAAGACTTTCATAATTCTTTGAGGAGATTTAAAATATCAAAAAGTACAGTGCCTGGCACACCTATATAAAAAAAAGTCCAAAAATTGTAGTTAAAAGTTGTTCCAACAATTTTTGATGAAGTATTTGGATCCTTAATGGAGGTAAAAGCTCACTGACTGCACTAATGAAGTCTTGCAGTATACTCACGTTCTAATGTGCAATGCAGATGAGGTATCTGCTAAAGTGCACACTTGTGTCTAAATTAATTTTGTTGTTACGATCAGAGGAGCAAAACGTCATTCGTTCATCAGGAGCCTTTATGAAATATGTCCTTCTGTTGTTTCAGTAATATGTGTCAGATTTTTGCCACACCACTGCTTTATTCTGTTATTACTTTATAAACAGTTTGTACATATAAATATAAAAAACAAAAATTGTGAATGCTTGAATGTCTGTTTTATTGACCCTTTGACTGAGACTTACTGGATTGTGTCCTATATGTTTTAAGTATATTTGAGGGAAATAAATCCTCCCTCTGCGTCTTTCAGCCCGTGGTTAAGTACTGTAAAATTCACTGTAAAAAAGTGTTAACAAAGGTTCTTTTGTCATGTTTGCTGTAAATGGCTTTGTCATAATCTGACCCCGTGCCAGAGGTGACAGGCTTTCAGTTCACCACATACATGTACTCATGTTTGAGCTGAACTGTGATCTTATGTGCTTTAGTGGGTCAACATGGAGACACCAACATCAAGTCACAACAAAAGATTAAAACCTCATCATAGCTGCAGACAGGACGCTATGATGGAGTAAACGAATGACTGAATGAATTATGCTGCAAGTTGATGGATGTACATAAGTATTTTTTTTTAATTTATTATTATTGTTATTATTACTTTTGATTTATTTTAGTTATTATTATTATTTATTATTTATTTTATTTTAATATTCTTTGGGGAGATGTAAAGATCTGTGTTTAATACATGTATGCTTGTGTGAATATGTTTGTATAAATCTTTATTACCTTTTTTATGCATGCTCATGAATGAAAATATAAATTATTATCCTTTCTTTATTATTATATTACTTTAGTATTGTGATTACCTTTTTATAAGTCATGTAAAAATGTGGGTTGCAGACTGAGATGTGATAATGGTTTTGACTGTTCAAAAGTTCAATAAAGTATAATTATAAAAAAAAAAAACTCATCATAGCAGATTAAATGTGATGCACAACACACAAAGAATCATATTTTCACATCTTATTGTTTACATTTTAGTTTAAATTAATATAAAGTTCATAAATCTTTGAAACTTTACATGATTTACTGATATGAAAAATGGTATTTTGTTGCATTCAGGTATAAAATTGATCTACTTGAGTAAGTGTCACAGATACCTGGACTGTAAACTGAATACAAATGCTTGTAACCAATAATAAGTTAATACATTTCACACTCGCAGGATAAGTTATTCCTTTTGTTCGATTTATGTACACTCGAGCTCTTCTCGTGATTCTCCCTGTAACCGTGCATGAAGAACATGTGGAGTTTTTTTGCATATCTTATGTGATTATGAGCTTTTTGTCCACTGTATGTGTGACTGTAATCCTCCAGGCGTGCTTCTACTGTAAATACACTAACTACAATTATTCCTGGAGCCCCTAAATCTCAGTGAAGGAGGGTCTGTCTGCGGGCTCTGCTGGGGGCGTTTCGAGTCTCATGCCCGCTGTGAGGTCAAACGTCAGGGAGTTTATAAAGCCGGCGTTCTCCTCCCCTGAGCTCACTAAAGGGATTTTTTCTTAAAGAAGAGGTGCACTGACAATGCGGACGACTGTTGTGTTGTTGGTGTTGCTGGCTGCAGCTTCACAGACGGCAGCAAGTAAGTAGAGAATTAATCTATAAACTTAACTTCAGGGTTAGTTTGAGACTGAGGAGGCTGCAGTTTCATTCACCTTGTTAGATTTTAATTAAAGCTGACAAAAGAGTGAGCGGGTGGTCAGCCAGAGGAGTAAAAGACTTCTGCAGTGCTTAAAGAAGACTTAGAGTATCAAAAAGTGCAGTCTAACACACTTTAAATGTGAAAAAAGTCCAGGAATTGAAAATAAAAGTTGTTCCAACAGTTCTTCATAAAGTATTAGGATGGATTAGAAGGTAAAAACTCACTGACTGCACCATTGAAGTCTTGCAGTATGGGTACAAGTATCTTTTTTTATATTGCACATGATAGTCCTTGTAAGTTGGAAAAAGGGAAGAACTGGTAAAGATAGATGTTAATTAATGTATAAGAAATTTGACTTTTTTAGCACCTTTACAAACAAAAGTAAAAAAGAGGATCAAATAATCACAGGATCCACAAAACAGACAAAATAAAAGCTATAAATACAAGAATTAGTGTTACAAAACACAAAATGATGGATATATGGTTGGATTTTAGTATTGTGGAATTACTTTAAGGTTCATTTAAGAATGGTAAATGTTCTCTAAATGTATGATTGAAGCATCTGTAAGAAATTTTGCGTGACTATTGTGTTGATATTTAAGATAACTGGCTCTTCAATATTAATACATTATTGTACAAGTAGCAATTTTCTGTTGTATGTGGTCAAAATAACCTAATTTTTTAATAGAATATGCATCAAATTCTATTCAAGGATGCTGTTTTGTTTACAAAAACTCTCCCTGCCTAGAAACTTGTGAAAAAGTTAATTGCAACTTAAGTGTAAATAAAAGGTTTTCTGAATAGAAATAATACTCTAACTAGTCAAACTGCTAATTTTGTGGATATTTTGTTGCACGTCACTTCAGTAAAGTTTATATTTCTTTCCATTTTTGGCTTTAACTACCTTTGTTTTGTTAGTTGGTTAGTTAACTTGTTAGCTGGCTACTTTATTTCTTTGTTAAAGTTTTGGTGATTAGATTTTTGGTGTCCTTTAAAGGAGAAACTTAAAAAATATATTTAAAATACTAAATACTAAAAAATAAGATACTATATACTGTATACTGTACTGCATTCTTGAGGTTGCTCCCTGGTTTTTCTATGTAAGATACTTACAGGAAGTCCACTGTTCACATATTTGGGTCCAGCACATGACTGCTGACCCATGAAAAGCTGGTGATGAAGTAAATAAAAATGTACATTTTTCCTTTTGGCTAAGGCGTGAATTAAAAGTATCTTAAAACAGAAACAGTAAATCTGTCAATAGCTGATTGAGTTTTTTTATTAAATAAAGTTTAAAATTTTTTTTTGTTTGTTTTAACTACCGTTGTTATGATGTAAGTAAGTAGGTTAGTTAATTTGTAAATTAGTAATTTTATTTGTTAGTTTGTTAGGGTTTTGTTGATTTGACTTTTGGTGAGAAGAAAAATTTAAAAATAAATAACTTAAAGGAACAGAAAGTCCATTGCACACATATTTGGGTGCAGCACATGACTGAAAGTATTCAACAGAAATCCAATCCAAAGCTAAAAGACAGTGCTTTTAAATATATAATGATTAATATTCAGTGTTATAAGGTGTAAAAGTAAAATTAGGATCAGATTTGGGTTTATTGGCATGTGGATTTTCCCAGCCGAGGAATTTGAGGTATTTCGTTGCATAACAACAAAACTGAAGGTTGTGAAAGATAAGAGGACCACGAGTTACATCCTCATTAATGTCAAGAATAATTATGATCGTAAAATCTTCAATAAAAATATTGATTATGTTTGATATTATAAGATGAAAAGAGCAGGACAGTGTTTGTCTCCAAGAGGGTGGAATGTGCGTTTGCGCTCATTATCGTGGATTAAACAAAATGTGCAGCCAAATAATCCAAGTCATGTGAGTTAATGTAAATCATGGTGGTCTGAATCAGAGGAGAATCAAAAAAATGCTCGATCATCTCTGCTCCTTCGTCCTGATTTCTCTGAAACTGCGGCTGTCTGAAAACTTTAGTGCTCCCTCAGAGATGGTTATTTGATGGGTGGGTGTTATTTTTCCTGAATAAAAAGATAGTTAAGTTCAATTCAATTAAATTTAGTTTTCTAATTTTAAGATGACTTTCTCAATATTATGAGAGCAAAACACTTACAGCACAAATTTAGTAAAACAAGGGCCATTTTTGTATTTTTTTGTATATATGTAAATGTATTTGTTTTTGTAAGACTGGGCCGAGTGAGGGTATAGAGTTGTAATTTCAGCTTTTATCACATATTCTTGTTATGAATATGAATATGCCTCTTTTTTTTACGTCTTTCCAAAAAAAAAAATGTCAACCTCATAGACGGTTTATTTGAAGTATGTTATCACACTGGTCTGTATTTTTAATCAACAGCTCTGACAAAAGTTTGATTTGTGACACCGTCTTCAACTTTTCAATAAAGTCTGACAACAGTAGCTCAGATTTGAACGTTTATTTTTCATCACTGATACTTACAAAATCATCACATGTTCCTAAAAGGTCAGAGCCCAGACAAGGATCCAGTTCAAAGTCTCTTTCCCGCGACCCCTTTAGTCAACCACGCATGAACTTATGAACTTCAAGTGAGATGTGACCTTTGCGTAGAAAACCTGATTATGTATCTTAATCCTTTTATTTTCTAAAACAACGAGGTTAACATCCTTTTCAAGCCGTTCTCAGTGAGATTACTTACAAGTTCAAATATAAGTGGTGATGTAGGAGGTATTCATTGATGCAGAAAGGCGTACAGGTGTGGGTTTATCATTTTATTCTTATTAAAGTGGCTTTAAAATAGTTGTCTCAGGACTTTTTGTTAAGGGAGAGCAATTTCTGCAACAACTTCCTGCTCTCTTTTTAAAAAAACTGCCTTCAAGCATCATTTTTAGACTTCCTTTACTAATGTGATCTTCGCTGTAAGCAAAAAGGGGAAGCTGCTAGTATTAAATGTGCCAAAAAGAAAATAACTTCAGCTACAATATCTGACTTTTTCAGGCATTAAAACATCATAATTTCAGCAGAAGCACCAAACAAACATGAATTGATACCATACAGGAAGTAAAGGAGAGGTTAAATGACTATAAATGAGACTGAAATCATAATATCAGATTTATTTTATAAACCTTGGTGTTGTGTAATCCTAATTCAGCCCTGTGACAGTTAATCTGAGACAGACTCATGCAAACACTCAGCTGAGCATCACATGAGAGGGATTGGACGGATGAGAGAGCTACACCAGCAGCGGTTTGGGCTTCAGTGAGCATCTTTAGCTGTAGAATCACCATTTTAATATACGTTTAAAATGTTAAATATGAGAAGTCTAAGAACTTATTGTGAGAAACTGGTAACCTAGGATCAAAATTTCGCACTTAAAGTTTTGAAGTAACAAATTGTGCTCTAAAATGTGTAGTTTTTCTGTTCATTATTGTGTTTTCCTGCAAGTTTCTAGTTGAAAAATAAGCAGCTTGCTACAAATTCACACAGAAATAGGAAGGTTTGTATATGTATTAAAGTGAATTTTTGCTGTTGACACTATTTATTCACTTATAGGTTCATTTGACCTTTTATCCTCTGCACAAAAGCCTTCATGATTTAAATAAGATCAAGATTATACTGCTCTCTTTCCTGTGGTTACAGAAAAATAATAGATAATTTCAGCCTCTATATAAAGCATTGTGGAATAATAAGTGACTGGAGGAAATGTTTAACTAAATATATTGTTCATTTCTTTCTTTCAGAGCCCAAAAACCGCTTCACTCGCTATCCATCATGGAACAATAAGATGTACCCTGTCTGGAAAGATGGAGACCCGCGATACAAAGAGGCCTGGAAAGGTGGGTGCGACTTAATAAAGACAGCACAAGTGTTTAGTTACAGTCTTATATCGTCCTTTTGAAAGATTATTTTTCAGCCTTTACTTGAAGATGTAAGGACAGTACGTAGAGTTGCACAGAGAAAGTGGATGACATGCAGAAGAAGGGTGCTTGAAGCTGGAGCCACCTGCTTAGACAACTAGCTTCAGTAAATAGAGCGCGACCTAAATGATTATCCATCATCCCGATAGATTTTCAAATTTCAGTAATTCATGCTTTGGTTGGTGATTTGGGAGAATTTTGGAATCAACAGGAATGCACAGAGCAGCCATGTATCATCTTGAGAAAGTAAATGGTTATAATGACTAATAAAATCCATGCACTGTCGTGTTTTGATGCATTTATTGTATTTTTGTGTGTAAAGCTCTAATTTTTAATTCTGCATGTTGTATTTTTAAAACTGTACATTCAAAATCCTTATCAAATAAAAACATAAAAACATTCAATTTATTTTTTTATTATGTTTTGGGCATTTTGTGCCTTTATTGTTGGAGAGAGAGATACGGTGGATAGGCTTGTAAAGGGGGGCGAGAGGGAGTAGGGGAAGACACTCTGCAAACTGGCCACAGGCTGAACACGAACCCGTGCCGGCAGAAGCATGTGTATGGGTCAAGCCTGGTGACTTACCACTCCAACAATCCAGCACCCGCATCCAATGAATTTAAAAATATTATTTTTCTTGAATAACAAGATAGTTAAGTTGTAGACTTTAACAAAAACAGCAGCCTCTGAGATTTTCATAAAATATTGTTTCCTTATTCCAAGATGACTCTTAATAAAATGAAAGCAACACATTTACAGCACAAATTTAATATAATATGAGATATTCTTGTATTTTTGTCTTTGATTAAATGTATCTGCTTTTGTAAGACTGGGCTGAGTGGAAGTATGGAGTTGTAATTTCAGTTTTTTATCGCATATTCCAAGCCACCAGGACGCCTTTTTACACCTTTCCAACAAAAAAAAAAAAAAGTCAAAATACAAAGTCTGATCTTCATATTCAGGCTAATTTGCATGAATAAATGTGTTTTTGAGGCCACAGGCTTGTACATTTTGAGTTCATTTATGTTTGCATGTCTCCTTTTAGGTGGAAGAGTGACCTTCAACGTAGGAAATGACTCACCAACACTGACTGGAGCCAAAGTCACCTTCACCATAGAGCTGGAGTTCCCGAAAACCCAGAAGGTTCTGCCAGACGGAGAGGTGGTTTGGGCAGAGGATTGCATGGTCAACGGTAACTCACTATGGACACAAACACACAAAGACAGTGTGAAGTTTCATGCATGTAAGGTGCATCGTTCTAAATTCACTCTGTGTTTGGACACAATGTGTTGGAATAAAATTTGGAGCAGAGACTTGTGGACCTCAAGGATGAAACCTGAGAGCTGTGTTGATCCCTTTACCTTTTTTTATAACACCAATAATTGGGGCCATTGATAAAGGTTCTTGGTAACAGTTGGTCATGTTCTGCCAAGAATGAATCCTTGTATTTTAGGTAACCCTCTGAATTTTTCATCTGGTACTATAATCAGAATAATGTATACTTCATTATAAAAGCCATTTCCACCAAAGTACCTTAATTGTTATCATTTGTCCTGGCATGAAATGCGATGCAGAGATTTATGCTCTCAAGAGGATGAAACCTTGGTGTCTTGGAGATTCACTGACCTTTTTCAAGTGCCACCACAAGGCCAATATTTGGTTAAATATCAACAAAGAAACTATACAAACATTTACCTTAATGATCACTACAGGCATGTGTGTCCCTTAAAGGTTGAATTCTAATATCTAAGGATAACTTCCTGATTTTTCTTCACTCAAACACTGTTTTTAGATACAATACAGCATCCACGACTATTAACATCCCCATGGTTACTTTTTTTGTCCCTGTTTGATTTTTTTTACACTCTTCTCCTTTTGGCCCTTGTTGTTGATGTTCACTTCATTACTCCCTGAGTTTATGCCTTGATATTGTCTATAAAGCCCTTTGTAAATGTCTGTTTTAAAGGTGAAAAATACCAGTTATTGTTATTGTATTGAAAATATCCATGAAAAAGAAGTATTTGAACAGTTACCAGACATATTGGCATAAAATTTGGTGCAGAGATTACATGGGTTAAATGGTAAAATGTTTTTAATACACTTGTACCAACTGCTATCTACTTTGGCACAGTGGTTCTGATATTGTTTCCACATATCTTTAGACAACTTCTAGATTTTTATACCTAGCTCTATCATCAGGCTTAAAAAGCACCTTCCCTGCTACTGATACTCCAATCGCCCTTATCTGCACCGTGAACAGTTTTTCTGGTAATGGCAGCATGTTAAGTCAAGATGATACACTCGTTTTGAAGGTGTTGTTTTGCACTACCATTATTAGCGAGTTAGCAAATGACTTTGACATGCGCTGCAGTATGTAGTATGAACTTTAATTAGATGTAACAACAGGAAAGTCATATATTGGTTATAGGGAATTAATGTGACACTTAATTGTAGGGACGCAGCCATACCTCACAGCATTATTAAAAGTAAATGCAAATGATGGTTAACTGAAATCAATTTAACAAACCATTTATCAAAATTTTATCTTTTACCAGATGTGACAATTTACTTTTGGTGTTTATTTGATGTTGGCAGCTTGAAAACAGACGTAAAAATGAAAACATTTCACTCAAATACATACAATTAAATAAAGAAAAGGAGGTTATTTTGCATATTTATCAGAGAATTGAAATAAAAAAACATAATCCTTTTTAACCAACTTCAGTCTTGTGTTTTAATAAAACTGTTCTGTAAACCCTGTATTGTCTCACATATCATGAGCATCATGTGGAATGACCTCTCTGTTAAACAGTATGAGCACTGTTGATTTGGCTTTTTAATATGAAAAGCCCAAAATGAACAAGAACAGTATTTATTACTCCGCCAAGAAAGTTATGTTTTTGCCGTACGGCGTATGGTTGTTTGTTTGTCCGTTTGTTAGCAAGATTACACAAAAAATACTGGAGAGATTTTGCTGAAATTTTCAGGAGATGTTGATAATGGCCCAACTAAAAAATGATTAGATTTTGGCAGTGATCCTGATAACCACCATTAGCAAACTATCATTTTTTCTCAGTAACTGTCTAACTTATAATGATATCAACATGATTCTAAGTGCTAGGTGTGGGTTTTCAGGGTCATGAATCATATTATGATGGTAACTTTATCATGAACTATTTCTTATAGATGTAACAGCAATATGTGAGCTACCTTGGTGGAGGTTTGTGCTCTCTAAGTGCTTTCTAGTTATTGCTGTAGATCTGAGGTTCAGAAAAAGTGCAAAACACATACAAAAATGTTATATTGACTTTAAAAAAGCCAGTTTCATGTCTTATATATAGTATAACTGATATTTTCAATCAGTTGTGTTGCAAATAAAACTATTAAAGTTAAAAAGAAATTCTGCATAGGTTCACTTTAACTAATGTGTTTGCTGTAAAACCGTGAACCCCAGGACCTCTTACAGACCCTGACCCTGAATCTACAGCTCTAGCATGTCTACAACTTATAATGCTGTAGACTCACTTTCTTCTAACTCGTTTTTTGTGACACCCTCTAACAGTCTCACTTCTCTGTCTCGTGCTTCAGGAACAAAGTACTACGAGTCTGAGCCAGTCTACCCAGCCCCAAGTGCAGACTGGGAGGCCGTTTTCCCCGATGGTTCCCCGATTAAGAAGGACAAGAAGCCAGCCTATGTGTTTGTCTGGAAGACCTGGGGTGAGAGGAACAGCAGACCCTGAAAAAATTTTTTAATAATGTTTCTTTCGTGGGTCAAAGAGTTTTTCAAAGCTCGTGCCAGGGCGTGAAATATGACCTGGCATGGATTAATATGAGCTTAATCATATGATCAGGTTGTGCCCCTTGTACAAAAAATCAAGACTTTACATTTTTAATGAGACCTTTTATGTCATGAGGCACGAGGCTTCAATAATATCAAATCAAAGGTCTTACCAAGAAACATAAGAATGCAGGAGTGCACATGCTCTCTGTACAAAGTGAATTAAAAACATTTTTTTCTGGATAATTGTAGTTAAAGGGCAGTACCGTGTGTGTCACACTCACAGGCTCTGTGTCATTGTTCAGGTCAGTACTGGCAGGTCGCAGACGGTCCCTCGTCCTCCCTCACCATCAGCACAGACGACATCCCACTGGGCTCCTACATCGTGGACATCGTCATCTATCACTTCAGGAGCAAAGAGAAGTTCATTCCTCTGGGATACGCTTCCACACAGTTCTCCATCACCGGTATGTCCCAGTATGGAGAAAAACCTGATGTTAGTCCTGATGTTGACTTCAGACTGGTAAAACATTTTAACTATGACAAAAAAAAAAAAAAAAATGACTCAAATGACTCTAAGTATAACAAATCTTTGGAAATAATTTTGGAGTATATCACAAACACAGAAGTGAAATACTAATTACAACTGAAATAAACATAAAAATTAAGTAAACAAACGCGAACTAATGGCAGCTAAAATAATGGCTAAAACAATATACTTTAGATATTTGATTTGTGCTACATTAAGCATCTTAGCAGGAAGAACCCTTTAGCTATTGTCAGATATTTGCATGTGGCAAAATCAAGCTGATTAAGGCTGTTTTATAAATATATTTAACAAAGATAGAGCAGATTATTAACTACTTCTGTCTAGATGTCAAGATTATCCATTAGTTTTGTTTGTTTGTTTGTTTGTTTTTGAAATCATCTACTCATGTGCATAGCAAAAACAACAAGGGCAAGAATATACATTTTAAAGTGTAAAACCTTTTATGGATGTCATAACATTAATGTTCCAGAAACCAGGATTGGCAATTACCTTTTTTTTGCCTGCCTGTAGCTGTGACATGTGGATTTACAAATCTACCAGACACTTACTTATTATCAGCCACTTCAGCATAATAGAATGATAGGATAATATTAAAATAAGCAATAAAGATTTCAAGTAATATGCTATTTCACGATGGAAAATTCAATAAATAGGAAAAATGACACCTTGATTGGAGCCTCCTTTATAGCCTTGACCTCAAAGGCTGATTAAACTGCAGCTAAACCCTGACTGAGAGCCAAGAGAAAGCATTTATAGTTTTAAAAGTGTCTGATTTGTCATACATGAAGAGAGAGGTGACACCCAAAAGAGGATTGTGGTGGTGATTGGAGTTTTTGCTGTCATTGTCCACTTCCATCCTTAAGTCATGGACATTGTATGAAACATTATAGAGACAGGCTTTTCTTCAGCTAAGAGTGAGTGTTAATACAAAAACTGAAAGCAGTGAACATGTCTGACAAGAGAACTGAGACAAAAGTGCCTTTACAACTACCATTTAAGGTGGAAAAGTAACATATGGTCTCTTAAAAATAACTAGTTTCTCTCCATGAACTTAAAGATTCTTATTATCTCCTTTAAACATGTCATTTTTTTAACTTCATCATTATTTTGTTTTTCCAGATCAAATCCCCTTTGCTGTCTCTCTGGACCAAGTGAACGACATCGTAGCCGGAGACATGCGCTTCGTCCAGAACAGAGCCATCGCCTTCACCATCAGCCTCCACGACCCCAGCGGTTACCTTAGCAACGCAGACATCACCTTCAACTGGGACTTTGGGGATGAGAGCGGAGCCCTCATATCCAGAGAGCTGACCGTCACCCACACCTACGTCAACACCGGACACTTCAAGCCCCAGGTGGTGATCCAGGCCATGATCCCAGACCGGGCCTGCGACCCCATCGAGAGCCCGACCAAGGCACCTGCTCCACCTGCTGATCAGGGGACAACAGGTGAGACACAGAGGGAGAAGTTATAGTACAACACCAACTATAGAGGATAACTTTCATCTTCTTATTTATAAGATTTATATCACTGAGCATTAGTGAAGTTAATTAACAGGAATTAATTCCTGTTCATTAACTTCAATAATTCAATAAGCAGCAAAAACAGCTAAATGGTATAAATAAATAGTCAAAACAACACTGCTTAGCTTAACTTAACAGCAACTGTGACATTTATTTTTACAACTTGACCCACAGCGTCACAAAATCTAGACTGGAAAAAAAAAATTACACAGTGATCCACTGTATTGAAAAGTACCAAAACTTTGAAAAAATGGCATTTATTTCACAAGAGAGCTGCTATTAAAAGGAATAAATCCATCATACATAGCAAGCATTGCTCATAGTACAAACTGCACAAATGCATTAGGGAATCTAGAGAGCATGCAGTGATTTGTCTGCAATTTTTGTATAATCAAAAGCATGGAAATATCTAATTTTAATGCAACAGACTTTTATTTTTTGTTGTGTTTGTGTTGAAACAGGAATCAAGATCAATGGATTTTAATAAGTATCATATCCAAACCCCAGAGTAACACTGAAACTCGAGATTAATTAGGAGTAATAATAAAATAAAAAAGTAGTAATAACAAATACATAAATTAGGTAATGAAGTAAAATAATAGAGGACAACATAAACAATAAACTGCATCTATAAACCAGTAAACAAATAAAAACAAGAGCTGGGTGATGAAAGATTAGAATTTTACAATATAAACAGATTAAGATAAATAATAAAATATGGTTAAGAATTATAAAGCAAACACAGCTAAAATATCTTAATCACTAAACAATATTACTCAAAATGGATAAATAACTAGAATTACCTATAGTAAACTAAAGCTCAGACAAAAGCAAGACTAAAAAGGCAGGTTCTGAGTTTGCTTTTTAAGTGCTGAAGTAACAAAAGTAAGAATAATTTAAGCACTAAGTATTAAAATAGACTGTCAACACAAAAGCTGTCTGACTGGAGGAAACCAGCAACCTGCTATGATAATTGCTCTCTGATTCTGATTGGTTGGCCAGTTGGACCAATCAGAGAGCCAACAAAGAGTCAATCCGTTTTAAGGTGATACTATTCTGTTCATATCATCCTAGGAATACAGCTCTGTGATAAGATTAAACAAACTGAATTTATCCCTGAGAGGAAATCAGCAGTATGAGTAAAATGAATATTTAATGTGAAGAAAATACCTCACTCTTCCATCCTCCCTGTGCGTAGTGAAAGCTCCTGCCCTGATGTCGGCCATGCCTTTAATGGTCACCACCAAGTCAGCCAGCCTGAACGTCAACATGGTTCCCTCAGACACTGAGGAGGACAACACTGAGGATGAGGCCTCCACTGCCTCCAACGCTCAGCCTGCTCAGGAGGCTCCTCCAGTGGCCAAAACCCCAACACCCAACAGCCAAGACCTGCCAAATGACAGTGAGGCACAGACTGGACTGGTTACAGGTAAAATCATATTCTATTACTGTGTTTAGAGTATGATATTGTGAGGGGATCATTGATGACTTTGACAAAAGATGAAACAGCATCAGTTTGTCCTGATGTCATCTAAGGTTATAAAAGCTGATTGACTACCTGATACAAGGAAACACTGATTTCCTGATATGTAAATGTTTTATCAGGAAAACACAGTCTGTCATTATTCAGAACAAGAAATCCAGTCATCTTTAGATGAGATCTCTCTGATATGCTTCTTCATTTGAATGTGCATTTGCCTGTTGATATGGTGCAGGCAGCTCGCATCCCTCTTTTAGATGTACTTCTCTGTAGGGAAAGAGCAAGGCCAGAGTGAGAAATTAGTTCATTTATTAAGTTTTAAGGCTGGGAGATACACTGAGTTTTGAAAGTTTAGGAGGTGATATTTAAATCAAAATAGGTGTTGTGATAAAAATGAGGCCAGATGGTTAAATGAAAAATAGTGTGTCTTTGTTATCAGGATCTTAGATGAGCAACAGAATTATATTTTTGCTGAGAATGCCAAAGCAGGTTGCAAAAAAGTTTGAGCATGACAAATTTCCTCCATCTCTTACATTAGGAAAACGAAGTACAATATGATGACTGTGAAATGCTGAACTGCAGCCCTTAACTGCAAGCCTTGAAACAATCCCTGCTTTGAGCTTCATTATTTATATATATATATATATATATATATATATATATATATATATATATATATATATATATATATATATATATACATATATATATATAAATGTATATATATATATATATTTATTTATTTATTTATTTTTCTGGAAACTATTCAGCTAACAAATACTGAGATTTGATTTACTTTCCATATTGCCACGCCTTGACAAGTTTTGATTATTTTAATTATTACTGTAAAAGGCAGAAAACTGGTTCATAATTCTACAGGACAGATATAAGGAATAGAATAGAACCATCAGAAAAGGGAATAAAAAGACAGTTTGTGAAAGTGGCATCATTTTTGTTGACTTAATGTGCAAAAATAAATGCTTTTCTACAAAAATGCAGATTGAAAAAATCCTCCAGCCATAACATTAACTTGATATTCAATGTATAAATAAGCACTGACATGGTTTCCCAAAGTGTAATATTAAGTAAAACAAAAAATTTCATATTTTTGACCTTTTATTAAGTTTAAGTGGAATACCACTCTGCAATAATACAATATAAAGTCAAAACTCTACTACAGTAGAAGAATTAAATGCTTTTTCAAACTATTAAGCAAAATTTACATTAAATTTTGAAAGAAATATACTCACTGTGGTAGAGATGTCCTTGGTTAGGTGGCTTGCTAAATCATAGCATTGCTAGCTCGCTAGTGTAGCGACATTCTGTGTTTGTAGATTTAAAAAAGATTCATTATATAGACATAGGTCTAATAGGCCCGTGGTTTTATTAGATAGCGGTTTATTAATCACTTTGTCAGATATTTAAAAAGCAGCCGAGCCTGAAACAGCTAAGCGTTTGCTAATAGTTAGCCTGATAACTTTAGCTTTCTTGCTAGCTACCTGGATCTGTAACAATTAAATATCAATACATGAAAAATATGAAAGATGTATTTAAAAAAAAAATAGTTTGAGTATAAGCAGATCTATTTTGTTTACCAAAATACCTTAAATTTCCTCTGAAAAGCTGTGTCTATGGAAGCTAACATTACAGACACAAAATACATTGAGAGCTGCAAATTGTATTTTACAGTAAATCTGATGGAGACTGGACTATTTTAAAGCATCTTAAAAAGGTTAAAACAGGGAATATAGAAGTGAAATTGTGCCCACTGTGTTAAATTGATTCATTTTTTGTTAGCTAACATAAAGTACCTAGCTAACTCAAGAAAACAACCAGTTCGTTAGCTGACTAAACAATTGTTTTGTGTTAAAAAAATGTGAATATGGATTATATTGTGCTTGTAAATTTGCCAGATGTCAAATTATAATTTAATCTGTTGTCTAAAGTAGGACAGTAACCACAACAGATCCACACAGTGAACCTAGCTTACAGTTAGCTGGTTAACACTATTGCTAACTGACATTCTCAACAATAATGTGTAAACAGAACTAGTATCTTATTTTTTTCAGCTTATGTTTGCATCGTATAGTACACACAGCCTGATTAGATTGTTGATTCGAGCCAGAAACAGTATATTAACCTTATCAATAGTCTTTTGAAATGTATTCTTAACCAACTGTTCAGGAACTAGTTTTGTGTGTTTCTGGTTTCCAATTGTAAAGTCTGGCTAGTCTGAATAATCTGATTCTTAGTGCCTCTTGACTGATCAGCAACTGAAAAAATAAGTATGATATAAGTCTGAATCTGTTAACATCTAATGACTGTTTAAAAAAACAAAACACAGATTCTACCGCCCATTAGGCTAGCCAGTTTTAGGCTAACTGGCTAATAGGCACTGGCTAACTTAAGCATTCAGTCACTTCCTAGCCAAAATAGTGATGCGCCTTCACAAAAGTGTTTTGACAGGAGTGAGCTTATAAATACAAATTTTCTGATTTATCATGAAAGTTCAATAAACTGTCATGCTATCTGGTAGCCAACATAAGTAGGTGAAAGCTCATATTAGCTGCTAGCTATCTAAATATAGCTTAGAGTGGTTGTTTTGCTTGAAACTTTTAAGTAATGCATTTTGTCCCTCAGTTACACCCGACATTGTTTTTGAGGAGCAGACCAGTCACCAAGTCACTAAAAAAAAAGTCAGAAAATTGTAAATAATTGTCACATTCTCTTTATTTACATAAATGCTACTTTAATAGCTAAATTAACTTAAAGGTCTTAACCCACGCCATGACCTTAGAGGGGAGTTAAATATGTTGTTATGCCTAAAGTAACTTTAAAAAAAGTACCTTGAACAATAATTTATATTAAATTCCATGCTTTTTTGTTCAAACTAGGTGAGAAGAGACCGGTGATACTGACAGGCCAAGCCCAGGTTGTCTTGGTTTCTAAGAGGGATGTTGCTGACAAACCATCTGATGACGACTGTGTGATTTATCGTTATGGGTCCTTCTGCACTGGCATTGAAATCTGTGGTAAGAAAACTTTTTTTAAGTTTATCAGCATACAATTTAGTTCTGTGAAAATAGGGATGCACGAAGTTATTGGAACGATATCAGTATTGGCAGATAATTGCCGAAGCTGGTTATCAGTATCAACATATGTGACATTTTTGCACATATTTACAAGTGATATATCAGCCATACAAATTAAACTTAAATATGTCATATATTGATGGTAATATTAGCATAATGTGCAAATGTACTATAGGTAATGGTTGACCTCATTATTGAATGTTCACTTTTTTCAATCAAAATATAATTTATTAAAGAATAAAATGCTGTTTATCTTGCTTCAGATTTGTTTAGTTAGGTGGAGGCTTTGTGCCCTCAGCAAATAACATCAGCATTGCTATCTGTATCAGTGATTATGAGTTTTGTTAATATTTTCATATCTGATACCTGCAAAAATCCAATATGCATCTTTTGTCAATACTGAGATGGCTGCATGTTGAATCCTCCTTTAATCTTTGTCACCAGAGGGCATTGAGAAAGTAGAGATTGTTCAAATGAGCAACGCCATGATGGTAGCTCCTCAGCTGGACAAAAATGTTCTGGACATCACTGTCACCTGCCAGGGAAGGTAAATTCTCAAGCACTTTATGAAATCATCCAAAGCCATGTGTTGTTGTTTGTTTTGCTCATTGGATCACTTCCTGTTCCAGCCTTCCTAAAGAAGTGTGCAGTGTGATCCTGGATGCTCAGTGCCTGAAGCCCATTCACACTGTGTGCAACATGGTGGAGCCGTCTGGAGACTGTCAGCTGGTACTTCGCCACTTCTTCAATGACTCTGGCGTCTACTGCATCAACGTATCCATGGCTAATGACGTCAGCTTGGCTGCCACTAGTGCCAAAGTCAATGTTGACCTGGGTATGCCACAATACCACTGCACTGAAGTCCTCAAATCTTACTTAATGGTTTAACAGTACCACAAGCTTCTGTTCTCTACTTATTGGTATGTTGTGATATTTGCCTCAGTTTCAGATCTGTCCTCCTCTGGCACCATCGCCATGGTTTTGGGGGTCCTGTTCCTTATTCTCGCAGTAGGAGTTGTGGCATATTCTTACAAGTAAGAGGCAGTCATCCGTTTTCTTTGAATAACATGCAGTACAATCTAATTTTTTCACATAGAGGACTTTGGTTTTTTTATGCTTTATAACCCAAACTAACACAGACAAAGATGTTCCTAATATTTTGTCCATTTCATTTAGATGCATGAGAGAGGTAAAATAACAGGAACACCTATCTCTTCACCACCATAAACTATGACTCCAGTTATAAAACAAATTGAATTAATACACTATTGAATGCAGAAGATTTGTGAGATTCAGTATTGGATTAAATACTTGGCCACAATGTTACAGCAGATTGGTTTTAATTTTAAGGCTCAACATTGTTTAATTTGTTTTGGATATGCAACTACAGCTATTTAATAAGATAATTGCATTACAGAGACATTAATCCATAAAGACTGCAGGCATCAAAGTGTTTTCCAATGTTTATGTAAAAATTAGACAATTTGTAGGAGATTTTCTGCAATTTTTGTCATAAAAAAAGAAATTATTCAACATTAGGTGCCCAGAACTATATCTGATGGTGTCAAAACAGGATTTGATATTATATGATTTACCAATCATCATATTGTTATTGTGACTGTCCTTGAATGATTGATGTTTGTCTTTTAACAGGATTCAATGTAAATTGAAAAATATATATATATGCACTCACCGGCCACTTCATTAGGTACATCTTTCTGGTAATAGTTAGGACCCTCTTTTGACTTCTAAACTCTTAATTTAACGAGAAACTGGAAACATTACTCTGAGATTCTGGTCCATACTACATGAAAGCATCACACAGGTGCTGTAAATTTGTTGCACCACCAGCCTCAACTGTTGACAAAGCAGGATGGATCCATGATCTCATGTTGTTTACACCAAACTCAGAGCCTCCCTTCTGATTATTACAGCAGAAATCAATTCTTATCAGACCAGGAAGTGTTTTCCAATCTTCTACTGTCCAATTTTGGTGAGCCTTTGTGAATTGCAGCTTCATTTTCCCATTCTTAGCTGACAGGAGTGGCACCCATTGTGGTCTTCTGTTGTTGTAGCCCATTTTCTTCAAGGGTCAAAGTGTTGTACGGTTGAAACATGGTCCTTTGCATACTTGTAATGAGTGGTTATTGGAGTTACTGCTGCTTTTCTGTCATCTCGAACCACTCATCAAAGCATTTTTACCAGACAGCTGCCACCCACTGGATATTTTCTTCTTTTTTGGGCCATCTTTTGTAATCCCTGGCAATGGTTGAGTATGAAAATGCCAGCTGTTTCTTTAATGCAAAGACCAGCCAATCTGGCACCAGCAACCATGCACTAGCTTTTTTCCCCTCTCTGATACTCAGTTTGAGCTTCAGCAGGTTGTCCAGACCATGTCTACAGACCTAAATGCATTTAGTTGTTGCCGTGTGATTGGTTGATCAGCTATTTGTGTTGTGAAGCAGTTGAACAGGCATACCTAATAAAGTGGCCATTGTCTGCACTGTATGTATCACACTTAGGAGCCGATGAATTTTGAATAACTTGTCTCTGGATCTTGTATTTCTCCAGGCGCTTTAAGTCCTACGACCCTCTGAAGGAGGACATGATTGTGTCTGCGGTCCCTCAGCCCAGTCGGGCCCACAGCTGCTCTGGGACCTCGATGTTCTGGAACCTTCTGAACAGACGGGGAGCTGTAGACAACTGCCCCCTGCTGCAGGAGAGGCCGGTGTGAATCATCACCAACGTTACGTAACCTTATGCAAAACCAAACATTTGCAATGTGTCAGCAAGAAAGCCACTGGCAACTTTTTGTACTTTTTTTTTTTTTTACTTTTTTTTACAACAAACTTCATGAGTGTGTAATATTTGAATCAATTCAAATCAGTCACAAATTTTCTTCAATCACACCTTAGACATGCTCTGATCTTTTTTACCAACTGCTGAAGGAAATCTGATAGAAATGATGTGTGCTTTAACTTGGACAAAACTGAATCTGAATGTTTTTTCCAATAAACTTTGCTCAGTACAGAGGAGTCTTCGTTTTTTTTGCCTGGTAACGAGGCTATAAATCCATTTACATATACAGAAAAACTCTAAAAATGCCCTGAATTTACTCGGCTGAGCTACATGTTTGAACAAAAACCATTACCCTGTAAACACCCGGCAGGTCCCCTTATATCAGAGATGGGCAACTTTGGTGACCATGATGGCCACATTAATAATGTTCTATTTTCTGAATATAATTACACTTGGAGATGCGAGGGTTCTACCCATCAGCAAATATCTTTCATCAGGATGCTAATATTAATATTTTGAGCTAAAAAAAAAAAGCTTGGTATAGTAAGCTAAACCTGAGATTAAAGCCAATGAAAGATATTTTCTGAATTCACTGGATCATTGAAGTTAATGAACTGTATTTTTTCCCAAATGCATTGTAACAGATTCACAGAAACCATGAATATAATCCATATCTATTAATGTCTTGTAAACCATAAATCATTTACCAGAGATTTATTATAGGGGCTTATTTAATGAGGAGGATTGCCAGTTGCCTGACCGTGCCCAGGAAACCTCCTGCTGTGAAGGAAAAGTATGAACAGAAATTCGAGGATATTTTGTCTGCTCATCTAAAAAGAGCTCTGTAGTCAAGCTACTAAAGTGGTGCAGATGAGTAGGCTGCCTGACACTTGACTAAGGTTTTATTAAAAAATAAAGAGAAGTTCCCCGTGGATGTTCATCTTGGCTGAAATGGCGTATGACCACACATTGGATAAATATCATCTTCAAGTCATGCTGTGACTCATGAGTCATGTACAAGAAGCTAAGGTAGCTGCATTTCTTAAGTAATTTTAAAACTGAACTAAAAGTGCTAAACATATAAATATGTGGCTCTAAATGAACGTTTTAAGATGATGATTTAAGATATATATACATATAAAAAATATCTGACCTTGTGCTGCATAAAGTAAGACCCATTCGTCCTGGTTATGTTGGCAAAACGACTTGAATGAAAACTAAAATTAAAACATTGACCACAATTACCTGCACTACAAACACAGCTTAGAAGAACGACAGACAAACCAGTTCACAGGTGACAGGAATTTTATTGAGAACAGAGCCAAAATCGACATTTCAGGGTTTTTTTTAGTCTGAACAGCAAAATGTTTAATTGACAGACAAACATTTCTGTTTGGAATGCATTTGAGAGCACATTTCAATCAATTTAATTTATTTCCTGTTAAACTAAAGCCTTCTTGTTCCAATTTAATACTCCTCTCCTTCCTCCTCTCCGTCATTGTCGATGGAGTCAACACCGACCTCCTCATAATCCTTCTCCAGAGCGGCCATGTCCTCTCTGGCCTCGGAGAACTCTCCCTCCTCCATACCCTCCCCCACATACCAGTGAACAAAGGCACGCTTGGCGTACATCAGGTCAAACTTGTGGTCCAGGCGAGCCCAGGCCTCTGCAATAGCAGTGGTGTTGCTCAGCATGCACAGAGCCCTCTGCACCTTGGCCAGGTCGCCACCAGGGACCACAGTGGGTGGCTGGTAGTTAATGCCGACCTTGAAACCAGTGGGACACCAGTCCACAAACTGGATGGTGCGCTTGCTTTTGATAGCGGCGATGGCAGCATTTACATCTTTGGGCACCACATCACCACGGTACAAGAGGCAGCAAGCCATGTACTTGCCGTGGCGAGGGTCACATTTGACCATCTGGTTGGCTGGGTCAAAGCAGTCAGCTGTGATTTCAGCCACTGACAGCTGCTCATGGTACGCCTTCTCAGCAGAGATGACAGGGGCGTAGGTGGCCAGAGGGAAGTGGATGCGGGGATATGGCACCAAGTTGGTCTGGAACTCTGTCAGATCAACATTGAGGGCGCCATCAAAACGAAGGGAGGCAGTGATAGAGGACACAATTTGGCCAATCAGCCTGTTGAGGTTGGTGTAAGTGGGGCGCTCGATATCAAGGTTTCTACGACAAATATCATAGATGGCCTCGTTGTCGACCATGAAGGCACAGTCAGAGTGCTCTAGGGTGCTGTGGGTGGTCAGGATGGCGTTGTAGGGCTCCACCACAGCGGTGGACACCTGGGGAGCTGGGTAGATGGAGAACTCCAGCTTGGACTTCTTGCCGTAGTCAACAGACAGACGCTCCATCAGCAGGGAGGTGAAACCAGAGCCGGTGCCACCTCCGAAGCTGTGGAAGATCAGGAAGCCCTGAAGGCCGGAGCACTGGTCAGCCTGAGGACAGAAAGAGAGAGACAGAGCACATGTTATACAGAGCTGTGCAATTTAATTAAATTCCTTTATCAAGTTACCCACCTGTTTGCGGATCCTGTCCAGCACCCGGTCGATCACCTCTTTGCCGATGGTGTAGTGGCCTCGGGCGTAGTTGTTGGCAGCATCCTCCTTACCAGTGATCAGCTGCTCAGGGTGGAACAGCTGCCTGTAGGTCCCAGTGCGCACCTCATCTAAGGTCATAAAAAAAGGTTCAGTTAGTTTTCATTCACAACCTAATAACTTAACACTGATTTGTACAATCAACTTCATTATCACTTCCTTATGAGTGATTATACTTACCGATGACAGTAGGCTCCAGATCAATAAAAACAGATCTGGGGACGTGCTTTCCAGCTCCAGTCTCACTGAAGAAGGTGTTGAAAGAATCATCTCCTCCTCCAATGGTCCCGTCGCTGGGCATCTGTCCGTCCGGCTGGATCCCATGTTCCAGGCAGTACAGCTCCCAGCAGGCATTGCCAATCTGGACACCAGCCTGGCCAACGTGGATGGAGATACACTCACGCTGTGGAAAGACACAACAGCACACGGTTAGCCTTTCCTTTGCTTATTTTGCTCAAATTTGATATTAAACCACATGTTGCTGCTGAATCTAGCACAGTCCAATGGCACGGATGCATCTTGAAATGGTAGACATGCACTGCTCCCTCTGTCTGACATAAAGGAGCAGTGCAGCAGGAGGCACCTCCCTCCCTGCACCACAAAACCGCAGGGGGACAGAAATGCCTGACAGCAGCCCCCACCAGAGAGGCAGGAGGCTTTTCTTTCTGTTTCCTCCAGCCTCTCTCTCTCTCTCTTTTATTTGTCGTATGCGAATGTGTCCCCCCTTGCCTTTTCATCCCACACTCTCCCTCTTATGCAAACCTAAGCACCAATGCAAATTCAGCTGCGTTTGCATGGGTGCAATCTGGAATATTCCACTTGCTGTGGAGGCTGCACAATCACGATCCATCCTTTCTGGGTGTAATAAATCAGGATTAAGCGCAGAATTTTTGACAGAAAATGTGGAATTAATTGGCTTATGAGCTGTGGATTGAATTAACCCTTCATGAGCCAAATCATGATTTTAACAGAGGGTATGTCTTGCATCAAATTATAAATTCACCAATCTCGGATGCATTTAAAAATTAATACACTCCTCATGTAATGAATTAAATATGATACCTGCAATCTCCATCCTTATCCCCACCCAGTCTGCCCCTCCCCGCTTTGAAGCAGATTAGGGCACATGCAAGGTGCTTGTTTTAAGGATTTAATATGAAGAATATGTTTTAAAAGGAAAGGTAAATAAAAAATGGAGGCGCTGTTTGACTCAGAATGTGTCTTTTATGAGTCTGAAAGCAGGAAGACTGAAGTACGCCATTCATTGCATTGTTCTCATCTCCACACAATGACAATCACATCGAGCCACTGCTGCAGAACAATCACCCTCACAAGACAAAATAAATCATTAAGTTTACCTTTTCAGACACAGAATTGATTTTCCATGAATGATAAAGCGTCATAATGGATAAATTTAAGATTGATTTTAACATGAAGTGAAGGAAAAACCCCAATACGACGTCGTGTACCAGCAGACACCCGGCTAAATCTAACCTTTAATGTAACCTGAATAAATCCTCTAATCAAAGCAGAAAGATGAATAAAGTAACTCACCATGTTTCCGTTTGAGGTGCAGAGGAGGAGAGGAGAAAGAGACGAGGAAAGGCTTATTAAAAGCGGGGGGTTTGCGTCGCGTGTTGTACCCAACGGGGTCGATGCAACAACTGCTGAATGAGAGGGCGGCGCTCTCAGATTTATACACGCAGGGCAGGGATTTGCTCCTGTGCGCCGAGCAGAAAAAAGCCTTTTCTGCCTCCATTCGGCTGATTTTGGACCTGATTTTGCAGCCAAATCTGGACAAAGAAATACTGTACAATCTGCTCTTTAAACACGCCGGGATAATACACAGAATTGTACATTTTAAGGCTTTTACTTTAATGTGATTAAAAGGGTAATTGATTTTATTAGGCTGCCGTAAGGTTTATTTTTAGATTTGCTTTTCCTTCTTCTGTATTGTACCAACCAGGGGCGACTTCAGGATCTGACTTTAGGGGGGCTCAGCTCTTACAGAAAATATGACATAAAAATAAGCTTCCTTCTTTGAAAGAGTTCAGTCCTCTCAAATCACTACAGAAAATATTTCAACACATAGGAGACTTTATCAGCAACGATATCATGAATCTTTATTTTTATAGCTCCAAATCATTACAAATATTATCTCAAGACACTTTACAATAGAGCAGGCCAAAGCCATACTCACATGTACACATATAAACACAAGGCAGAATACACATATATATTTACATATACTGTATATACAGTGCTTAACAAATTCATTTGACCACCTGACATAAAAACATAAAATTATATTTTAGAATAAACCGGTTAAAAAATTAAAATTTTGTTGTTATTGGACAAATATTTTGAAAAGGAATGAGGGATTTCAAATTGTATTCAAGAAGAAGAAGAAGAAGAAGATTAGCCTTTATTGTCATTAAACTTTGGGGGGGTTCAACGAAATTTAGGGTGCTCACAGAGCCACTGAGCTACACAAAGGAAGACAAAAACAACGTACCACTGAGCAAAGACAAAAAAGACAGCATACGCAGGACATGGCAAAGATAGGCTAAAATTTAAAATATGTACAGAGCAGCATGAGAAAAAATATATGTGTGTGTATATATATATATATATATATACTGCCTGGCCAAAAGAAAAGTCGCCACCTGGATTTAACTAAGCAAATAGGTACGAGCCTCCTATTGGATAATTACCGCGCGGGCGATTGTCTTTCAGCTGGCAACAAGTTATTAAATCCCAGCTGATGCAATGAGTAGCTTCTCATTTCTTAAACAACCATGTCGAAAGACACATCCTGTGTTCATGGAAAAGATGTTTGTCTGTTCAAAAAGGGTCAAATCATTGGCATGCATCAAGAAGAGAAAACATCTAAGGAGATTGCAGAAACTACTAAAATTGGATTGAGAACTGTCCTGGAACAAGGTCATGTGGTCTGATGAGTCCAGGTTTACCCTGTTCCAGAGTGATGGGCACATCAGGGTAAGAAGAGAGGCAGGTGAAGTGATGCACCCATCATGCCTTGTGCCTACTGTACAAGCCTGTGGGGGCAGTGCTATGATCTGGGGCTGCTGCAGTTGGTCAGGTCAGGTTCAGCAAAATTATGGCCCAAAGAATGAGGTCAGCTGACCACCTGAATGTACTGAATGACCAGGTTATTCCATCAATGGATTTTTTCTTCCCTATTCCAAAATGACAATGCCAGGATTCATTGGGCTCAAACTGTGAAAGAGTGGTTCAGGGAGCATGAGACATTTTCACACATGGATTGGCCACCACAGAGTCCAGACCTTAACCTCAGAGAGAATCTTTGGGATGTGCTGGAGAAGGCTTTGTGCAGTGGTCAGACTCTCCCATCATCAATACAAGCTCTTGATGAAAAAAATAATGCAACACTGGATGGAAATAAATCTTGTGACATTGCAGAAGCTTACTGAAACAATGCCACAATGAATGCATGCTGTAATCAAAGCTAAAGTTGGTCCAACAAAATATTAGAGTGTGTGACCTTTTTTAATGGTGGCGACTTTTTTTTTGGCCAGGCAGTGTGTATGTATATATATATATATATTTATATAGTGTTATGTACATTTAAAATAAGTAATATAAATATAAATTTATGATTATTCCAGGTTTAATACTCAAATCTGAGCCACTTTCTGTACTTCTCTAAGAAGTCAGGAATTAATCAAGCATCACATTCAACCACTACTTCTGATTTTTCTGTTCAGGATGAAAGTGAATAACTAAATTTTGACATCGTAATTATGAGAGATCTTAATTATTCAAGAAATTCTAATGTGATTTACTGTTTTTTTTCTGGGGTTTTGTGTCAAACACTGATTTTTTTTTTTTTTTTTATTCTTGGATAACAATAATAATCATAATATAGCATTATAATATCATTTTCATTAGCAGGTAGTGCCTCACAGCAAGAAGGTTGCTGGTTCAATCCCCGTGTCGGCCAGGACCTTTCTGTGTGGAGTTTGCGTGTTCTCCCTGTGCATGCATGAATTTTCTGTGTGAACTCTGGCTTCCTCCCACAGACCAAAAACATGCTCATTAGGTCAACTGGTGACTCCGAATTGCCATAGGTTATTCGTGTGAGAGTAAATGTTTGTCTCTCTATGTGGCCCTGCAGTTGGCTGGTGACTGGTTCAGGGTGTACTGCAAATGTAGCCTGATGTCAGCTGGGATCGGCTCCAGCCCCAGCGACCCTGAAAGGGATAAGCGGTATAACTGATGGATGGATTTCAGTTAAAGAGCTTCTACATAACTGCATATTAACCATTGCAGAAAAGGATTTTGGTTATCATCAATGCTGTTTTTTTAGGGCACCTGTGGCATGGTAAAATAAATTTTGTTAAGCATTGTTTATGTGTATGTATATATGTGATTATCACCTCTTAATGTTTGATCTGGCTTTACATGTATTAGCAAAAAGACAAAAAAATACACATTTCATCCTGTGTGCAGAAATTTCAGTCCATAGTCGAGCCAAAAGGACCAATTTTGCTGAAAAATTGCTTTAAAAATTATGTGAAATAATAAAGATAGATCTCCATGGTGGAGATATTATATTAATGCGAGTTAAAATGTGATGATAATGGCTATTACATACTTTTTCCTCGAGGCAGATCTAATGTCCAAAAAGTGGCTATTATAATGCTCATTTACGGCATTATTATTATCTAACTTTTATTTTATTTTGATGAAAAATGAATGTGATTCATGTGATTGTTGCATGGTTTTCACTTTGACTCTGAGCTTACAGTCTTTATAAACTTTATTGTCTGCAGGTATGTTTGTTATGCCAAAAGTTTGTCAAATTCTGCACAAACCTGCTCTTAAAATGCCCTACGGCGGTGATCGTCTTCCCGACAGGCTTTCCCTACATTCAAGGGCTTTTATTAAAGTGAAATAAGGAATATGGTTGACATATTAAGGCTCTTGGATGGTTAAGTTTTTAAGCTTTGAGTTAATTTCTTCATTTTTTTCCTGCATAAATCTTGAGCCATAAATAAATACTTTTTACATCTTTTTTTTTAGCTTTTGTCTATTTTTAAAAACATTTTGAAGAGTGTGCCGAAATCTTAGACTATTATTAAGCCAAATTGCTTTTATTTTGGAGTTAAAATTTGGTAAAAATGAGTATTGCATGTTTTATGTTTGATTTTGAGTCTAGTTTCTTTATACTTCACATGTTCTTCTTGTGTGCATACATCTTATGTCATGATCAAGCTGATTTACATTAAAACATGCTTTAAAAATGATATGATTAAAATCTGTACAACTTTAAAGTGCAACAAATATAAAACACAGGAGCATGAAAGAATAAAAACTACTGTAAAATATGTCAAATTAGGTTGATGTGCAGGGTGAGCTTTCCAAAAATACCTGTTTTTTGTTGAGTTTTTTACTGTACTGTGGTCTTTTTGACATGTTTCTGATCTCCTCTCTGTAATTTTTAAGTTGTTATTTTGTGTGTATAAATAGCAGTCCTTTATTAATAGGGATATAAAGGCTACCACAAACAAAGCCACTCAATTATGCAGACAGAAGGATGATTCAAGATTGCATGCATCCATTATTAAGGTGTGGCAGCCTGCAAATCAATAAAAGGGCTGTCTTCAGGAGCTGGACATCCTGGAGAGTGTTTGCATACTCTGGGTGTAATCAGTGTTTTTTTTTTCTGTCGGAGCTTAATGCACCTGATGGATTTTAGAGAATGCAAACTGGCTGCATGCTTCTGCTGCATTAGATGCTGCTCCATCAGCCGGGTGTCCATGTTGCAGCTCAGACCTGCCATGATGGTGAACGCCCGCCCGGCATGCCAGCTCTCTCCAGCTCTCCTCTCCTCCTCCTCCTCCCTCTTTGTCCTAGTTTCTCTGCAATGATGTCATTCAGTGGGCCGATCACGTGGCTGCATGTCTGCCTGTCTCTGAGTGCCTCTGCTGTTCAGCTGCACTGAAGGCTCGGGTGTGTTCCTCTTCTGCCGTGTTGGAGGAACTGAAAGAAACTGAATAGACAATATTCACGCAGAGGCCATTTTTGTCTGATGTAACAGACTCAGGATGGGGAGCTGGAACAGTGTTGTGATGTTTTAGTGCTGTGCATATATTTGTGGATCTTTCAAGATACTTAATATATCATCACATCAGTATGTCTTGATAGATAAAAAGCTAAAAGAATGACTGTTGAAGTGCAGAAGCCCTATAATTACATACATTCATATACTGTAATTAAATATGTTTCAATGTGGTGACAAGCAATTCTGAGAGCATGACTTATTCATGACATCATCTCAAGATACCAACTCTGGTTTTCCTGTGTTTGTCTCAAGTTCTTATATAAACAACTGAAATTATTCTCACAGTAAAACCAGACATTATTCTGAGAAGTAGAAATGTTGAGTAAAAGATCAAATGTGTGCAAAACAATGGAAAAACCAGTAAAAAATTTATTCATATCCTCTGAGGGTGGAAGTACAGACAGATAATTAGCCATGTTTCAAGTAACAACTTTACTGTAACTGATTTTTGTAAACTTAACAGTATTTTATCATAATATCTACAGTTACCTACTGTAAGAATTTATACAGTAAATTAGTGTAAATGACAAAAGACTGAGGTAAAACATACTGATTTTTTTTAAATTAATAACAGCATTTAACCATAAAATCTACAGTTACCTACTGTAAAATGTCCATAGTGTAAATTGCCAAAAAGGGCAATGGATCAAGAGAAAATTTAATTTTGCCCAGAAAAATTGACCACTAGCAGGCAAGATTTCTTTGAGTAAGTGTTTCACATTTTTGGTGAAACAAATGTTTGAGTAAATGTATTTTATGTGATAAAAATTGATATATGTGATTTTTAAAAAAATAAAATTATATCTTGCAAATAAATGATCATTAAAATAGTCATGGATATAGTAATATAAACTAAAATACAGCAAGTTCACTACATCTTAAAATGCATAAAAAAGTTGTCGATAAAATACAGCAATGATACTATAAATGAAAAAAACAGTAGGGATGTTGTTTTTAATAACACAGTAAAAATGTTGTAAATTAAAACAAAGTAATGATACCTTGAATAAAACCACAGTAGTAAAACAATAATAGAAAATACAGTAATATTGCTGTAAATTAAAATGCAGTTATGCTACTGTAAAAACATTTACAGTAACTTACTGGCATCTTATTGCCAGTAAGTTACTGTAAAATTTACAACAAGCGTTTTACAATGTTGTTTGAGTTCTCATCAGCCATCATCAGATTTAAATTAATATTAACATTGCACAAACAGTAAGGAAATTGTCTGGGCAAAGAGACTTAAGCCATTTTGTCCTGCAGACCTTGACTGCACACCTGTAGAAGACCACCTAAGTACTGACAGGGTGAGGAAACGGTCTTCTTGGGGGTGACAATCACCATTACATGGAGCTTGGCCTTCAGTTTGGAGATGATACTAAGGCTCCATCCAAGTAATAACTTGTTTTTCGGAATACCACTTTGAAGATGCCCAGTCCCTTCAGTCAAACGTGGCATGCCAATTCTGAGAGCTGACACCAACCCATTACTGTAGCAGGGCCCATGTTCACAGGTGCTGTCAGTCAGGTGCTAATCAGACAGCTCAAAACAAGAGTCAATAGCAACAGCCAAAAAAGCTGTTTGGTGTTGACAGAGAAGATATGGCACCTACATACTCAACTCTGCTGCTCATCCAACAAATGCATGTTCCTTACAAATAGCACCTAAAAGGGAAATAAACAGGCTTTCCGGCTGTGTAAAGTGTTTTACCAAGAAGCATCGTTACAACAAAGAAATAACCTACCAAACACTAATTTCCTTATGATTTGTTCTTAGTTTATTTGCAATTAACTATGACTTGGCCTATGTTACAGCAAGATGGCATTTCATTGGGTACCAGCAGCAAAATACTTTGTTTGTGTACCGCAAAGTGGATGGCGTGTTTCCAATCCTGTCTTCGGCTTCTGTATTGTGTGCAAGTCCCGTCTCTACCCATTTTACAACTCCATTCATTGACCTGTCTATGAAATTAAAACTAAAACTAGAAGTACTCCAAGAGCAAAAACCTCCACCAAGGCATTCCCAACATTGCAGAGCGAGCTATTGGCGAAAAAGTGAAAACCTGCCCTATCTCCCAGTATTAACAAATCCTTCAAAACAACCTGGACCCACATCAGGATTTGGATCACCACCAAACTGTAATCACGTCTTCCTTGTTTCGTGACCAACATTCCCTGAAAATGCCATCAAATCTGTTCACAACCCAAGGAACAAACAAACCAAAACCTCTTTGGTGAAGGTAATAACAACAATTAAAGGCATATAAGCCAAAAAATACAATCTTTAAAAAAGATGTCGATATTTCACATAACAATAACCAAAGTGCAACTTTCTTGCCTGCATAGATTAAGCCTTTTTTAAATGTCAGCTGGGCAGCTTTGCTTTATCTGTTTAGCTATTCAGCAAGCAGGTAACCTATTGATTTGTAGAGCTAATGACCTTACCCTGCAGAAGATACTGGTGATAACAACTAGGATTTTCTAATTTCCTTTTATGTAACATCAGCCATTTAAACATCAATGTGTGGCAGGGCTAAGTTTTAGCAAAAATCCTAATCAGAATTGTTTAATAGATACTGAGATGATGACAATTAAGCTCAATTATTACTGCTGCACAGATGGACAAGTGAGAAATATTCTGTGTACACTGACAGTCTATCAGGTGTGTCAGGTTATGAGTTATTAGAAAAATATGGAAAATGGATTTATCAGGCAATGCAAACAATTCACTGAAAAAATTAGGGATCTGCATCCAGTTTCGGATCACCACCAAAATCGAATCCCTTGCGCCATGACCAACATTTCCTGAAAATGTCATCATAATCTGTTCTGAACTTATTGAGTTATCTTGCTGAAAGTCAAACAGACAAACAACGGCGCAAACATAAATTCCTCAACAGAGGTAATAAATGTCCACCATGTGAATTTGGCTGAATGTAGTTAAATTAAGAGTAAGTGCTTTCAGGCACTTGCATAGGGTATGAGCCATCTTAATGATGTATTTCCGTCAGTTTCAACATTAAATCTCCTTGGAGCCGTCAAATATCCTGCAGGGAATAACAGAAATAAACAGAAAGAGTTTTACACAGTGCCTCTGCTGTCAGAGTGGAAAAATCCATGATGTAATATGAACCCCAAACTCCATCTCTGTCTCAACATCTACTATTTGGTGTAAGTTCCCCTCTTTTATCCAGCAGGGGAGTCTGGATTCATGATTTACAACCAGCTTTTTGTGGTTGTTGTACTTAATGTGAACTGCAGGGGATGAAAGAGCGGGACAGGAAGCAGCCGTGGCTCCCAGCCAGAGCTTCTTGAGGGAACATTCTCCATAATCCTCCCCCCGCCCGCGCTGGCGTCTCCTCCTCCGGCAGCTGTGACACAGGGCGGCTTTGAGCAGCTGCACACCAAGAGGAGAGAGGGAGGGAATGCACAAGAGATGGGAGTGGTCCTCAATGGCATGAAACTGACCGCGCTGCATCCTGAAAAAACAGAATATGATACCCCACGAAGTGACAAAGCATGTTTTCCATCTGTCACGGGGTGCCCCCATGGTAACAGATATGAACGAGAGGTCGAAATGCCCTCTTTACTTGAAATAATGAGAAGAAAAACAGGAAATTATTCTAAATACAGTTTTTTTCTGCTGGCTAGGTTGTAAGCTAAAGTAGCAATAAACATAATTTAAAGCATTTCTGAAGCTGGTGTGGCTTCTGTTAATGTGTCTATAATTTGATCATAGTGATATAAACACAAATCTCATAATACAGAAGTTTCTGGAGCATAAATATATAGTGAGCTATTCATCAACAGATCAAGATGCAGATTGATACTGTAGGTAAGCGATGCACATAGGCAGAAGGGAACAGAAGAGAAACAGGGGAGGGGAAGATGGATGGAGATATGAGGCCAGGAAAAGGAAATAGCATATTATCCACCAACAGGATCAGTGATAAAAGAGGCAGCTGAGTCATCGAGAGGGGCAGAAGAAAACACTCCCATGAAAGCATCAGCAGTTTTCCATCTCCTCCCAGTCAGCCATTGATTTGACTCACGTCAGATGTATGCAGCGTGCAGGATGGAGCACAGAGATGGTAGTGAATGTTAAAGTGGCAGCTTTAAAACACACATTATACAAAACTCAAATTTAGGTATTTGTCTAATATGTGGCCAGCAATATCTTGCTAAATTTATTTTACATCACACTCAGCTCAGTTTATGATAATAGTAGAATGTATATGATGCTTATGAAGACATATTGATAAAAGCAGGCCTCACTTTACAGTTTATATCCTTGTATCCTGCATAAAAAGACACAAGTGCCTTTAATATCAGCAGTATTTAAATACATGTGCAGCATGTTTCAAAATATATATTTACTGTTTTACTTTCAGTGTTAAGTGGGTTCCTAGTACAAGCTCTTAGACCTGTGTATTTTGCATAAGCTTTTATACTTCTGTGCAGTGGTGGAGCCAAAACAGGCAAGTGTAAAGAATTTATGGTGCGCTCTATTTACCTTGGAGTTTGGATTTGTTGGAATTGGTTCTTTACTAGCCTTCTGATTGGTTTTCTGAACCTCCAATCAGAGAGCCCCTTCACATAGCAACCGTTGCTCAGGTTCTCTGATTAGACAAACTGTTCTCGATCAGGTCTTTTCACTGAGTTGCAGTAAAATGACAAATTAAATTTTTTTACTTCATATAGTAATAATATGGGGTGTCAATAAGAGCAACTTAAAATTTCCACATCATAATTCATCATAATGAAGGTTATGAAAAATATATTTTTTTCAGATTCAACTCTGTGAACAACAACACTGGTATTTTTATTAAGGGGAAATATATTTGGTACTGATCAGATCATGTCAAGTAATAATACCATTACTTAAAACAAACAGAAAATGACAAAAATAGATCCTTTATATCTTAATCCAGGTATGTGTCCACAGCGGTAGAATATTTCCCAGAAAAGATAGAAACCGCTTAATTACTCTTTCTGTTAGTGCCTCTTCGGGTTAAAGCTCAGTTTTCCTCCTCTGTGGAGAAACTCCCCTGCTTGTCAGAATGTTTTCATTCTGCAGGTTTCTCAGGTCAAGTTATTTAATGAATCAGGTGGCCTCTGCCAACAGTCATCAAATAAACTCTTCAGCAACTCTAAACGGTCCTGTGTTCTTGTTGTGACTCGTTTTTTTTGCCCTGTTATGTCACATTATCTATTTTTAGACTAAGATTAGCACTTTATGCAATATTTGAAAGAGAGCTTAGATAGAGTTTAACTGATGAGTGTAAGCAGAGGCAGGCTAACCCTACCCACTTACTCCCAGTGTTTGAGCTAAGCTAATTAGCGGTGGGCGAGCTCTGCCCATCTCTTCCTTGTTACTGCATGAACAGTCGAAAGAATGGAGTCTATCTGCTTGCAAGAAATTAAAAACAAAAAATGTTGGTGTATTCCTTTAGAATGAAACATGCATATTCCCACAGGACTTTAAATAATGTGCTTACTGCAACATTTCACATTAAATAAATGTGAGAGGTTAAACTTAAGGAGGTGGTGGTGAGATGAGAGCCTCTGCTTCACATGACTCATCATTACCTGATTCTACATTGTCTGTGGCTGCAGGTAGTAAACAGCAGCAGTGTCTATATACAGAATAGTTAGTCTTGCCTCTGCATGTCAGAGTCCTGGTTGATTTAAGCAGCCTGACATCCAATAAAGCTCCATTCCTTAGACAGTCGTTGTCATAGAGGTTTCTTTGTTGATAGCAACCAAGCTACTAAACTGTCTGTTAGTTTGTTCTGCTATTCTTTAGGCCCACTGGAAAATAACTTAAAGCTTTTGTCGTTGAACTTCAAAGTTGGAGACGGACACAAACAGAGCTGCTACACACATCCAGTTACATTACTGTCTGAATGCTTTTGTGTGAACAACTGCCTGGATGTGTTACGTGAACAAAAGAGCTGACCCACATTGATGCATCTCTGTGCTGCAGAGCCGCACCCCACCCTCCTCATGATGTTGTTTCTTCTTCAGTCATCAGTTTTACAGAGGAGGGATGTGTGCCTTAAGGCGAGAGCAAGTGCAGGTCTATACAGAGGAAGGGCATGTGGACTTTAAGAAGAGAGCAAGTGCAGGTCTGATTAATCTGCAGACACAAGACAACATGGAGGATGATTTTATGGAAGAGGAGGAGGCTGATGCACCAAAAATCCCCCCACAGAAGCAGCTGCTCTGCCGCCCGTTAATGCTGCCATTTAAGCAAGGTCACGTGGCCCCCAGATAAAGGCGGTCTATGTGGGCACTCCGCGGTATCCAGGCAACTCCGTTATTCATTTCCTAGCAACGGTTAAACCTTGGGAGGAGGGCTGGGGGTTGGGCGTCCGTTGCTCGCTGCAGTCCCTCATATATGACTGGGCACATTGACCTCTTTTATCTTGCCAAGGGACTTGAATTAAGTCAGAATACAGTATATAGAATAAAAATCAATCTATTCTCAATATAAAAACAGGCCCATGCTTTTCCATATGTGTTTGAATTACATGACAGAAGACAGTTATAATGTATGATGAAGCTGGAGCAGGTTGGAAGGATTTTGGAGAGGGCACATGTCAGCACGAACACAAAATAACACCAAAAAGTCCACAATGGAATAACATTCACACCATCTTATATGTACTATGAACTATTTTTTTCTTGATTACACTTAAAAGCAGACCAAGACCAGACAGAGGATGGAAAGGAGCAGTATCCAGCCAGGAGCCAAATTTTTACTTTTTATTTTACATGTATAATTATTTACATTTTTTGTTTGTATCTTTCCTTTTTATATCTTTATCTATTTTTCAAACTGCTACTGGAATCCCAATTTCCCTGAGGGAGTTTCCCTGAAGGATTCATAAAATTCTATCTAATCTTCTCTGTAACGTCTTACATGTTCTATAAGCTATGTTTTCTTGATAATACTTCCAAGCAGTACAAAAACATACCACTAACCCACCAATACATCAAAATTATGCGATCTCAAGTATTTATGTTGGTGATTTTTGCTAAAAGAAAAAGCTATTTATGCCAAAATGTATGAAAAGGTGAACCAAATGTCAGCCCAATTCCTTTCTTCACACACATGCTAAGTCATCAGTCACATTAATTATGCATGGAGGCTGACCAAGAAATAATCAATAATATTTAAGTGGCAAGGCAGGTGTTTGTTAGTTTGCTTGTTAGTTGGTGAACAGGGTGATTCAAAGACTTATCAAGGAATGTTGGTCATGACATAAGGAAGAAGACCTAACATTTTGGTGGTGATGCGAATCCAGATTCAGGATTTTGTCTAGGGATTTGATAACATTGCAAGATAGGGCACTTTTCCACATCTTTGAGTTACATGACAGAATACTGTTATACTCTATGATGAAGCTGGAGCAGGTTGAAAGGATTTTGGAGAGGAAACATCAGCACAAACACAAAATAACACCAAAAAGTCCACAATGGAATAACATTTACACCATCTGTAACATCTTACATGTATAAACTATTTTATTCTTGATAATATTTCCAAGCAGTACAAAGATATACCACTAACCCTCTCCTACATCAAAATTATGCGATCTAAAGTATTTATGTTGGTGATTTTTGAAAAAAAAAAAAAAAAGCTATTTGATGCCAAGTTTGTGGAAAGATGAACCAAATGTCAGCCTGATTCCTTTCTTTCTTCAAACACATGCCAAGTCATCAGTCACATTAATTATGCATACATTTGGTGGTTTGTTTGTTTGTGAACAGGGTGATGCAAAAAGGTATGAATGGATTTTTATGACATTTTCAGGGAATGTGGGTCATTGTACAAGGAAGAAGTGATTAAATTTTGGTGGTGATGCAAATCCAGATCCAGAATATTACTAAGGATTTATCAACATTGCAAGATAGGACACTTTTCCTTTACTTATAACTCACTAAGGTCATAAATGATTTTGATGACTTTTTCAGGGAACATTGCTCATAGCAAAATAGAGACATGATCACATTTTTGTGATGAAACAAATACAGATGTGGATCCAGGATTTTTTTAAACAGTTTTAAACATTACCGCATATGGCATTTTCTACATTTTCGCTAATAAGTCACCAGATCCTAAGCAGATTTTGATGACATTTTCAAGGAATGTCAAGCATGACACAAGGAAAAGCAATTAGAATTTGGTGATACGAATAGGTATGCAGATCCAGGATTTTTTTTCTAGGATTTTTAATATTAAAAAAAATTGAAAGTTGTTATAATTGAAAAGTATTTGAAATATATATAAGACCAAGATTCAGAACTAAACTGAAGGAGTGCTGTGTTACAGTGAGAGGAATCAGTTTATGGAACAATCTGAGCAAAGAAACTAAAGAAGCTCCATCAAATTTTATCTAAAAAAAAATCAAAGGCAGTTTGTTGAGTAAATACAGGGAAATGTGTTAATCTGAGTCTTACTATGTTTGTTTTATGGCAAAATGTGAATTAACGTGGTCTTTTTTGTTTGTTTGTTTTGTTGGTTGTTTTTGAAAATAAGAAATAATGAAATGTTTAAAGGCTTGTTGGCCTGCAGCTCTTGTTAATTTGTATTATGTGTTTAGTTAATTAATATCTTGTGGTAGAGGGGCAGACTCTGTAAGATTTTCCTTCTTTCTGCTCCTTTTCATTCACATGTTTGAGATGAAAATAAGAAAATTAAATATAGAAAGAAATGAAATAAAGTCCTGAACTAAACTAAAACTAACTAAACATTGAAAGATAGTGTATTTTTCCAAATTGTGACCAGAAATTGAAAATGCCTTAATGGAGGATTGTAGTCATGGAGAATTCTGGTTAGATTTCCTTGTTTATTCATGCTGCCTATGTGTACAGTTTTTATATTTTGACTTGTCATACGTCCTTGATGCATATTTCTGATAGCCTTCATTCATCTTTAAGTGCAACACTTGCTGCAAAGCATCCCTACTTTCAGAGCAATGCTATACCTACTGTTGGAACTGTGCATTTTTATGTACATTCATAGTGTCTTTATTGTTACTAGAGTTAATTCTTAGTGACTCTTACATAGTCTCACTTCTACTTATTAAATTATCATTTTTTTATTATTCTTTCTTAATATGATTATATTATTTCTTAAAATATTATACTCTGTTTTTTTCTATTTCAGATTACGGTTAGACCGTTTTTAATGTCTACATCTTGATTTGATTTGATCTTATTCATATACTTTGTGGAAAAGCAACTGAATAACACATTATCAATTCTTCTTCGGGATTATCTCTAATCCTGTTTCTGAATTTGCTTTTTAACCATATTATTCTCTGATCCGGCTTATTTGAGGCAACATTACAAATGATTTCAGCAACATATATGAGTTGGAAAGTTCTAGCATGATGGCTGCTCGGCTTGTCTGGTACCAACATGCTACAAATTACGCAGCATTTTCCTCCCAGAGAGTGGCGCCATTCTTGCGGCACAATACAGGGAGGATGTTGGGATTTGGGTGGGGTCTGGAAGGCGGGATTGTAACAACAGAGCGTCTCAGCTAATAGGAAGCAGCGGATGGGGTCAAAACGGCTGATTGACAGGCGTTGGACCAATAGCGTTACGGCAGCCTCTGCCTCACGCGCTGCACTTGCATATATACCGCTATCCATCCTCTCGTGCGCCATTGTCTCTTACACCGACCCCATAACTGTCGACTTGTAAGATTCCCCTTGTCAAGGACCTTCTGCAGCCCTCTACCATCTACTACAGAACAAAATGGTGAGATATTCTTACAGACTTTGATAAACTAACATGTTAGATGTATAGAAATGCTAATGTGCTGAGGAGAGATGCGGGAGAGGATGAGGAGGAGAGCCGTTAGCTTAAACGGTTGAGAGGGGATGAGAGTTGGATGGAGTTTTAACGGTTAACGGTCGTTTATAAAGTACGTTTTAATCACTTATGTTGTAATTAAATGTTTATTGAGAGGAGATATTGAGTTGCCTCTTTAGTTATGGAGCTTTAGAGCAATAATGTGTGTTAAAATGAAGAAAAGTGTCTCCCAAATGTGGGAACAATAACTGAAGAAAAGTCAGGAGAATATTCTGGAACCTGGCTAGTCCTTACGTCATATCACTGAAAAAATGGCGGGCTAAAGTTAATATGCATTCAACTGTCAGTTCTCATTGCAAAAACCAAGAAAGAAGCGTTCATTCAAATCCAAACGCGTGGGCTTGCAACTTGAATGGAGTTTAGGCTCTCGGCCGGATTAGTTGAAGCATCCCTGAGCAGCACAGTACGTGGCGGGCTGGCCGAACAAGAGATGTTTTCAGCAGATTGCAGTGTGGACAGAATGAATAATGTTCGCTAGGCTCCGGTCCAGGGGTTATCTCTGCGTCAAATCCTGCTCTCTTAGCCCCGTTCATCCCTCCTCTTGACATATGGGCTGCCTAGTAACATAAAGTTTATTCAATTTACTGTCGGGGAGATGTCGTCCCACACCCTGAGAAACCCTATCCTTCTGGTAATAGATTAACTGCACCATTAGCACGACGTAAGGCATTAAAAATTCATGCTGCTAGTAATGGACACTACCTCCCCTGAGAGCTAACAAACAGGATGCAGGAGCGAGGAAGGCAAAAGCAATCATCTACTGGCTTTTGCTTTATGATCATCAAAAACTTTTCCATTATGTATTCAGATCTAGATGGCATAGCTGTATTATTTACAAGGTATATTTGATTGCAGGCGAAGTTGATGTGCTTTGCAACTTATAAATTCATGAATCAGCAATCATTTAGCCATAAAACTACAAACAAGCAATTAAATCTTAAGATTAAAAATGTGCACAGTTTTATAAGACACATTGCAGAGCAAGAATGGAAATTAAGAATATCAAATCCAATCAGCACTTGTATGCACGAGGGAAAAGTCATGTTTTCAGAAGGGATGTACAATATTGGATTTTTGCTGATATGCAGGTATTTCCAAACTCATTATTATCAACACTGATATTTTATGTCAAGAGCACAAAGTTTCTATTTAACCATAATTGACCTGTTTCTTTCATGTTTACAGACCATTTGTGTTCAAAACAGATGTGGAGCAAGAGAAACTTTTTGTACCTCAATAAATTATATCTTTGATGATACAAGAGGACATTTACAAATGATAATTGTCAGTTGATAAGGAATAAAATGTTTATCTTTTTTCACATCTGTTAAGTTGTTTTGGCTTTTGCCTAAGTTATTCTTATTTTAAATTAAGCATCTAAGTTTAGTTGACTATTGAAAAAAAAGATGAAATATTTATTTAAAAGCTATGTGATTATGCTGTGCTTAAATAAAAATATTTAGAACAATTTAAGTAGAGTTGAGACTTTGTGCTCTTGATACAAAATATTGATGTTGGTATCAGCAATAGTGGGTTTGGAAATTTCAGCACATCGAATATCAGCTAAAATCCAATACAGCATATCTCTAGTCCTAAATGTATAAACAGATGTGATGGACCGTGGGTGAGCCGGTGTTGTATTTCAAAGAGAGGACCCACAGTAAATAAAGGTCTCTTCTCCAGACTTTGATCTAAGTGTCTTAAAACAGATTTAATGGTAGCAAATGAAACAAACGTCATCTGATGCCTCAGTGAAGGACCCTGTTGCCCAGCTACTGAGTGAGACAGAAAGTTGAGACTACTCGACCTTTAGTAAAGACTCCCCTGACTCATGTTAATCAGTTAATCTTAAAATGGTGAATCTAGGTGAAACCGCATACATTTTTTCAAATTAGATCAGCGACAGATTCTTCATCCGTGTAACAGGTGTAATGTTTTAATTGGATGAAGTATGTCAATAGAGGGATGAATTTCTGCTTCAAGTACCACTTAGAACTACTTTATCATAATTAAAGTGTGTTACAAAACTTCTTGAAACCATTATTAATTATTCTTTGCTATAACATAGAGAAATAAGAGGTGAGTTACCTTTTGTTTTCTTTTTCTCTCCACAGCGCGAGTGCATCTCCATCCATGTTGGTCAGGCTGGCGTCCAGATTGGCAATGCCTGCTGGGAGCTTTACTGCCTGGAACACGGCATCCAGCCGGACGGACAGATGCCGAGTGACAAGACCATCGGAGGAGGAGACGATTCCTTCAACACCTTCTTTAGTGAGACCGGAGCTGGAAAGCACGTCCCCAGAGCAGTGTTTGTCGACCTGGAGCCCACCGTCATCGGTAAGTGTCTTTGGCTCAGGCTAAAAATGAAACAAGAACATAAAGTGGGGGTTTCAAAAATTGTAAACAACATCTAACTCTTTTTCTCTTGATTTAAATAATAGATGAAGTGCGCACTGGTACATACCGCCAGCTCTTCCACCCTGAGCAGCTGATCACTGGTAAGGAGGATGCTGCAAACAACTACGCCCGTGGACACTACACCATCGGGAAGGAGATCATCGACCTGGTGTTGGACAGGATCCGCAAACTGGTGGGTAACCTGATACGGAGAAATATTCACAGCAAAATACCAAACTTTCAGACCATGTTACTGTATCTCAGTCTCATATGTGCTCACACTTGCCACCTCTTTGTCCTCAGGCTGACCAGTGCACCGGTCTTCAGGGCTTCCTGGTCTTCCACAGCTTCGGAGGTGGTACCGGCTCTGGTTTCACCTCTCTGCTGATGGAGCGTCTGTCCGTCGATTACGGCAAGAAGTCCAAGCTGGAGTTCTCCATCTACCCAGCTCCCCAGGTGTCCACTGCTGTGGTGGAGCCCTACAACTCCATCCTGACCACCCACACCACCCTGGAGCACTCTGACTGTGCCTTCATGGTGGACAATGAGGCCATCTACGACATCTGCCGTAGAAACCTCGATATCGAGCGTCCCACCTACACCAACCTCAATAGGCTAATTGGCCAAATTGTGTCCTCCATCACTGCGTCCCTTCGTTTCGATGGTGCCCTGAATGTTGATCTGACAGAGTTCCAGACCAACTTGGTGCCATACCCTCGTATCCACTTCCCTCTGGCCACCTATGCCCCTGTCATCTCTGCGGAGAAGGCGTACCACGAGCAGCTCTCAGTGGCTGAGATCACAAACGCCTGCTTTGAGCCGGCCAATCAGATGGTCAAATGTGACCCTCGCCACGGCAAGTACATGGCCTGCTGCCTTTTGTACCGTGGTGACGTGGTGCCCAAAGATGTAAACGCTGCCATCGCCACCATCAAAACCAAGCGCACCATCCAGTTTGTGGACTGGTGTCCCACTGGTTTCAAGGTGGGCATCAACTACCAGCCCCCCACTGTGGTTCCTGGTGGTGACCTGGCCAAGGTCCAGAGGGCCGTGTGCATGCTGAGCAACACCACTGCTATTGCAGAGGCCTGGGCTCGCCTGGACCACAAGTTTGACCTGATGTACGCCAAGCGTGCCTTTGTTCACTGGTACGTGGGTGAGGGGATGGAGGAGGGAGAGTTCTCTGAGGCCAGAGAGGACATGGCCGCTCTGGAGAAGGATTACGAGGAGGTGGGAGTCGACTCCATGGATGGTGAGGGAGAGGAGGATGGAGAGGAGTATTAAATGGAACAAGAAGGCTTTAGTTCAACAGGACATAAATTAAATTGATTGAAATGTTCTCTAAAATGTGTTTCAAACAGAAATGTTTGTCTGTTACTTAAACTTTTTGCCGTTCAGACTAAAAAACCCTGAAATGCCGATTTTGGCTCTGTTCCAGAGAGGTTTGTGTTCATAAATACATTCCAAAAAAAGATATTTGTCAGTTAAACATTTTGCTGTTCAGAGTAAAAACAAGCCTGAAATGTCGATTTTAGCTCTGTTCTAGAGGGATGTTTGTGTTCATAAATACATTCCAAACAAAAATGTTTGTCATTTAAACATTTTGCTGTTCAGAGTGAAAAACAACCTGAAATGTAGATTTTGGCTCTCTTCTAGAGAGATATTTGTGTTCATGAATACATTCCAAACAAAAATGTTTCTGTTGAAACCAGTTTGGCTGTTCAGACTAAAAACCTTTTGAATCTGTTCTAAATAAAGTTCCTCTAATGTTCCCTGGTCTGTCTTTATTAATTCACACTGAGGAGTAAATGTGCTGTTAGTGTCTTCATTTTAGATCTCTGACCTCATTGAGTCACAGTTTTACATCCTGCGCTTGAATCAGTGTTTGAGCAGCCTGTGTGCAGGACTACTGCACTTTTACTACAGTCAAATTTAAGATGGTTCTTATACACACTATCAGAACACTGGTATTTTTTTTGCACTGCTGCAGAAGTATAAACTACACAAATGTGGTATAAACTCTTGTCCATGATCAAAAATAAAAGATAAAATGCCCATAGGTTGCAGCCCCTCGTAAAGTTCAGATCGTATATGGTGGGTGTTTTTGACAAAGATGACCTTGTAAATGAGCCAAGCACAAGACCTCAGATAAAATCAAGACTTTTGAAATAATTAAATTGCAAATACCTAATTATGTCATTTTTAAGAATCCTCAAGTATCATATTTGATTTGAGATAAATTTATTTGTAAAAAATTAGACAGTATGCATTCATGGACATTTCCATGTAAATATAAGGGATTATAGTCAAGTGGCAGATTTCCATCCCCAGTCCCATTGGCAGGTTGGTGTAGACAAAACAAAAACAAACATCAATAATTGGAATAAAACCCACAGAGCAGATTAAAAGACAAGCAACATACAAAAAGCATAGACAACCTGAATGACATACACTCCAAAATATAACGGGCCTGGAGTTGGGGGACCATGAATTATAAACTTCTGGAGTGCTTACCTGCCTGGGAGCCCAGGTCCTTGTTATATTGCTCAGAAATATAAAGTGCATGCTGTATTGCACATTACCCTTCTGCCCAAGCTTACAAAGTGCCAGATTGAATATGATATTGCGAGATCCTCATAGCACACGGTTGCACATGTAGATGTTTGAGAAGCTATTGCACTAAGAAAGCATACAAAGCTGTCTACATAAGCACTAATTCACAAAAATGGAAAACAGAGATGTATATATGTACACAACAGTGGACGATTATGGATAAAAAGGAAAGTATGTTTAAGAATAAAAATGTTTATTTTTGATCATGTTTATTTGGTAGAAATTCTGTCAACTTAGGTTTTGCCTAACTTGAACGGTAAAACAGATTTATTCAGGTTTAAATTCTGAAAAACTTTCAGCCAAACTACTGAATTGAGCATTTGTTCTCAGCATAGCTCATGAACTACACGAGTTAGTCATATCAACAAAATGTGGGTTATCAGCATTTAATGAACCAAATACTTACTAATTATACTAATTATATTGAGAAAAATGCTGCACTGAGTCAAGATGTGAAGCATCTGGTGCCCTTCAGTGATAGAGGACAGAGACAGGATTCAAAAATGGCAAGTGAGCGTCCAGATGTTTGCAAAAAGGCAGTTTTACAGGGATATGTGTACGAAACATATCCCTGTGAAAGAGCGGATTTTTAACAGGTCAATGCCTCAGATTTTAAAGTAAGATTGAATTTTTTTAAGAACTCCTGTCTGTTTAAAATCTGGACAGTTATCTTCCATTTTTGAAATATCAACTGTATTGACTGCAAACCTGAGATATTGTGCAGCTCCATTGGTTTCTTTAAATCACGGATCAGTAAGGAGGAGCATGAGCTGTTGAACAGGACACAGAAATTCTTCTGACTCTGACATTTACGAGACAGAAACTCTCAAACAGGTTCTGCCTTGAGTCACGCAACCTCATTTACTCCCTTTACATCACCATTAATGGAAAGGTTCAGGAGAGTTCATGTATGTGTCAGAAGATATGGCCGTAGAATCAAAGAGTTGTCTCTACAGCAAAAGAAATACAGTCCTATTAAAAACAACAGAAGTCCTATATCAGCAAGTCCTGGTCTTAGTCTCCAGTATACCTGCTCACTTTTAAAGGGATACACCAACTTTTTTTTCGTGTCTTGTCTCCTGCATGACAAGCAGATATACTCCATTCTTTTGACTGGTGCAATGACAAGTAAGAGACGGACAAAGCTCGCCCACCACAGAGCTTTGAACTTAGCTCAGAACACTGGAAGTCAATGAGTAGTGTTAGCCTGCCTTTTTAAAAAAAAAAAAACAATCAACAATAAGTCAAGGCAACATAATACATATGGACATCGGACATCTGTATATGTCCAACAACTAAACTTATACATGTGAATACATACCCATACAGTATATGTCACACAATACCCTGTTTGAGAAGGGACAGAATGAAGCTAAGAGCTTATCTAGTCCTGCCCCTTTCTTACAAATCAGATCCATTATGGAAACAAAAACATAATAACAATAATAATATTTATTATTATTATTAATTAGTAATTCGCAAGCACCTCAGAAAAGTATCAATGTATAGTTAAATATATATATACAGATCTACACATCATACACATATTATATACAGTATATACACATATTTAAATATCATCTGTAATGATGGCATGAATACTTATTTAAATGCACACTCTTGTATTCATAATCATTTATCTCCTAATTAAGTATATACAAACAATAAGCTTCTCCACAAAATATCTGTTCTAAAAATTATTTACAATAATTAATTGCATATGTTAATACTGATCAGTGTTAATATATATGTGGTAACAAATTATTTAGGTATAAAACCAAGTTATCGTTCAATTACTCGTATGAATCTAATTATGCTTGTCTGTAATGTAATTTTAATATTTATCTATTATTGCACATTTTTAAAGTGACATCCAGGCTGTCCCAGAGTTTGACACCACAAACAGAAATGCAGATACTTTAAAGAGTTGTATGGACCATCGGACAAATGAAATTATGTTCACCTCTTAAATTATAGCCCCCCTCTCTGGAATTAAACATTTTTTCTAAATTACCAGGTAACAATTTTCTAAGTGCTTTATATAGCACTTGTGCTGTTTGCAATTTTACAGTATCATAAATAAATTCATAAATTTGAAGGCAATTTGCATTTAAGGGGCTGTTTCCACCACAACAAAAACTGCCGAAATCGGTAAGTGTTTGTTGCAACAACTGTGAATCATTTCTCATCGTTCACTTAAAAGAGCTGTTCAAAAGACTCAACTCATTCACAAAAGTCACATCTTTAGCTCAAACCACCGAAAACACGCTTGCAAGTAGGTCAACAAAACAAAGTCTCTGTTTATGAGTAGAAGAAGATCATGTAATAATAATACATTTTATTTAAAAGCGCCTTTCTGAGCACTCAAGGACACTATACAAAGTAGTTAAAAACACAATTAAAATAAATAAAAACAACAGAGAAAAGTGACACAGAGTCACAAGCATACAATATGATGATAGTAAAAGAAAACGTAGCATAATGCAGTAAAAACGAGTCACAACAAGCACACAGGACCATTTAGAGCTGCTGAAGTGTTTATCTGATGACTGTAGGCAGAGGCAGGCTAACGCTACCCATTGACTCCCAATGTTATGAGCTAAGCTAACTAGCAGTGGGCGAGCCCGTCTCTTTCTTATTATCTCACACACAGTTGAAAGAATGGTGTCTATCTGCTTGTTGTGGACTCAGGAGTGAGGCAAGACACACACAAAAAAGTTGTCTTATCCCTTTAACATTGTACATAATGCATTTAGTCACAAAACCCAACATTTCCCAGTGTCTCTGTATTTCCCATTAACAACTTTGTAAAGTGGTGGGAGACTTCTTGTGGGAAGATGTTGATTTGGCATTTTAAAGACACAACAAACTGCAGCATGTCTGACCCAGATAACCCTGTCTACCCACGTTAATCCTGTAACCAGTGGACATGGTCTCATCTCAGCAGAGAGCAGAAACTAACGGGGTCATGCTGCCCTCATAAAAGATAGACTGTGTGATAATAAAAGCTTTTTATTGAAGAGTGGGAGAAAATACAGAGACACTCGGTGACTCCCTCGTGTTCTGTGGTTCATTTAGAGGTTATCTAACAGAAAAAAAAATCTATTTTCAAGTCAAATGGTGCACTTGTTCAGAGATTTTCCATATCAAGTGAGTGTCTCCATGACAACAATGAAAGCTATTGTTGTTAAAGTGCAGATGGCTCCAGGTTGTAAATAAAGCTGTAATCCAAATCTGCTTTGGCTGCTCCCCATTGTGAGTGAATCTCCTTCCACTTTGGTCAGGCCAGCGTCCAGATCTGGGACGCCTGCTGTGAGCTTCACAGTTTGTATAAGAACAAGGGATCCATACAGTGATCCAAACATATGGAGACCTCTAGTGGTGAGGTTTGGGGAGTAAAGAGGGGCAAAGGCAGTTTAAGAAGGCCTGTATCCACAACAGATGTATGATGGCAACACATTGAACTGCAGGTAGACCTTAAAAGGATGAAATAAATCAGCAGGAGAGGAATCAAACTGTATTTATAAAGCACTTTTCATACAAAAAAATGTAGCACTAACTACTTGTGTAAAACACAAGCAGATATGTGTCAGGGGATACAAAATAAAATACAAAACCCCACTCATCCTCCGAACCCACATTCAACACACACAACCACTCACACATGCACACACACACCCACACACACACACTAGGACACTAAGTGAGGACTCTTCAGACAGCCACAGACGACTGAGGAAGCACGATCTTGAGTTAAAAATAAGGAAACAGGAGATAAGACTAAAATTAGACTAAGAAGATATAATAAAGGTTATAAAGTGTTAAACGTTAACATAAGAGTCTTAAAACAATCAACAAATGAACATAAATAAAAAGAGGTAATGAAACACAAAATAGTAACTCTGAAACTAAAACAGAGTAAAAAACATATAATGCAGATTAAGAGAATAAAACAAAAATCAGCTAAAAGTCAGACTAAAAAGGAAGGTCTTTAGTTTGCTTTTAAAAATATAACCAGCTGAGATATATATTAAAGAGGAGGAAAATAAACAATAGTTATATCATAAAATGGACTCCTGTCAAATATATCACATTATTATAAGATATCCTAAATGCAACTGATTTCATTTTAGAGCTTTTGGGAATATTCTAAAAACTCTGTATGTTTAAAAGCTAGTGTGTGATATCAGCTAAAAAAAAGGGTTTATAACTTTAAATTATTGCACATCATCAACAATAACCAGGGGCAAGGTACTCAAAAGTTGTTATACATATTTCATTACTAATGCTTTTTACTCATAACTTCTTTAATCAAGGTAATATAATTATCACACTTACAGTGTAGAATCAAAAGATAGTAATTATTTTACTCTCAAATTAGTTATTACTTTCTTGTCTCTCAGAAAACTGATCAACAAACAGGATGAAAAAGGGGCTTTATATCCTCTTAGACTGCATATAGAGCAGTGGATCAGGACCTTTTTCCCTCAGAGCCCCCCGTAGTTAAACCTCAGAAGATTCCAGCATCCACAGAGACCCACATGGACAAAAATCGACATATCACTGTGCAAAATAAACACAGTTTTAAGTGTTTTCACGATTAGCATTTTTGATTAGTAAGATAAAATGGATGCACGCACACATTCTTGTGCAACAAGTATTTCTTTAAGGTTAAATCATTGTTTTTGCCAAGATCTGCAAACCAAATTTTGACCAACTCAAAGCTGAGCAACGTCTCGTGCCAGGTTGGGAACCCAGGCTTTAAAGTTACAATATTTTATTTTGGGATTTTTGACTGAAGCACTCAGTTGTTCACCTGTTTTATTTACTGATATATAAAATAGTTTGAGTGTTACATCCTGGTCCTATCTTTCACCACAAGACTTAACTTCAGGGGGGGACAGCTGGTGGCCCAGGGTCGACTTGCGGCCTCCCTACCCCCTTAATGCAGGCCGCCAGGCAATTCCAATAATGTACAAGCGTGAAATAATGACAGCATATGCCCTGGAAAAAAATTCTAATTTTCCTATGAAATAGTGCTCTTATCACTGCAGCTGTTTCTGTAAAAGACCTTTTAATCAATTACTGAATATATCTGTAAAAATATAGATAAACATATAAGTAAAACATACTGTACTAAGAAGAAAATGTTCTTTACCATCCAGTGAATTTTTTTTCAATAACATTGTCCAGTGGAACCAACAGAGAGAGGAACACCACATGGTCCCTTCTATTTACTTAATACAGCCTGCCTTTTGTCTTCAGGTTTCCAAATATTGCATTCACACAGATGAAAAATTCTGCCATAAAGTTTTTTAGTCTGATTTGCCACTATGACAACATTTAAAAAGACAAACAAGAAAAATGAAAAATAGGCATATTTTGTCTAACTTCACTGGATTACTCATGCTCCTTTTTCCTACTTACGAGTATGCATTATGATGTTAGGCTTATTTAGTTCTTGGAATCTTATTTCCTTGTAAATAGTTAAAATGGGAACAATTAATGTGATGGAAAGATGCAAAAATTGCTGAGGAAGGTAAACATTAGGTGTACAAGTATGTACTGAAGTGTATATTAAGTACACACTTATATTTTTCATTTGCAAATTGAATGTGGACTGCTGTGCTAAAATGTGAAGTGATGTACACTCTTGAAAATGAAAATGGTCAACACCATATCTATCCCTTCCTCCACAACCAAAAAAAACTGAAAGGATCTGGATGGGTCAGGAACAAACTAAAAATGAAATTCAGTTCAATTATCCTGTTTAATATCTGGTTTAATTTTATTACTTACACAAATCATTAGATGATAATTGCAATAATTTTTCAGTAAAGGTCTTTTGTGAAGCATTATAAATGTTTTTGGGAAAGAAAATAGGTCAAATAATTTTAAATAACCATCAGTAAATCAGTGTAGTTTCTCTGTCATCAGTGGCATGGTTATCCAATTGGTAACTGGACAGGTTCAGATTCTTTTAGGTATTTGTATTAATATTTTCTGTCAAGGTTTGAACCCCAAAAAACTAACAAAAAAAAAACCAAAGGTGCAGACCCAAATGCAGATTTCAAAGAAAAAAACTAAAAAGGGATCAAAGTCCAAAAAAATCAAAAACCAGTCCATAACAAAAGCTCCAAAAAATACAAAACAACGTCTTAACCAAAAACCAACCAAAAACAGAAACTACCTTAAACTCAGGAGATAACACAGGGAATCACTGGAGACATGGTGAAGAGGAAGATGAATGACCCAACAAAGAGTACAGGGAAAATAGAGACTAAATACACCAGGGCAACACCAAGCACAGGTGAAACAATCACACAGGCGGAGGGAATCATCATCAGAGAGACACAGAAGGGAAGGCAGGAAAACACCACGAGGAACACAGGGTTTTCAAAATAAAACAGGAAACAAGAGAGACAAGGGAAACAGGACACAAAACGGGTAACTTAACTAGGATCAAAAACAGGGACATGACAATAACAGGGAACACTAGGAGGTCTAAAAGGGGAACATAATATAAAATAACAGAACAAGCCATATCCTGACAATTTTCAAAAATATGAACTAGGCCACTTTAATCAGTGTTGAATAACCATCATGTGTTGGATAACCCACAAATACACAGAATAATAAAATATTCCACTGAAACAGTGCCTTTTACTGCCTTTGATTTATTTAACAAGCTCTCAAATGTTCCTTTTTTTGTTTTTTAAGCTTGGAAATATTACTTTATATACTTATAAACGCTATGTATTTAATATTTTGGTTAATAAGAGGTAAAGTTGATTGTCTCATTTCTTAATATAAATTACTGTTTAACAGTTTTACCCTCTGAACCGAGAAAAACATTAATGCGGACCTGATTCCTGCACAGACTGTAAAAGACGAACGTTTGTTTGGAGAGCGGCGGATTTGACGCATGCGCACATCTCCTTTCGGTAGAGAAGCTCGTGCCGCTGAGGACAAATGTGATCCAGCTGCGCGTGCTCCCGCTTGTTGATGAGTATAAAAGCTCCGCCCGGCATCAGTCTCATCAGGAGCTTCTCACAGGATTCATTGAAAACCGGAGTGAGACTTCAGTTTCATCTGAAATCATCCTCTTTCTGCGACGGGAATCATGGTGAGTATATTCAACACACTGTTGGACTGCCACACCAGGTAAATGATAAATGGTATATTGGTTCGTTTTTGATGGTAAAATGTTAGCTAGTTTTTGTAAACGTTTCTCTCATTTGTCCTTCAACGTGATCACAGGAGTTTATGATGCTACTTAAACCAAGCGATTTATATGCTTTCACAGCACTAACAAAACGTCCTGAGATGTACACCAAATCACTGTTTTCAGCTCACAAAATTACAACCTCCGTTACTTTTGTGTAAATTAAACAAAAACGGGCAGTCAGTGCAACCAAACCTAACCATCCCGTGTTAAAGGTAATTAGTCAAGTTGTCGCTCCCTGTTACCAAAAACTAAAAAATAACCAGGATTGGAAAGTAACAGTAAATATATTTCAGATACTGTAATTGAATAGCTTTGTGTACTTCTACTTCCCTAAGTAGTCGTTACCTCTTTTTTTTGTCAGTGTTCATGCAAGTGGCATGAATTTTAAGATAAGATAAGATAGATAAGATAGTCCTTTATTGATATTGATTTTAGAAAGATTGTGTATTTTTTTTTATTGATCTACAGTCAGTGTAAAATACTGTGTAGAAACAAGTGTTACAATCCTACTGTTAAGAATACAAAATATGCCACTGAAACCCAGCCAAATGGAAGTTTTGATCATACTTCACGCAATTTATTATCAGGGTGTCAACCTGTGATTTTTTTTTTTTTTTCTTTTGCCTTGAATTGATTTGTTTTGAGTACCCTCCACAAAATGGTGTCATTTTGACCGTATGAAAATTAGTATTTCTCTGCACAGAAAATGATTCATTAAAAATCAGTGTTGCTGCTAATCATTGATGTATCCCAGGCTGCAGTGATTCAATACAAAAAAATCTACTTTGCATGTATTATACTAAACTTTTTCTATCTAAAAACATGATACCCTGTCATTTAAAGGGTTAGACTCTTAAGAAAATCATTCATATTTAATGTTCGAGGACTGTCTGGATAAATGTCAAGCACAAAATAGAAATATCTTTTATAGCTACATTTTGTAAAAATGTGATTGACACTCTACAGAAAATAATAATGCACAAAAGTTAGTGTTGCTGCAAGTCATTGACATATTCCAGGTTCTAATATCCCACTGCAAATCTACTGTATCAGTAGTATATTGGAAATAATCAATTTTTAGTTTTCTTTCCATCTGAAAACATGGTGGCATCATGACAAACCTGACATTCAATGGGTCACAATCTTAAATTTAATTTGTATTTTTATATCAGTTATGTAAAATGTGGGTGGAAAAAAATAGATTAAAGAATATAATGTATATTATGGCTTTTTGAAAGCACATTTATGGTGTTCGGTGTGTATGAATAATATTAGACCAGTCCCCAGCCTTTCCACAAGTTGAAACTACAGTTTGTTTACAACATTACAATAAAAATAAATTTGCTTATTGTGGTTATTTGTTAATCAATCTCCTCTTTATTTGGTGTTCTATATTCTGTCAAATACAAACACTTAAGCAGACTGATTTGTAGCATGTAAAATGTGTATTTTCACTGATAACCAGGTTAAAATACTATCTGGTTATATTTGGATCAATATCTGCTTTTACTATGTGCTCGAGTGCATTTTGAATCATATTTTAATCTAGTAGATTTATTGTGCTACTATAACTATAGTTTAAGTCAATTCACTAAGGTGCAATGTTTTCACACATGGAACCTCTGAAAATCGACCGTACTGCAGATTTTGACAACCTTTAAAGCTGCTTAGGATAGCAAATATTCTCCATAAATGGATATAAAGCACAATTACTCATCAATTTTACAACACCCATCACATGCAATCATTCAGCTGGACACCTTTTGTTTTGAACACTGAAATAAAATAAACAATCATTGACATTTAGTGTAAAAAAAAAAAAAAAAAAATCTCAAACTGGCTCTGAATCCTGTTTATCCTGTTTATGGCAGAGGAAGTCAGAATTGATTGCACAGCACTTCCTCCACTTTAAGCTGCCTCATTCCTGGAGCTGCACAGCTGAGTCATTTCAGCAGTCTCATCACGTTCCTCTGCTCTGCAGTCTCCTGAATAGGCCTGGTGTCTGCTCCAGATTCAAGATCAATGAATCACTCTGTCCCTTGGGTTGCTCTCATCAGGTTTTATTTGTGCATTGACGCATCCAGACAGGACCACCCCCAGAAGTGAAAGGGGCCCCTGAAAGACCCAGTATGGGCCATCCAGACCTGATTTTTAAAACGAACCTAGTGAAGGCTGCGTCAGTAGTGCTAGTGTTTGCCTCCCTGGACAGCTGAGTGGGACAAACACCCGAGCTTGTTCCTGTAATTCTTCTTAATGTGCCATCCGAACCTCTGTGCAGCTCCTGGAGAAGCCACGCTTGGTGATTTGACCCTTAATGTTGGGCTTTGAATTTATGTTGACAGAATGTAAAACAGACTTGACACTTCAAGAAAGATGTTTAAAATGTGAATGTTTATATTTTACCGAAATAACTATAAATAAACATGCATTTTGGGGAGTATTTGGGACTCTGCTCCAGAAAGCCTTCTACTTTTACCCCCTAATGGGTACCCTGTACATACAGGGCATATAAAATAGTTCTGGCTAGTTGGATTGCTTGAAGTTTGTCACATACCCCAGCCAGAGTTTGATTTTATTCGTTTTGTATTTTATGCAACATCAACTCACCCCAAATGTTTTTGGATCCTAAAATAGCAGCATGTGTCTGACTTGGTTATGACGATGTGGTGTTTATCTCCTCACAAAGAGCTTTTATTCCATTACCTTTAGGCCTTAACTTGTGACGACTAACCTGCAACATCAATTAGATGTGGTGGTTTTTTTGTGAATGTCATTGGAAAATTTTGGTCTCCTAATTACACAACTTGCCTCATCTCTTTCCAGCGTGAGTGTATCTCAGTGCACGTTGGTCAGGCTGGCGTCCAGATTGGCAATGCCTGCTGGGAACTCTACTGCCTGGAACATGGGATCCAGCCGGACGGACAGATGCCCAGTGACAAGACCATCGGAGGAGGAGACGATTCCTTCAACACCTTCTTCAGTGAGACTGGAGCTGGAAAGCACGTCCCCAGAGCAGTTTTTGTCGACCTGGAGCCCACCGTCATCGGTAAATGAGAATTAGTGAGGACTTATGATTTTTGCAAAGTTTTTCTTCATGAGCTAAACTGTTTGATCTGTTTTCTTAAGATGAAGTGCGCACTGGTACATACCGCCAGCTCTTCCACCCTGAGCAGCTGATCACTGGTAAGGAGGATGCTGCAAACAACTACGCCCGTGGACACTACACCATCGGGAAGGAGCTCATTGACCTGGTGCTGGACAGGATCCGCAAACTGGTGAGTGATTTGAACCACGAACAACAGTCGATCAGAACGTTTCTAAATCATAATGTCTCACTGTGTCCGTCTCCATCCTCAGGCTGACCAGTGCACTGGTCTCCAGGGCTTCCTGGTCTTCCACAGCTTCGGAGGTGGTACCGGCTCTGGTTTCACCTCTCTGCTGATGGAGCGTCTGTCCGTCGATTACGGCAAGAAATCTAAGCTTGAATTTTCAGTTTACCCAGCTCCCCAGGTGTCCACTGCTGTGGTGGAGCCCTACAACTCCATCCTGACCACCCACACCACCCTGGAGCACTCTGACTGTGCCTTCATGGTGGACAACGAGGCCATCTACGACATCTGCCGTAGAAACCTTGATATCGAGCGTCCTAGTTACACCAACCTGAACAGGTTGATCAGTCAGATCGTGTCCTCCATCACTGCGTCCCTTCGTTTCGATGGTGCCCTGAATGTTGATCTGACAGAGTTCCAGACCAACTTGGTGCCATATCCCCGTATTCACTTCCCTCTGGCCACCTACGCCCCTGTCATCTCTGCCGAGAAGGCGTATCATGAGCAGTTAACAGTGTCCGAAATCACCAACGCCTGCTTTGAACCAGCTAACCAGTTGGTCAAATGTGACCCTCGCCACGGCAAGTACATGGCCTGCTGCCTTTTGTACCGTGGTGACGTGGTGCCCAAAGATGTAAATGCTGCCATCGCCACCATCAAAACCAAGCGCACCATCCAGTTTGTGGACTGGTGTCCCACTGGTTTCAAGGTGGGCATCAACTACCAGCCCCCCACTGTGGTTCCTGGTGGTGACCTGGCCAAGGTCCAGAGGGCCGTGTGCATGCTGAGCAACACCACTGCTATTGCAGAGGCCTGGGCTCGCCTGGACCACAAGTTTGACCTGATGTATGCCAAGCGTGCCTTTGTTCACTGGTACGTGGGTGAGGGGATGGAGGAGGGAGAGTTCTCTGAGGCCAGAGAGGACATGGCCGCTCTGGAGAAGGATTACGAGGAGGTGGGAGCGGAGAGTCTGGAGGGCGAAGAGGAGGATGAAGGAGAAGAATACTAAGTGGCATGCACATCCAAATATTGATTGTAAACTGTGCCTGATGTCAACAATAAAACTCGCTCATATCTGCTGCACTTGTTTGGTTTATTAATGCACTTTGGTTTTAATAACCAGATTCAATGGAACAATTTGATTCCTTTGAAGTATTAATACTGAAGTTCTTCAGAACTTTGAGTGCTATTGTGGTTTGAAAACTTCATTAAATATTAAAACTACCCTGTCTGGGATGAAAACTGGTTTAATGGGTGCTTCCAAAGCCAAGACATCCTGCTGTTAATGGAAATTGCTCCATGAGAACTTTGTTTTTCCTTTTTGGAGATAACTTGACTTGGTCTTGCAAAATGTTTTTGTCAAAACTTTTACCTGTAAAAACTGAAGACGCTCAGGAGTTTAGAAGAACGTACCTTTTTTAGAAACCTAATCAGTAATTCACTGTGGCTCCGTTACTGCATACGTGAGGTGATAAACTGGATGTAGCTGCTGAGAATGCACAAAGGTTTAGGATAGAAAAAGAAATTAGTTTCTAAAACAAGGCTGGTGCTACGAGGAGGGCAATGCCCCCAGAAGTGTTTGCCCCCTCAAATCAGAATTTTAGTTGAGAAAACTCATTACAATATACCTACAACATGTATATTACAAGTTGTCAAAGTAACTGCAGTAGAGGAAAAATCTGCCAAAAAGGGATAAGATACAGTAGCTTCCTCTCGTTTCTCTGTCTCTTCGTTGTATCTTCACAGGCTGTGCAGCCCTCAGTAATCATCCAATCAACTGTTGGTATGCAAATGAGCCAAGACAGAACCTGACTGTATTATCAGGTTTCAGCACAACAACGAAAATAAAGTTAAACATAACATCTGTATTTGTTCAATCAACTGGGGAACTTTTCCTGTTCACAGGGTGTTTCTCAGTCACTCAGACAGATGATCACTGTAACAGACTGAGGATAAACGCCCTGTGTCTGACAGACCCCAACTGCTGCAAACAAATTAAAAACAAGCAAAAGTTAACATGTTCTTCCCTATATGTGTTTTGTTTCATAAATTAGTTTGAGAAGTGATTTGTTTTATAATTTATAAGACTAACTTTCAGTTTTGTAAATATTGACTATAGTGTGTGAAGTCTGAACCGACCTAAAGAGCTAGAGCTATACCGGCAGGAGCTTAGTCTTCAGATGGGACACCCAAGTTGGACAGGTCTGAAGGTAGAGGCCAGTGTAATCCACTTCTCCAGGCCGGGGTTGGACACATAGCTAACAGCCCAATTCCATGAAGAAAACACTGTTACTATAAGCACAGAAAGTGCCTGAGCATGATGTGTGCACACTACACATGATGCCCCCTTCACATTTCTGACTGCCCCCTCATATATGCTTGCCAGGAACCGGCCCTGTGCTAAACTGTTATACAGATGAGGGGATGTAAATGAATGTATTCTTAGAGGAAAGTATGGGGATGTGATAAAAGTACTTGCCTGTTTTCCAAGCAGCTATTTGAAATGACACATTTACATTATGTGCTTGGATAAGTGAAAAGATCGTGAAGGACAGGAATACGGAGGCCCCAGAGGACATGCATTTATTTTAGTGCTCCAGTGAGTAGATTCTTGCTGGTCTTTCTAGATCTTGCCTCCCTCTTGTGTCATCTCACTATAGTTTTACCATAACTAGTTTCATTTTTTCTTTCTGAGACCTTAAGAAATCCCCACGTCACTTTAACCACTAGTATAGTGATAACCTTAGTTTGTATCCAGGGAATACAAATGACTCTAACTGGTACAACTGAATGAAATAAAATGAGTACTCTCTGCTTAGGAGTCTAAACAGGAGTATTCTTCAGAATAGCTAACAAAGACAGAGCTTTAACAAATCTCAGCTTCCATTTAAGCCTCGACTGGTTCCGCTAACGTAACTCGGCTATGTTAAGTCAGAGTTGACTTTGAAGCTTAAACAGTCAGCGTTTGTGCCCATCACAGAGGCCCAGAACAGTCGATTTAATAAGATGATGCAGTGTCTTTAAAGAGAGCAGAACTATTTTCTGGAACAGCACACAGTGATGAAACTTAAAGGAAAATAATAAAATCTGTTTATAACTTAATGAGGAGTATAAAGACATTTTGACCTGCAAAATGGCATCCAATAACAAATCAAAGCACATGGCATGAAAACACGTTATCAAAATGCATCCCGAATAAAAATCTACTTATTCTTTTAAATTTAACAAGATATTTCTTGATGTAAGATTGTGGCTTTTGTTGGCCCAATGATATGCTATTTAATAAAAACAAATACATAAAGAATGACAAACTGAAGAACACTCCTAGGCTAAATGTGTACTGGTGTTACAACTGAAGAGTCCCCATGTACACTGGCAAATTGAAAGGGTCCTACCTTAGTGTTTTCCACAGTGAGGGTCCTGGTCCTAGAGGGTTGCTAGGAGGTTTGCAGAAACTTTAAGGGAAAAAGGGGGAAATTAAACAATAATAAAAATCAAACAATTGCTGTTTGACATTTGTCTTTTTAGTTATTAATTAGTGATGAAGAGCCTGACTTAAAAAGGCTCTGAATCCTGAAGACTTTGTGTATCATATATTTAATACAAGATTAAACAGACTTACTGCTTTTTTATTTTTAGTTGTAATTTTTAAAAGTCTTTCTATTAACTATCTCATCTACATAAAATAATCATCTATTAAACTGTCAGATATGATCAAACATTAAATGATTAATTAATTATTTTTCCATAATCCGATTCACTGTGCATGGTAATGGTTTTAACTGTTTAGTCATCTACAGTCTTTTCTCCCTGTCTGTTCCTCTCACATTTGGCATCTATGTTGAATTTATTCTAGTTTAACTTTATGTTTCTCAAACATCCTTGTTTGTTCTGCATTCATAAATGTAATGACAGATTTGTATCTTCAGAGCACAAAGTTCTGACCTGTATGGTGTTTGAAGGCAACATAAGAGGGGCCCAAATCTTACTAGGAAAAGATCTGACTCCATCTAACACAAGCTGTTCACACTATTTTGAAAATATACAGTCTGAGTTTAAAGGAAAAAAATGTTTCGGTTCCTTTAGACTGCAGTTTGAGTGTATTCACAGTCAGCCAGCACATCCTCCTGCTTGTCAGAGAAAGCTTTTGTGCTTCTGTTGCTTCTGTTGTGACCTACTTGATCTCTGGACCCCGTCTTTCAGTTCTGCAGTGTTTTTCAGTACCTGCTCATTGTACTTTGGTTTATCCTGTGTGGCTTTACAGATGATCTGAATGACTGGCCCTTCATTGAGGCCTCATGAGATGCTGTATTTTAAAACCTTAGCAGGCACACCTCTAGCTATTAGGAATATGATAAGGGATAGTCATAGTACTTTTAAGACATGTTATATCCAACCCCAACCCTACCAGCCAGTGTTGAGCTAGCTGTTTAAGCAAAAAAACTTAGCAAAGGAGAAATACATGACATTTTGACTACAGCTTATTTCACAATAATATGCCTTTATTAACAGCATTTTTAAAACTAGACAAAGTTAGGGTGCTTTCACACCTAACACATTTGATCCAGACCAAACGACCTCTGGTTTGCTTTTTTGGAAAGTTCGTTTTTTTGGGCTGGCATTAAAGCTCACACAAAACTCTGGTGCGGGCCAAAGACACAAACTCTGGTCTGCCAAAAAAACGGGGGTCTCAGTTTGCTTTTAAGCAGACCAGGGTTTGGTTTGCAGTGGGTGTGAAAGCAATCCAATACAAACAAGGACCAAACAAGGCAAGTGAACCAAAAGGAAGAGAAGTGTGGTTGGATTTGGCTGACTGTCACGACAGAAAGCTAATGCTTAGCCAATGCTGTTAGCTTTGGCTCTGCATGCTGCCAAAATGCAACTTTATCTTTATTTTAAGGTAAAGAATACTTCCAATCTGCTTCAAGCTAATAGTTTTATCACTTGATGCCGGTTGTGTACTTCCAGCTCATAATGCAACGATGGGCCTTGATTGCAGGATCAAACACTGCAACTGCAGTCTAAACTGGTGGCGGGAGGCTAGAGATTACACGTCATATGACAGACTGGTTCACCTGAACAGGTGCAGTATAAAACTAAACCAAACCAAGAGAAAAATAAAACAGTGTTGAAACTCTGCCTCTCAAACCAACCCAAGTCTGCAGAATTTAAGGTGTGAAAGCCACCTTTGTCTTGATGAAGAAAAAATATTTTCTTACCTAAAAATATTTTTTTCTTTGTAAAATCCACATGCAACAGTTTCTAGCCTTGAAAAACATCTGTGTTTGATAAGGGAGGAAGTAGAGAAATACTGAAACGATCATGAGACTCCTATCTTATTCCTTGCTGGAGAAAATGGAGGCATTACAACTCTCCTTGTGTTACAACCATCCCAGGTCTCCCCTAATACTGACATGAGAACAAAGAAGAGAGAAAGTTGAAGTTTAGTTTAACTTTATATTTCTCGAACATCCTTGTTTGTTCTTTATTCATATGTAATGACAGACTTTACTGTTCAGACTGAGGTCACAGAGCACAAAGATCTGGCTTGTATGCTGTCTTGAATTCATCATAAGAGGGGCCCAAATCTAAGTTTGAAAAGATCACACTCCATCTGACATGAGCTGTTTAAAGAAAAAAACAATTTCAGTCACTTCAGACTGCAGTGTGAGAGTATTCTCAGTGAGAAAGTTGAAGTGTTGGGCAAGGGAGACCTCCAAAGAGTCTTCAGTTTGTAAAGAATTAAGTCTTATCTGGAAACTAAATTCCTTTAATTTCAAAATAGACTTATTTAATGGTATATCCAAGAATACTTTAAAAGACACTTGTTTTGGGTTCCTGAGTAGCAGTAACAGGGTTGCACAAAGCACAGCCCACAACAAATAAAACAGAATAAAAGCTGTATCTTTGATGCCTAAGCTGGACAATCCACAAGATTTGTTGGTTCATTACCCTTAGCAAAAAGTAGTTTACTGAAGTGTACTACACGTATACTTATTTTATACTAAAAACTGAGGCAATATACTTTAAGTTTACTTTTTATATACTATATTTTATATACTTAAGAATAGCATAGTGAGGTATACTTGGCTTATACTGAAAAGTATAAAGAAAAGTCTAAGACTAAGTACATTAATACTAAGACTTACACTTTTACTTTAATACTTAAACTTGTACTTTAGTATACTTTTTACTTCTTTCTGCCACAAAGTACTACTACTTAGTATTCCAGGTACTGAATAAGGTCGTCATTGTGCTTACATTTAATTTCGAAGATTAAAATTGTTTTTCATTATACTTCAGTAAACTAAAGTTTGAACTAGAAGAATATAACTAGTACACTAGTAGTATAAAGATACATGTACTTGTTGTATACTTGAAAGTGTACTTTAGTTAACTCAAAATGACCTTATAAAGAAAACTTCAAGTATACTTTTATAAATTTAAAAATGTTCCAATTCAATCTGAAGAAGTACTAAATTTGTATACTTTATAGTACACTACAAGTACATGGTCTGTAGTATACTTCTTATACTCGAGTATACTTAATAAAATAAACTTCAAGTAGGCTATACTACTTTTTGCTAGGTGTATTCTTGCTTTCACATATATATATATATATGACAGAAATCTGTATAGCAAATGATTAAATTCTCAGATGTTTTCATGGACAAAATGTCCTCCGGTTCTGGAACGACCCAGCTGCTTTTAAAACACGGAGAAATGCTCTGAGCAGAAAGTCTTCAGTTAACACGGTCACTGTTTAAACCTTACCACCGGTGTCTGGTTTCTTCTGACCACAGCTGGGTTCATCTTTCACCACTGTGAGCTGGTTTCGACATTAAGCAAAGTAGACGGTGTACACAACCCTTCTAATGTAACAAAGACCAACTGTGAGTGATTGTTAGTGATATGTCAGTGTCGGTGAAGTGAAACAAAAGCTCTCCATTTTCAAAATACCCTTCGACTTCATTCACTTCCGGTCTGACTCAGGACTGACAGTTACCGGGCACGCGGTATCAGTGCCCCACTTTGCATGCGCAGTTCGGTCCACGTCACTGTGAGAGAGAAGTGTTTGATTTCAACCAATGGGAGTCTGACCCCGTGACCCGCATAACCAATCAGATCGCAAAGAGCTTTTCCGCCGGCTCAGAAAGTATAAATGACCCCGCCTAGTAAAACCTCGTCAGTTAGTTCTTACACAGGACACATAACGACCTGTCTGTGAGAGATAACTTCATCTGCTCCTCTTCTTTGTTCTTTTAACCACTAATCTCACTCCTCAAGAATCATGGTGAGTATGATAATATAGTTTTTCTTTTGTTATTGCGCATATTTAACCTATTTTTATTCCTTAAAGTGTGTCACCACATGGTATTTGGCCGTCAAGTGTTTCAGTAATGGCCGCTTGCCAAACTATATCTCTATTTTTTTTTGCTGTAATGTTCGCAGTTTCCGGTTAATTTCACAAAATGGAGCTGCCTTAAATCGAGTCGAGTCATGACTGCCAGTTTCCGGGGTTTTCAGTCAGCTCAATGACCCACTTGGCAAGGATAAATGTGCTCCCAGCCTGAGGCATTCCCGTTTTACCGCCTGTTTGTTCGCCGGGGCTCAGCCTTTAAAACCAAAACTGTTCACTCAGTGGTTTTTTTATATGAAGTCCTCCAAACAATGTGTGACATCAAGTCCTTTCACTGTCTGTTGAAAGGGCTTTTTATGAAACTGCAGCTGTGTTTGGTCAGCTTTAACACACAACTGTGACTGGGCATGTTTTTGATTGGGATATTCATGGTGCTAATACCTTAATCCTAAACCTTTAAATTGGGATAATTTCTTTTGACACAAGTTTTGATGACACATCAGCTAAAATCAGGACAATGGAAGGCGTAGGCCTACCTGTTAAAAAAGCCAAAGCACGAAATGAACATGGTCCCCAACAGAAGATTACTATTGATACTCAAGTTTTAAACTTAAACATGAGAGAAAACCAAAGTAACATTCATGCTTGTTTTGATAAATGGCTAAAAAGATTACTAGGCACTCAATTTTGGGTGGTTTCCAACTGACAGTATAAAAACATTGCTGTCAAACTCAGACTGTCTAAAGCAGGGGTGGGCCTCCTGCAGCCCAATAGTTGATTTTAAGTTCGTAAAATTGTTAAACAAAAATCAGATGTTCTGGCACAACTTCAACAACTTCTAAGGTGCTTGGAGAAGAAAGTTTCTCAATATTCCCCAAAATTGCAACCAGAAAGAAGAGCAAATTTGCAAAGAAATCTTTCGGTTTGATAAGACCACATGCTAAATGCAATGCATACAATTTTTTTTGAAGATTATTTTTTGGGGATTTTTGCCTCTTATTGATAGGAGAGTGAGACGGTGTATATGCTTGTGAAGGGGGCTGAGAGAGAGAGAGAGACACTCTGCAAACAGGCCACAGGCTGGATTTGAACCAGAAGCATGTATATGGGTCATTAGACATAATCGTCTTTAATAACAAGTTTTATATTATGTTTAGTGAACATAAATCCTGATAAATGCTTTATTTAATTTTCTTTAAAATAAGTCATTTCTCCCATTTTTTTTTTTTTATTGTTTCTTTTTAATGGTTGGTCCTTCCAAAGCTGAGAATGGCAGTGATTTGGTGACCAATAAAAACATTACAGATATGTTTTAGCAATTTGGACTGTGTTAGGGCCTGGCCTGCAACATTTGATGGATGCAAAAACTTAGAAACATCCCTTTTTTTATAATAAAAAAAAAAAAAAACTTTTTGACTTTTGGTACTGCTTAACACTGTAAAACATTTTAAATGTTCATCTTCAGTGATGACTACCAAAACTGAATTTCAGCACATTTCTTCATGAAGCAGATTATATGTCTGAAAAGCCCTGTGATGTTTTCTAGAGGGGAATTTTGTGTCCAGAGGGTGAACAAATGTTAGAACATGTCATCAGGTGATTCAGTCGTGAATCTCTGGTGTCCTGGTTTCACAAAAGCGCCTTTTTACTCTTCCTCACGTCTTTCATTAGTTCTATGACCGACCCCGGCATGTGACGACTCGCCTTCAGTGTCTGATTAGTCACAAGAACTTAAGAAGGAATTCTCAGTCTGGCCAGTCGTTTCCTTTTAATAATATAGTAACACTGTATGGATGTTTTTTTTTCTCTCCACAGCGTGAGTGCATCTCCATCCACGTTGGTCAGGCTGGCGTCCAGATTGGCAATGCCTGCTGGGAGCTTTACTGCCTGGAACATGGCATCCAGCCGGACGGACAGATGCCCAGTGACAAGACCATCGGAGGTGGAGACGATTCCTTCAACACCTTCTTCAGTGAGACTGGAGCTGGAAAGCACGTCCCCAGAGCAGTTTTTGTCGACCTGGAGCCCACCGTCATCGGTATGTGTCATCAGCACTGTAAATATTAACATAGTAAAGTTAAAGATAAGATGTGTGACTGTGTTCTAATCACCTCTTATCCTCTTATTTAATATTTTCTCCCCTTCTCAGATGAAGTGCGCACTGGTACATACCGCCAGCTCTTCCACCCTGAGCAGCTGATCACTGGTAAGGAGGATGCTGCAAACAACTACGCCCGTGGACACTACACCATCGGGAAGGAGATCATCGACCTGGTGCTGGACAGGATCCGCAAACTGGTGGGTAACCTGATACGGAGAAATATTCACAGCAAAATACCAAACTTTCAGACCATGTTACTGTATCTCAGTCTCGTATGTGCTCACACTTGCCACCTCTTTGTCCTCAGGCTGACCAGTGCACCGGTCTCCAGGGCTTCCTGGTCTTCCACAGCTTCGGAGGTGGTACCGGCTCTGGTTTCACCTCTCTGCTGATGGAGCGTCTGTCCGTCGATTACGGCAAGAAGTCCAAGCTGGAGTTCTCCATCTACCCAGCTCCCCAGGTGTCCACTGCTGTGGTGGAGCCCTACAACTCCATCCTGACCACCCACACCACCCTGGAGCACTCTGACTGTGCCTTCATGGTGGACAATGAGGCCATCTACGATATCTGCCGTAGAAACCTCGACATCGAGCGTCCCACCTACACCAACCTGAACAGGCTGATCAGTCAGATCGTGTCCTCCATCACTGCGTCCCTTCGTTTTGATGGTGCCCTGAATGTTGATCTGACAGAGTTCCAGACCAACTTGGTGCCATATCCCCGTATTCACTTCCCTCTGGCCACCTACGCCCCTGTCATCTCTGCTGAGAAGGCATACCACGAGCAGTTAACCGTGTCCGAAATCACCAACGCCTGCTTTGAACCAGCTAACCAGTTGGTCAAATGTGACCCTCGCCACGGCAAGTACATGGCCTGCTGCCTTTTGTACCGTGGTGATGTGGTGCCCAAAGATGTAAACGCTGCTATTGCAGCGATCAAAACCAAGCGCACCATCCAGTTTGTGGACTGGTGTCCCACTGGTTTCAAGGTGGGCATCAACTACCAGCCCCCCACTGTGGTTCCTGGTGGTGACCTGGCCAAGGTCCAGAGGGCCGTGTGCATGCTGAGCAACACCACTGCTATTGCAGAGGCCTGGGCTCGCCTGGACCACAAGTTTGACCTGATGTACGCCAAGCGTGCCTTTGTTCACTGGTACGTGGGTGAGGGGATGGAGGAGGGAGAGTTCTCTGAGGCCAGAGAGGACATGGCCGCTCTGGAGAAGGATTACGAGGAGGTGGGAGCTGAGAGTGCAGAGGACGGAGAGGACGAAGAAGGAGAGGAGTATTAGGTGATGACATTCCCCTGTACTGATCTTTGGTCTGTGCCTTTTTACATGTCAAAATAAAGTGATTGCAGATGCAACTTTGTCTTTGGATTCATGTTGGTCATCTTTTTAATTGTCATGTCAGACCAATCAAGTTTTCAAACAGACTTTGAGAGTTTCTTCATTGTGTTTAATCAGCTAGGGTGGGGTAAGACACCCTTGAAATATATACCTCAAGGACAAAATTACTTTTCATACTCAAGTCTTTGTATTCATGTCATAAAGACAACCTGTAAATACATGTGCAAATTTTTTGATTGCTGTGGTTTAAGGCAGCGGTTTAAGTATTTTTGGCCAAGGCGCACCTAAAATGAATACACACCATAATGTTCTGAAATCACCTTAAGGCATAACAGTAGCTTAAACTTTAACTGATTATTTAATCCTAATGCATAAAGTTTTTCTTAAGCAGCTGTTATATTCAAATATCAATAATGAGTCAGGAATTTGACAGTTAGACTGTTTAAAGTCATCAAATGGGAGAGGCCAAAAAGACTTCCCTTGAAGGTTTTGAGATTAAAGTGACAGAATTTCAGACGTATTTGGAAAATCACTTCAAACAAAATACTGTTGGAATAAAGTGAAACCCCATTCATGAGGTTTTGAATAGTTGTGGCGATAAGTTGGAGCAGAAATGAATTCTTGCCCTGCCACATGATTTGAGTGTTCTGCAGCCAGTCGGTTTGGCCACAGGGGGGCAGCGCCGTCCAACAGATATCTGAGCTCTGCGCTGACGCTGAGGAGGCAAATTCCTCACATTTGGGAATGCTGCTGTTAATCTGCAGTTCAACCAGCAACTCCACCAAACAGCATGAGGAGTTTAAGATTCATCATTTCATATTTTCAAGTTATCTTATTAGTGCCTTACACGAGAGCGGGCTGTGAGGACCGAGGCCTAACTCTGCCCCGGTTTAAAATAGGGTGTGGTATTCGGTGCGTCCCAGGGGAGGGATGGTGGGCGTCTCATGCTGGCAAACAGGTGGTGTTTAAAAATACTTATTCTGCTTTGACTAGACTGGATTTCTAGAAGTACCATTCATCAAACAAATAGTCTAAGAAGGCAAAATAAACAGAAACCTGCTCACATTCATAAGTGTTGTAAAAGTTTTTATTTAACTTAAGTGTTTTAATTTTGACCAGGTTTGGCTACATAAATGCATGTATTCAAACTCAGTGGTGTACTTTAATTTATCTACTCAACAGACAAAACAGACTTTTAAATAACTGACCTATATGAATACTTTGTTTTTTAAATTTACTGATCATTTCCCCTTAGTAGAATGACGATATCTGCCGAAAATGAGATTATTTAACCCTCTTTTTGGCGCTGAAACAATGCACAAGTGGTCTGTGTGTTCATTTGCAAACTCAAAGGCAAAACAACTCCAGCTCAAACCTTTTTTTTTTACCTTTAAACCAACATTTTCTCAGTGTAAGACATGGAGTTAAGAACAATCCACTTTTTTATCCTCCAGCTCACAATCACGAGGTAATCGGACGTCTTTGGGTAATAAATTAATTTAGGGTTGCATATATCTAGACAAAAATGACAGAGTATTTTGAATGCTTCAAAGATGTGCACTTCAAAATGGTACAAAAATACAGACACAAACTCACAAAGTGCCCTCATGCGTACAAAAGTTGAACTCGTTGAAGCAAAACAGGCCCTGAATATAAAGCCGGGGAGGCAGCAGTGAAAGTTTCCAAGCAGCAAAAGTTCTGCTGCTTGATTTACAGTCTGGGAGTCTTTCTACATCTTACAGAATTTGTTCTAACTCATAAACCAAACCCTTCATTTTCTACAATCTCACTCTAATGCAAAACATCCACGACTCTCATTTTAAACCACGGGGGTGCAGCACGATGAACATATAAACATAAACAGCAGTGACACTCATAAGCTTCTTTTCCTATATTTGGTTCATCAGCTCCTAAAATCAAAGCAGCAGGTTGACAATAAATGAATAAAAATCCCAGTGAACATGAACATTTCACAGTGTAGTACAACACAGTCTCAAATACAAATATGTTTTTGCAGGATACGCTCAGCTCCAATGAAGTCTGTGATGCTCTCGAGCATGGGCGGAGCCAGGGGGGCCCAAGTGTTGTCTAAAAAGGCCCAAATTTTTCAGGTTATTGATTACTGATGTGGCCCTCAGGGATGTTGCTCATTTGATCTTTTTTATGCTCTTTCTCATTCATTATTTGCATCTTTTATCTAATGTACAGTGCCCCGTAGTTTCTGAAAAGGGCTACAACAATATACTTATAATTATTCTGATTATTATTATCATTATAAAACTGTAAACTGCGCTGTTCCCAGAAAGTCTTTCCTGATAGTGAGGCCGCAAATCGACGAAAATATGAAAAAGACTGAACATTTTAAGAAAAAGACTTAAAAACGTATTAAAGCCTGTATAAGTATGAGATAGACTCCTTTATAAAGTTATTTCATGACTCATACAGTTGGGCTATAAAGTAAATCCATACCCAGGACAAAGCAGTCCGATTTTTGACCTTTTTTGTGAGTAATGCTAAATAGGAATTTAATATAATTTCCCCTAAAGCCAGCAGTTTTCAATCATCAGGCGGTGGACCAGTGCAGGCCTATAGATCATTTGATCCCGAGCCATCAAATGATATAAATAATTAATTTAATTCCCTATTTTTTGACTAACTGATTGAAAGAATAAAACACACATCAGCCTGGGTGAATTTACACATCTGCTCCTTTTCTCCATCAGAACTATGATGATAAATATGTGAGGCCTGAAATAAACTCAGTGTTCAACCTCATGTTCGCAGACAAATGCTGTTTCATTAGCAGAATTGTGTCGTTGTGCTTGACTGAGCACAGTGTGCATAACTGGAGGAAATCCAGGGCACACGAGGGAGCTCAGGCTGGAAACAACGTACTGATGCGCAGATACCGAGACAGCTCACATATCACGGATGTCTCTGTGTTAAAGTGTTTCATCATATGTCAAAATATCCTCATGAAGTATGTATTTAATAATTAAACGTACTTATAGAAGCACAGCCACACAAGTCGGTAATAGTCACCAGTTTACACGTTCAAAACTCCATCTTTGTTACCTCTGCCAAGGAGGTTATGTTTTGCCAGCAAATGTTTGTCCGTTAGCAAGATTACACAAAAACTACTGGGTGGATTTTGCTGAAATTTTCCGGAGATGTTGGTAATGGCCCAACTTAAAAATTATTTTGGTGGTGATCCAGATAACCACCATTTGCGAAAGATTGTTTTTGCTCAATAACTGTCTAATAATAATGATATCAACATGATTCTGAGTGCTAGGTGTGGGTTTTCAGGGTCAAGAAATCATATTGTGATGGTAACTTTAACATGGAACTATTGACAGCAATATGTGAGCTACCTTGGCGGAGGTTTACGCTCTCCTGAAAATGTCTGCCTTTTTCATGAAGCAAGAACTAAAGTTTTGATCAACATGTTGTAGTTTGGTTTTAGAAAGATGGAGACAGTTTGAGAAATATGAACAATAATGTTGATGCTAAGGGATTCTTTTCTGTTGGTGGTCAAACTTTGTGCTTACATCAGATGTTGTACAGACTTTAATTTAAAAATCTACATTACCATAAGTATGGTTTGAAAATACAAAAGCCAAACAGAGACAGAAAGGGACCCTCCCCAGTTTGGGCTAATCCCCAGGTATTTCCCCCTCTAGCTCCGCCCCTAATCAGAGACTCTAAACAACAAATGCAAACATGACTCTGGTTTACAGTAGAATTGCAGTTTTAAGCAGTATTTTCTTGCAGGCTTCTTGGTATAAACATTTCAGATAATTAAAGCATAGATTCTAACACTCGATAGTCTTTCACACGTTTGCTGTAGGAGTCCAAACATTCAAGTTTAAGGCGTAGTGGAGAGATTATTCAGTCTGCATATGTTTTCAACATTCCTTCAGCCAACCATAATACAAACAAATGTCATGTGACAAACAATAATGATCTAAAGAAACTAGTCTGGCTAATTTGTTGTTGTAAGCCAATCAAATATTAAATTAAATCCCTTTTTTTGCTAAATGTTGACACACTTGTGACACACTGTGACAAAGCCAAACTGAGACTTCTCCAGTGCCGACATGCTCCGACTTCAAACATTCAAACATCATCGTATTCAGATGCACTGACTCTCTTCAGTCATTCATTGTCCTTCAGTTTGTCAAACCTCCTGACAGAGAGGAGCTTCACAGAGCTGCACACAGTCACACCAACACTAAACCTTCATCAGAGGAGCTGCTGCCGTCTGCACGGAGCTTCTTCAGATCCTCCGCCGTCGCTCTGATCGCTGGTCCAAACTGAGGAGGAGGAGGAGGAGGCCGTCTCTCTCCAGCACTGCTGGTGACCTAAAAAACACAACATTTGTCTTTTAAGGACTCTGTTGATTCAACTGCAGACACGTTATGACAGCTTTGTATGTTTTTAACTGCAGCACTTTTCCAGCTGGTTTTGACATCACATCTACTGTATGATCAGATGTAATAGAGCCTTAGATCAGGCATTGAGATGTGATGGTTATATGCTCCAGGCACTGAGGCCATTATCTTTGTGTTAACATGGCAGCTTTAGGCCTCAGACACCGCTCTCTGAGCTGGAATCAAAAATACTGCAAACATGTGGGACTGCTGTGCTCCAGGCTTTTCTCCTCTGTGTGATGGAGCACTTCTATGAACAAGACAAAATGTCCCCAGTGTCAAGACTTTTCCCTCTGGTGAATGTGGTGAATATCTTACCTGAGGTGGAAGAAAATGTCTCATGACAAGATGTGTACGAAGAGAATGGCCAGACCGATATTCAGCATGATGACCATGCAGATCATGATGGTGTTGGGGCCCTAGAAAACACAAGAGATGATCTGATGTTAGTTTATGGGATTCAGTATGGGGTTCTCTCACCTTTGAGTGAATACATTTTTTTATATATTTTCAACACTGTAGAAACATAAAATAAGATAATAATTTTATCACAATGCATTAAAAAAGACTCTGCTCTGACAAAAGTCGTCTGACTGGATTAACTGGGCAATGGCTGCTATGAGACAGTGTTAATTTTGTTGACTAATAATTTTCATCATAGCCGACAAAAACTAGACAGTAACTAATAAAAACAAGCGCACATGGACAAATACTAAAATGAAATTAACTGACATTTTCGCCAGCAAAGAAAAACTAATTTGGTCATGTAGAAAGTAGGAACAAGTTAGGAATATATCCAATCACAGCTGCTTTGGTTGTGTGGAAAGGTTGGATGAGTTAAGAGGGACATCCAATCACAGCTGCTTTAGCTTGGTGGTGGTGGGATAAGTTGTGGAGCGATCCAATCAGAGCTCCTCTCTTTATGAATTGATATATTCATGTAGAGCAGGTTCACTGTTTGTTGTCAGTTCTGGTATTGTAACTGAGATGCTCTGCCAGGTAGCCTAAATAAAGGTGACTGCATTTCACACAAAAGTTCAATTTGTTTCTGTTCATTTATACATTCAAACTTTACAAGCATTCAATAAAGGGTTATTAGATGTTTAATTTATCCAAGTGTAAAACATGACTTCAGAAATTCAAGGAAAAATAAAAAATGCCTTACCCTTTACACTTCATATTTTAGTCGACTAAATTGACTAAAATGTGAAATTTCATCAAGTAAAACTAGACTAAGATTAAAACAATGACTAAGTTGTGACTAAAACTAAAAGATATTTTAGGCAAAAGACTATAACTAAAACTAAATAAAAAGTGCTGCCAAAATTAACACTGGTATGAGAGATAACAATCCCAACCCTGCCCTTAAAAGAGTCTAGAGCAGGGCTTACTCTTTTTTGTGAAGGATTTAGAGGAAATCAGTCTGTTAATCATGCTGTTATTTGTGTTTTTGGGAAGCCAATACTCCTTCCTGTGTAACGAATTTACTCTTTTAGGTAAAAATAAAAATAACTTAAACCTTGATATATCCTCAGAGGACCATGGCTGGTGGCTATTATATTAAAAATGTAACAGAGAGCCCCCTGATCAGTGACAGTCTTAGGTGTGGACCATCTTTGATGATGTGTGTATTTTCCAGTCTCACCTCGAGTTCCTCTGTGGTCACCTCACTACTCGGGCTGGACACCACGGCCTTCAGTCTGGCCTCTGCTTTAGGATCGACCTTTGGTGCTGGTTTGGTGACCACAGTTTTGGCCTCTGCTGGTTTTGGTACTGTTTTGGGTTCAGGAGTGGGCGCAGGTTTCGGGGATGGCGCTGGACTCGGCTGTCGTCTCAGCACGGCTTTCGTCTCTGCTTTACTGGATGGCCTGCTCGCCTCTCTGGACTCCGCTTTGTGCTCTGAGACGGGCGTTGCTCGCTCCTGGACTGACGGGGCTCGCTCAGGTTTGACCTCCACGGCTTTGGGCTCTGGGGTGACGGCTTTGGAGGAGACTCTGGAGGCGGGGCGGGGGGCTTCTTCTTCATCTGGAGCGATGAGGCTGTTCCTTACAGGGGCAGCAGGAGGAGGAGGAGGAGCGGCTTCTGGAGCTTTTACCTCCGACTCAAACTTCTGTAGGGGTTTTATCTCCAGGTCGGACCCCTGCTCGTTCTTGTTGCTCTGACGGCTCGGGTTGCGGGAGGGCCCACGGCTGCTGGGGGCCCCTCCGCCCTCAGGAGCAGCTGCTGCAGGAGGAGCTGTAGCAGCAGCTGAGGGTGTGGTGGGGCGACTGTTGGGCTTGCTGTTGGGTTTACTGCCTCCTTTACTGCCGCCTCCTTTGCTGGTTTTGTCTTCGTTCCAGCTCCCCGGGCCGAGGAGCTTGGGGTCTTCTTTGCTAAAGATGCCCGGGCTGGGGGAGGGGGTGCGACCGGGGGAAGAGCCGGGCATGAGGCTGTCTAATTCGTTCATTAGGGGGCTTTCAGGCGGCGTGGGCAGGGGCTCCTCCTCGGCTAACAGCGGCTCATGCATGACGGTGTCCGTGTTCTCGCTGCCCTCTATCACCTCGTGCAGCACTCTCTTCTTCAGATACTCAGGACCTGCAGACGACAAATAAATCTACATTTTAGAGGGTTTTTTTTATTTGGAAAAGCAGGACATCACCTTTTACATCACATTTTAACATTAATAGACTTTCCTTGTTTCACTTTCTGCCAGAAAGTAAGGACAGCTTTCACATACTTCATACATACATACTTTCCTGTTTTTATATGATTTTTAACAGTCATATAAATCCAAACTCAGAACCGAGGGAAGAAGAGAGATGTTCCTTGTGAATTCCAGAGATCATACATCGAAGAACTACATTCTTGTGTTTACAAAGAAATCACAGTAAAAATAATAAGAAAGGATATAAAAACAAGACATGATGCAGGTGTATTATCACCTGTAGTAAGTAAGTTCAGCTAAAATCAGATCTTAAAGGTTTGACGTACTCAGTCCATTTCGACCAGATTCTGTGAAACTTATCCTTTTGTATTTTGAGGGGGAAGGATAATTTTTCCATCATGTAAATTTTGTGTACAATTTCAATCCATTCCTCAATGGTGGGAGGTTTCACCTTTAACCATTTCCTAATAACGGCTTTTTTACTTGCCATCAAAAGTGCCAAAAGTAATTTATTATCATTACAACTCCAATTTTCAAAAAATACTTCACCAAAGTACAAACTTTCAAAAGTAAATACCAAATACACCAAATATAAACATACTATGTTTATGGATCTCCTCCCGATATTTTTAATGATTCAGCACTTCCAGACAATATGAAAATGAGATGACTGTCTCCAACATGGGTCATCAGTGCCTAGATGTCGCTTCTGAATGGGTGTAACAAAAAATCTTATGTAAATAATGTTCTTCCAGCTTAACTCGCGCCATGTATTTGATCCTGTAGAGGCCCACTGTAATTGGAAAAATTCTTTCCAGCTCTCTCTAGAAAGGGACTATATTCCCCTCTCTTTCCCACTTGTTTCTAATGTAATCTGTATTTAACATTTTAAGGATTTAATCACTTAATCACTCATTATTACCATAAATTATAATGTTATATTTGATTACTATAGCTGCTATACTATTGTTAGCCATGATACTACTAACATTGTGGGCACTGAAACTATTATTCTGAATTATTTGTTATTATATTGATATCTGCAGGTTCATTTCTGTCTCAGTTTTTGTCCATTTGTCTGTCTGTCCTGTCCTGTTGTCTGATGTTGGAGGATGGGGCAGATGACAGTCTAAAATATTGTCTTGTTTTGATCGTTTTCTGCCTGTTAAAAGATGTTTTTCTGTCACAAAGTTCTTGCACAGAACTCAGATCCAAGTAAGAACATTTGTCTTAGTTCTTGTAAAAGAACACATCGATCTATTCATATTTCAGAGCTGTGGTTTTCAGACTTTTTGCCCCATGAGCGAATAAAATCAAGCCAATGTCTTGAAAAAACACTGTTTCATATCCATGTTAAACAACAAACATTGAAACTCAATTTAAGTTTCAACATCAGATGAGCCATTCAATGGGAGATGGGCCAAAAAAGTCATAATTCCCTCCAACTATTAATTATGATAACACAGCATCAAAGTTGAGTGACATGTGAAGCCTCTTGTACTGACGGAGTAAATTGAAAATGTATTCTTTAGTTGTTATGTTGTTATAATATCAAGTTCGCTCTCTCATCATTTGTTTTAGAGCCACATTCACTTGAAATAGACAGACATTCATCTTCATTAAAATATGAGACTTCAAAACAAGGTCTGAATTATTGTAGTAGGTAAAATATTGGACAATATTCTAAACTTCAGTATTTGCGTCAACAAATACACAGAAAGTCCTGAAATCCTGAGTGACTAAAGCATTAAAGATTTCATTTTGTCTTACTTTTGATTCACTGCTATCCCCCCAGCCTGTCTTCTACATAAAGCACTCGGAGAGCACAAACCTCCGCCAAGGTAGCTCACATAAGCTGATAAAGTTACCATCATAATATGATTCATGACCCTGAAAACCCACACCTAGCACTCGGAATCATGTTGATATTATTATTAGTTAGGCAGTTATGGAGCAGAACGATTGTTCACTAATGGTAGTTATCTGAATCACCACCAAAATCGAATCATTTTTAAGTTGGGTCATTACCAACATCTCCTGAAAATTTCAGCAAAATCTTTCCAGTAGTTTTTTGTGTAATCTTGCTAACAGACAACAGACAAACAAACATATGCTGGTAAAAACATAACCTCCTTGGCAGAGGTAATGAATACAAAAGAAAGTAATACAATTTAAACTTTGTTTGTTTATACAGTATATCATGGAAGTATTAAAGCTCTAATATCGTGCACCTCTGGTTTTAATAAAGCAAAATACTGGACAATTTCTGCTCCCAGCTTCTTGTGTTTCACATAATGATTAAAGTAAATCTTTGGGATCTGAAGAGCTGCAGACAAAGAACAAATTCCTCAGAAACTGCAAGTTTGCTCTTGCACTCTGTCTTTATTTCACAATATGTTGGCATCATTTTGGAACTGAACTGTTTCCAGAGTATTTGTGCAACCCAGACAATGTACAGGAGTTAACTTGTACTTTTAGACACTTCAAAACAAGAAATCACTCATGGAAGGTGCTTTCATTGTTGTTGTAATATCTGAACAGCTGACAGTATATTAAGTTTTGAAGTGTCATGTTTAAGTTTGAAATTCTGGCACCATGAAGACTCTCACTTGTTGATCTTGTGATTGTTTGGGCCAATGTGTCAAACTCTTGGAGGATTATGTGTAACTTCTCGGTGAGATGAATCCTTTTTGATATTCCTATGAGATTTAATACATTAAGAGCAAACAAAATATACTTTTGCCCGTTTACCCCCTGAACTGTGATGTTAAAGCGTCTTCCCTTCACAGATGTAGCAGATGGTGCTCACACTGACTCTGTATATGAGTGTTTGTTGTTTCGTCCTTGGTGAGATATCGTTCTTTCATAAAAGAATTCAGAGCAGGACTGAGCCAGGACTCGTCCATTTGTACTCTTACTCAGAGACAGTTTGGGAGGCCGCCCGGGAAAATGATTTTTTTCTGTGTCTGAGTTCTTTAATCTCCCTGCTGAGGGAGAAATAAGTGAGAAAACGCTCCAACACAGCCGGAGGCGAGCTTCTGTGTGAACGTGTTTGAGTGGTCGACAGACTCACAGTGAAACTGATACGATCCCCTCGACCCAATAAGACGCTCCTTTTTTTAGACGTTCAGATCTGACGACTGTTATAGGCTGCAGCTGAGAGTCAAGATGGAGGACATGAAATAAACCCAACATCAGTTTGTATTTGATGTTCCAGCTCAAACAGTGAGAAACGTGTCGTAAACTGTGAAAGAGGAAACGAGTTGGATAAAAAAATCTTGATGGGTTATGACACAAAAAATCCTGAGTGCAGCGGTGGGTTCAGTCCAAAAGATATAACATAATCATTTAAGTGAAGGAAAACAAAATCTAACTCTGATCTTTAGCCTTCAAGTTTACGAGTGATGGTAGTTGATCCTGATCTACCTGTATTCTCAGTCTTTCTAAGATGCTCTGTTTGAGCTCCTGTCTGTTTAAGACACCCATGGTCAGTTCAGCGCTGCTTGGTGCCATGCTGTCAAAAACTCTTTTATTAATTTAGGTCATTTTGTGCCTTTATTGACACGAGCGAGAGAGAGACAGTGGATAGGCTTGTGAAAGGGGACGAGAGGGTAGGGGAGGACACTCTGCAAACTGGCCACAGGCTGGACTTGAACCCGGACCGGCAGAAGCATGAATATGGGTCGTGCTTGGCTGCAGCATCCCAACAACTCTGCCTTCATTCGACCGTCTCTGCTCTACAACAGACTTGCTACTGTGAGCCAATGGGCTTACACTGAAAATGAAACAATGAACTATAGTAGTCGCCACACTGTTCGGTCTATTAGCAGTGGAATGAAAGGGGGAGAAGGAGTCCTGACTTTTTGTCTTGCTCATAGAAGTGCTCTGAAATGCCAGGAGACATGTTAAACACATTTAAGGGTAGAGCTGGGAAATTAATCAAGTTTCAATCAAATACCAATGACAATTTCTGCCAACCACGAATATAAAAACTGAGTAACCAAGATTTAATAATTACTGTGCCACAGAACACACTGATTTTTTAAAAATTGAATATCATTATTATTACCACTATTTTTAGGTATTTCTGTTTTTTGATTTTACTTCTCTGAATTGCCCGTTCTCAAATTTTCCAAAGCATTGAAGCTCAATGATATCATATGGTGCATGATGTAAAATAAGTGAGAAATCCTTTGTACCATCTTGATCTCAATATCTATAAAAATAATCCCAATTATAATTTCTGCCATTATCAAGCAGCCCTACTGAAGGGCATTTAAAACTAAAAAAGCAGAATATGGCCTCTTTAAAATGAAACTAAATCATACAATTTTCAGAACAACCTATTTTACTCAATGCTTGGTAAAAATAGTGATGCCACACATAAGGTCTATCTGTGTCTGTTTGGTGTGTACATAATTCCCTAAATTCTGTATTTTATTCTATAACAACAAAACAGGAGAAAGAGAAAAACATTTCTAAAACAGAGTCTGAAATCACGTAAATAACCAGCAGAAGGGGCTCATCAGTGACAGACTCAGCACTATGGCCCTAAAGTGAAAACTCTAAGCTGTTATTTATCACTTCAGCATTATTCCTCTCACGTGAGGCGTTCACTGACCTGGTTGGTAGAATGATGGGGACAGTTCTTTGGCGACCAGTCGAGCGATGCTGGACTCACTGTTGGCAGCCTGAGCGGCCTGTTCAGCTCCATCTGACTTCGCCTTTGAATGAGTCGTCCTGCAAGAAACAAAATGCAAACCTCTTCATAACAATACTTTTAGAAACCTCTGGACTAAAGTTAAGGACTGTCATGGTACTAGAATCTAAGGGCCCTATTTTGAAAGCGTGTGGGTCCACGTTTTGCCATTTTGACAACACAAATTTTCAATGCAAGGCCAGGTCAATTTTAATCAGTGCGCGTGGCTTGAGTGTTTCAGAGTTCACCGTTTGGTCTAAATTTCAGCTGGATTATCAGATTCCTCTCCTTATAATGTACCACTTCACTCAAAGAACCCACAGCACACTGTATGAAATATGTTGATGCTCAATTTAAAGTGTTTTTCTTACTGAAGCATCCAGAGCATAAGAAACTTCAGCACAAGCGTAAAAACAAAATCTCAGAAATTATGGAAATCTCCAGTTAAAGGATCAGAGTTCTAAGTTTATGATTTACTCATTTACTAAACACCAAATACCTGTTGGCTTTAAACTACTTATATTCTCATTTTCCTGCAGGAATACTTGGCTCTGGTCTGTATTGAGTGTTTAAAACACACCGTAGAGCCTGTTTTATTATCTGTGAGCATAATTTATGATGAGATTTATTGGTATGTACACAAATACTATAAATGTAGCTCCATGTTGAGTGAAAGACTTCAATCTTGTGTGTGTTTTTTATTGTGTCTGGGAGTATAACCCCTGCTGGAGCGCACAGGAATAGCCCGCTGATAAGCACTGCAAAAAAGCCAGGCTGTCTCTCAGCTCTCTGTCCTGTTCTGAACTTCAAACTGACTTTTTCAACAAGTGCTCTGATATCTAACAGCAGAAGTGTGGTAATATGGATAGTTTATGAGTGAAAAAAGCTAAGTTAAATGTGTTTGATCTCAGGGATTTGTCAGTCTCTTTTATACATCCTCTAAATACAAGAAACACTCTGACCACAGACTTTAGACCAGGTATAAGGAGGTTCAAAGCACACTCATTTTCGGCATCCTCAAGGTAGGAACACACCAGCTTTGTGCCTGACCACTCCTCATTTTCAGACAAATACACCCCTGGGTAAAAACAGGAGCACACAATCACTGCTATTTAAACAGCGTGAGCAAACTGCATGTGAAGGTGAAAATAATAGAGGACACCTTCACCTCACACCAAAACACTTTGTGCCATGCAAATGATAAGGCCCTAAGACTTCAATATGATGCCAGTAACAATTAATCAGTATCAACAGCTACTTGGATACCACAGTACCAAAAATGGAAATCCTGAGCTTTCAATAAAGGGTCATTTCTTTTTAATAACAAAAGACTGCCTGCGCTGCAGCTGTAGGTGCTTCAATGTTAGCGACATCTTTATGCAGGTAGGATAGTACCTATGGATTTATCTGCAATTTTAATGGATTTACTTTTTTCCATTTTACCTTTTTAATAACTCTGATCATATTTATCATTAAACACATGTTATCAAAACTTAGACAACCCGACTATAGTAAAGCTTCATGGTCATTAGACAAACTATTCAAGAAAATTAAGTAATTAATCAAAAGCCAATTTTAATGACTAATTCACTAGTCTCAGGATCTCAAATGAGAAGACTGCACCATTTTTTATGTAAGCAACTCAGCCCAATGTTTTAGGGTTATGGTCATTTCAAAAAGGAAGATGGTTCCTCTGGATTAAAAAAAAATCTGTAAAAAAATATATAGCAAATTTATCAAAATAGACTGTATTCTGATGAATCAGAGGGAAGGAAATGATTTAAGATTACACAGAAATATTAGAACATGCTTGCATTTTACTGTGGGATGACCTGCTCTATGTACACTGTGCTCTATGTTCTCACATTTAAATAAACGTTCTAATCCAACCTACAATTAAATATAAACCTTGAAGATGACGGCATGAACAGTTTAACACTGTCCCAGAATACTGGAGCAAGGGGCGTGTTTATGGTTCTCAATCATGTCAAAATGAAGGTTAGAGGTGGAGGCTGCTGCTCGCACGGTTCATTAGTATTATTAGATATAAAGAGAAGAGGAGTCCTCCTCTGCTGCTGGACCGGGACAGAAATAAATTACAGCCTTTAGCCTTCAGTGAGGTGAAGAGTTATTCGTCAAGGGCAGCTGAGGGCCCCATCATCACATATTAGATCCCTCTGTGAAAAAGAGACAGTGGACAGTAAATTGAGGAGAAAAGGAGGTTAATCATATAAAGATAAAGAACAAAAGTGTAATTTGAGAAGAATGACCCATAATGCAACAGTTCAGGATGGCTTCAAGGGCAAAAGACCTGCTATAAGTCCAATTATCTCAGAAAAAGGTGTTGGAATTTAAGTGTCAATGCCATCAAAAGTTTATTAAAAAGTACACAGAACACATAAAACTGTGCTTCAAATAATAAAGCAAGGATGCACGACTTGTTGGTATTGGCAGATAGAAAAAGACCGTACTTTGGTGATATTGGGCATATATATCCCATATACTGGCTGGAATATTGACAGAATGCACAGATGTACTATAATGTTTTACTTCACTAAAAGTTTTATTTGTTAAATAATTAAGTTTTGTTTTTCTTGGTTAACATCTGTTATTATCACAAACAGACTGCCACCAGGAAAGGAACAGGTCATCGGAGTTAAGTGGAGACATTGTGCCCTTGACAAGAAAATATTGATATTGGCGATAATGACCTCAGAAATATCTACATATTGGATATCAGCAAAAATCCAATATCTTACATTCAGAGAATAACGAGGCCAAAATAACAGAAACTAGAAAGCACTCGGAGGGCACAAACCTCCACCAAGGTAGGTCACATATTGCATCTATAAGCAATAGTCCCATGATAAATTTACCATCATAATATGATTCATTGACCCTGAAAAGCCAAACCTAGCACTCAGAATTATGTTATATCATTATTAGTTAGACAGTTATCGAGCAAAAATGATTGTTCGTTAATGGTCGTTATCTGGATCACCATCAAAATCTAATCATTTATAAGTTGGGCCATTACCAACTTCTAAATCTGTCCAGTAGTTTTTTGCAATTGCTCTCCTCAGTGGAACCACAAAATGCCAAGAAAAAAATCTTTAAAAAAAAAAAACTGTGAGTTTACTTTGATCCCGGCAAAGGCTTTGCAATTGTATGAAGACAAATCTGGATTATGAAGGTGAAGCTGTGACACTAGACTGTACAGCAAAGATTTCTCCTCTTAACATCACTTTCATCTATACTGAATCTCAAACATCTGAACTAAACCTTGAGCCTCTCCTCAGAGAAGAGGAGGGATTTATAATTGTGTAACAGAAACTGTTTGACCTGTTGGTGGCGACACATGAAAAGTCAGAGGGATCACCGTGTCAGTGGGTTTTATTTACCCGAGTGCATAAACCTCTGAATGAAAAGTAAGAGTGGTCGGTAAATTTCATTCTGGATCAAAGTGCAGGTCTGATTACTCGTCTGGATTAAGTTTTACCCTCAGTGTGCTCAGAGTTGAAGGCTGAAGCAGTGAAGTGTGAGAATTACTGATTGTGATTACTCTGTGGATACTTGACATACTGAAACGTTACACTGAGCTGAAAATACCCTCCTGCTTCACTTTAAGAAGACTCAGAGGGGAAGGTGCTTCCCGCTGGAACAATCAGAGCCTCCTGAGGGTCTCTGAGAGAGACGGATGAGCTCCACCTGTCGGCACACCGTCAGCACCTCCACTGGGAGGAACCCAATCACCCTGATCTCTGAATCACATTCATTAAAGTACACTGGAATCACTAAAGTCATACAGTAACTCTAACGTACTCCTGCTATGATTAACAAACAATGGGACATTTTCAAACCAACTGAAGTCTACGCAAAAAACTCTCAGTGCACCGTTTGACTTTGGAAAGTGTATAAAGCCCATGAGAAGAAGTGGAGACACAGATCTGAAGTGCAACTATGTATTTGCCAAAGGCCTAAAATACAAAAATACACCCCTGATGTTGTTATGCCAGCTTTGATTGGAGAGCATAGAGTTATCAAGGAGTAAACATTGAAAATGTTCTGACTGATATTCCCACCTGAACACAGACAGGAACATTGTTGAGCTGTCTGAGACCTCCAAACATTTGTTTGCAGCTGTAACGCCAGATCAGAGACGTCATCTTCAGACATGTGTTCTGGTTTATCACTCAGTCATTGAGTTAACTGTTAAGCCAGCTTCTAAATCACAGAACAACACAAATACTGATTTAAAACTGTGAACATGAATATGAGTACAAGCCATCACTTCATGACATTGCAATTTAGAAGATATAGCACCATTATTGCTTACCAAAATCATGATAAAGTTACCTTCATGATATGATCCCTTGACCATGAAAACTTACACCTAGCGCTCGGAATCATGTTGATATGATTCTTAGTTTGGCAGTTATTGAGCAAAAACAATTGTTCCCTGATGGTGGTTATCTGGATCACCACCAAAATCAAATCATTTATGAGTTGGGCCATTACCAATATCTCCTGAAAACATTAGCAAAATCCGTCTAGTAGTTTTTGTGTAATCTTGCCAACAAACAAACAGACAAATGCAGTCAAACACATAACAGGAAGTTGTCACTTCTTCTAAGGGTCAAAATGGAGGTCAATTTGATTAAAAAATCACTTACTATGGATTTTTGTTGTGGACCCACAGATACAACATTTATAATAAGTTAAACTAAAAGGATATATTTGACCTGAGGCCATTTTTGAACTGACAAAAGTCTGAACCTCCAAACACAGTGACCCCATAAAGACCTGTTCTCTGGATCCAGACAATGGAAGTGTGATCCCATGGAGTCAGGAGGGTTAAGGGGACTGAAACACTCCTAAATTATATCTTAACATCCATGAAATAATTGTAAAAAGGTCAGGTGTTCTGTCTCAATGTATCACTTTTAAAATCATTTTTAATAATGTTAAGTTATGAATATATATTAATTACCATCCAACCTCTGCCCTAAACACACCATTTCAGTTGATATTTTTCTTACTGAAGGTAAAGACTAAAGGTAGGGAAAGCATTCCAGAAAACAGGATAACTTTGCAGTGCAGCTGGCTCAGCCTAAATTAAAGTCTGTATAAGGCAGATCCATCTTGCCAAATTCCAATCTACAATGACTGTGTGGGGACCAAAGCGGGACAGTCCAATCAGTCCTTTAGAACAGATGACAAGACGACAGCAGGAAGAGAGCTCAGACAGAGATTAGCATAGATGCTAACAGCTTCAGTAGCAGTTTAATCAGATCTGGATCACGCAATAATACATAAAGCTCTTCTCTATAGTAAGGATATAAGAACCGAATGCTTTGGTTAGAGTTTGTTTCTACAAAGTGGCTCATGTTTTTTTTTTTTAACACAGCAGCAACAGTAATGAATTTGATTGATGGGAGTATTGTCCAATCACCTCCTGGATATGCTTTGGAAAGGTTCTGCCCACTTCCAAACACTTTCTATGGGCTGTTGCTCAGATGGACCAGTGAAATATACTGCATGGTTCATCTGGTGTGTCAGGTTTGAGACAGGGGGCTGCAGGGCTGAATAAGTGGGACAGAGAGACAAGTAGTGTGTTTGGTACGAAGGAGATAAGGTAGGATGAAAGGTTAGGAAACAGGTTTACCATTAAGCTTGGTCAAAACTGTAAATTTTTCGCCATTTATGAACCAAGATTTTGGTTGTATGACTGGTTGTTTGGGTTGAATTTCAGCCTCCCTGGCATGTTTGATATTTCACTCGTTCAGCTGCATAAATAAATCCTGCCTTGTATCAACAGTTCAGGCTGCTGGTGGTGTAATGGTGTGGAGGATATTTTCTTGGCACACTTTAGGCTCCTAAGTACAAACAGAGCATTGTTAAATCACCACAGCCTATCTGAGTATACTTCCAGCAGGATAGCACATCAGATCACAGCTAACAAATACATTCTACTTTGTTGAATCTATACTGATCAGGCTTAACATTATGACCACCTGCCACCCTGCCTGATCTGTGGCTATACAGCTCTGTGTATTCTGACGCCTTTCTATCAGAACCAGCATCTTCAGCAATTTGAGCAAGAGGAGCTCATCTGTTAGATTGGACGACACGGGCCAGCGTTCATTTCCCACGCGCATCAATGAGCCTTTGTCACCCATGACCCTGTTGTTCCTTCTTTGGTCCACTTTAGATAAATACTGACGACCAGAGCTGCAGTTTTGGAGATGCTCTGACTCAGTCATCTAGCTGTCACATTTTGGCCCTTGTCAAACTCACTCAAATCCTTATACTTGGCCATTTTTCCTACTTCTAACATCAACTTTGGGGACAAAACTTTCACTTGCTGCCTAAAATATCCCATCCACCAATAGGTGCCATAATGAAGAGATGATCAGTGTTACTCACTTCACCTGTGTGGTCATACTGTTGTGTCTGATTAATCAGACATTGTGGTCATGATTATAAAACACGATGAAGCACTGATTTTACAGTTTGCTCCAAATGAAGTGCATGCACTTTACACTATGACTGTGAACATTAGATAGGGCAATATAAATTCCGTGATCACGGAATCGCAGACAGAATCATGGATACCAATATAAGTATCACGGAAATGGCTGATATTTTACATAAAAGCTCTTTTTCAGAACAAAAGGAACGTATCTCTCGGGAAAATGCTCTGAGGGGGTCACTAAGGCTGGGAACAATGCACGCTTCACTTCCCCTCGCCCTCTTCCTCCCCTCATTAACAATGCAAACATGTTGAAGCAGCTGCCTGAGACACCGGCTAAGTTGGCAAAGAAGCTACGAAACTCCCAGCTAACTCCAAAATACAGGGCAGAGCAGTTTCCCAACAATTATTATGTGTCAGGCAATCAAATATTCTGCAAATTTTGTCAACATACTGTTGACTGGACCCGAAAAGATATGTGTGAGGACCACCTGAAGAGTGAGTGATTATATTTCATTACTTTATACTGTGTCTCAGGGTTAAATTTGCCCAAAATACTAAAAACTGAATTCTCAAAAAAAAAAAAAAAAAAGACTAGAACAGGCAGCAAATGAAAATATATGTGGAAAAAAAATCAAATACAAATAATTATCGATGCAGCATGTCTTGTGGAATAGTAATCTTTGAATCTCCATTATTCAGTGTTTATAGCTGTGGGGGCAGTGATTATAATTATAACTGAGATTAAAACTTGATTAATTGCCCAGCTCTAGCCAGATGTCAGCATCAAATTGGTATGACAGAACATAAACATCAGAAATTGATATCTGATGACTCCACATCCATCTGACGATGGCTGATGTTTGTAAAAAGGGCCGATATCGGCTCTCGTTCCCGGCTGTAAAAATGATAAATGCTGTCAGAACTCGAGCTAATGTAAACACAGTGAATCTCCATCTGCAGCTATAAACCCTCCTCTACCTCAGAACAAAAGAATGGAGGTCAAAAGCTCAGATTGTTTCTTCTTTAAGATGTCCAAGTGCTGCAGCTCGTCTCTGCAACCAAACATGACATCTGACACTGTGACCCTAAATACTCCTTATACTTTCAGAGCAGCCTTTAAGAGACGCTGCTTTAGTCTGAGGAGAGACATCAGCTGGGGGAGTAAGAGGCTCAGCTGTGGGGAGAAAACGGTTCAACACCCAGAAGTACGAGCTCCAGAATATTCTGCACATTTAATATCAAGACAGAGCCCAAAGCGTGAGAGCTCATCCTCTTTTTCTGCAGGTTTGTTAGACTGCTGACAGGAGGATCTTCAGTCGTTTGGCCTGTGACTTGATCTTTAAGACAGATCTTCTTTAACCAAGAGTGTTAGAGTGTGAAAGACTGATTTAGTTTCTATAAAAAGATGACTAAATGTTTCACAGTTTAATTAAATAACCCTGCCAAAACACACACACATTAAGAGCTAATTGCAGCCTCATTACAGCGACATTTCTAAGAGGTGACAGAAGAAACATCCCACGCTGTTATTCGCTCTCCTGTCCGGATCATTTTCACATTCAATAAAAAAAATATCCGAGGTTAGAGCTGCATGGTGTTTACAAATGTTACCTCAGGCTGTTTGTTCACAGGAGGAAAATGCATGTATCAGCAGTACAGTATGTAATCCAAGCTGCACAACTAAAGCTAGGTGTGGTACATGTATACGCCAACCCTTTATACCCTTATGAGCTCCGTCATATTTATATCTGTGGGACCATTTGACACCGCTGCTGACGCAAGACGGAGCAGAGCTGTGAGGCTGAACTGTTGTCAAGTGGTCAGAGGAGTTAAATCACACGGAGGCGGATAGAAACAGAATGAATCTATATGAAGCATACATCACTCATGGGACCTTCATCTGAAATAACAGGAACATTATAAACCTGGTTAAAGTCTCCCAGTCTGATATATGTTGCTGGAGGTGCATTTAATGCACCAAAGTTAAAGAAAAATGTAGGCAGGAATGCTCATTTTAGAACAACGAATATTAAGTTATATTATCAAATGTTTAAAAGGAAAGGGTACTCTGTTTTACTGTGTGGGACTGTCCAAGACTACAGAACTACTAGAAGTCAGCCATACAAACTTTATCCAAGATCGATGGAGTGAATGTGCCTTTTAAAGCAAGGATGTGTGTGTTGGGTATACACCCAGAGAACTGCACTTTCACCTCAAGACAACTAAAACTCATCGACTTTGGACAACTGCAGGCCAGGAGGTTGATATCTTTATACTATAGGAAGTAGATGTGCCCTCAGTGCATATGTGGGTGAAGGAGATGGCATCATGCATTGTATTGACACGACTTACTTATATTGTCAGGGGACGGGGGGGGGGGATTTTCAAGAAATATGGTCGCCTTTAATTGAGTTTCTCAAATGGTGCTGAGTCGTTGTTGAATTTTATTTATTTATGTGTTACATTTTTATTTTATGTGGGGGATTATGTTGTCAGTTTAATGTATTTTTTATGTCAATTGTACCATTGTTATCACTAGTGAAATATATTGAACGGTCCATCTGGTGGGTCAGGTTAGTTTTTGCTTGATAGACTAAGAAAATTAGCGGCAATCTTAAAGAACATCCTAGTAGAATAAAGCCTGAAAATTACTAAATTATATTTTAAAAAATAGGGTAAAAAGTCAGTAGATGGCTATTTTTGAAACAGACCTGTTGACAGTATAGACAAATATTTGATTTGTGTGCATAAATAGTCTGAAATATTTTGCTGGAGATTCATTTAAAGTACCAACGTTCAACAAAAAATATGCAGGAACGCTCATTTTAGAACGATGAACATTAAATTATATTATCATAGACATGACATGAAAAAGGTAATTATGCAATTTCTGGTCAAGGAACTAAAACAAAAGAATCACTTATATTTATACTTTTCAAATGATCAGTTTTACTGTTGCTTTTTTAATTTATTTTTTTTTGTTAAAACCCATGCTATGTCTAGCTCTGGTTAATACATCCATTTTTAATGATGTTTTAAAAAAAGAGCACCCCTGATCCAGCTGTATTCTCACTCTGAGACACTGTTAGTGCTCCTGCCCCTTTAAGGCCCCCTCCCCCACGTGCCCCAGTCCGCTCTGATTGGTTGACAGGTCAGCTCTGTGGTGATCAGTCAGTTCAGTGCTGATCGGCATAATTTTGCCAATGACTCTGCATTCATTCACCGTCTCTGCTCTGCACTGGACCTGCTACCCAAAGCCAATAGACTTAAACTGCAGATGAATCAACGGTATTATGTCATAATGGTAGGTCCATTCTGGGAGGGCCGGGGGAACGAGCCGTTTAAAGCAGCTACTGGTGCAATAAAGAGGAGGAGAAAGAGGAGAGCTGATGCTGAGGACTTTGGTCTTGTGTTTGTATATTTAACACATTGCTTTGATAATGTGAGATGTGTCTTATCATGAGTTTAATATTTCATCCTTATAAACAAGTGTGCAGAGAATTAACTTGAAGCATTTAAAGTAAAAATATAGGGAGAAAATCTTATTTAGAACATTTTTTTTATTGATTACTGTTAAAGTTTCCAGTGACTAAAGTTTATCATCACTGTTGTTGTGGAGTTGGAAGTGCTTTAGCTCATCAGACAAAGAGACAGAGTTTACAAATGTGGGTTAATGATGTGAAGAGAAAAAAAAATAAATCCTCTGGGTGATTCAGTTGTTTAAGACAGCAGAGTGAGTGTTTGTGTCTGTGGGGCAGAGGAGTTGAGTTTAGGGGAGGGGGATAATCAGCTGTTGCATTCCCCGCTGATTGTGATACAGCAAAGAGTGTGTGTGTCCATATTTAGTCAGGGCTCCTCTGTGACCACAGGGCCCCCGTGCGTGTGCGTCATTTACACCCCGTCCTGCCGCAGCCGTCCTCCTCCAGACATCCACAGAGAACAACAGAGGACCTGAAGAGGTTAGGTCTGCTGTCCCGTACGGCGCACAGGTTAGACGAGTATTTTTAACCACCGACTTCACCGCTGAAAGATCACAGAGCGAGGAAACGGCTGCCAGGAACAGACGTGTCATGTCTCCACTGCTTATATAATCACAGATTATCATTTTCAACACTCAACACAGGCTGTTTACTGAGGGAGATTATAAAAAGTATTCTGAACTCCAATAAAGGAACAAAAATAACGCTCTTCTGGAAGACTCAAACTCTTCCACACTGATGGTGAAATCAGGGCAAATACTCACTTTGCCTTGATTTAGCCCTCATGTTCTGTCATGTTTGACCTTAAAAACAGAGTTTGTCCAACACGGGGTGCTGGTTTGTCAGAGTGTTAAGCAATCAGGCATGACCCATATACATGCTTCTGCCGGCCCAGCTTTCTGGGTGTCCTCCCCTACTCTCTCGCCCCCTTTCACAGGCCTATCCACTGTCTCTCTCTCCTATGAATAAAGGCAATATGAAGACACATTTGCTGCAGTTTATCCTCATTTCTAAGTAATAAACAGGTTTATATTCATCAGACTGTTTGATTTTTTTTTTTATCTAAAGTAGCCTGGTGCTGTAATATGGAAAATCAAGGATAGTGCTCATGGCGTTGCATTGTGATGCATCAAGATAATGAAACAAAAAGATTTGTTAACTTAACAATCGTAATCAAATCACATCATGAGTCCAGTGAAGATGTACAGTATATCAGCTTAAATATACCCAGCGTTAGTGATTTTGTTATTAACTTTAACGTTAGTGTTCTAGGATTAAAGTAGGCAGTCTGTAAAAATAAAGGACAAGTGTGATTTAAAATATAGTCATACAGGGAAGGAGCGAAGTTCAGCAACACATTAAAAGAAACAAACATGAACAATTTGTACTGATGTGATAATACTATTGCAATACTCAAAACTCTTTTGCCCCCTTCACAAGCCTATCCACTGTCATTCTCTCCTATCAATAAAAGCACAAAATGCCCCAAAATATAATGTGAAAAAAAAAAAGATTTTGTCCAGTAGGCCTCTCCAACACCTGGTAACAAATCTCCTCTTTCATTCAGCAGTTATTGACGCCGCAGTTAGAATGACGCAAACTCAATACAACAGGAAAAACAACAGCAACCGATGGTTCGTGCCACATTGGCTCCATTCATGCTGCGGTTTGGGGTGAAGTTGACCCCCATCTGCTTCATCTCCACAGGTAGTTCAGAGGGGTAATATTAGAGAGGGGGGTGCAGGGAGTAGCACTGAGAGTGAGGCATGTCACTGTATTGTACCGGGAATAAGGGCTGTCACCTTCTTCTCAATATTTGAGTATCTGATAAATAACCATGAACAAACTGTAAACATACATTCAGATATAAATATACAGTTTTGAAGCACCTGGAGCAGTGAACCACCCAATCCATCAGAGGGCGCTAACAGCACAATTTGACTGTCAGTTGCTTTCATGACCTCAACAACATAAAGTACAGCTCTAGAAAATAAAGACAGGCAGCACCACTCAACGGAAACACTTTGGGCTCCACATGGCTGATGGCAAAATAAACAAAGACATGGATGTGTGTCCATGAAGTGCAAAGCAGCTGGCCTACTCCTCATCTACAGCAAATACTCGTGCCCATTTCTCAGCCTTCCACTCACTGCATTCATATGTACCTCGTCAAGCTATCGTCCCCATGTGACTGTGTCCTCCTCGGCAGACCTCCTGCCAGAGGTGCAGAAAAAACATTACAAGATTCATATGCAATGACATGCAGCCCAGCAATGTGGCATCGGGAGAAGTAAACAATAAAACGATGGAGATGTCTTGTGTTTGTGTCGCAGCAGAGCCACAACACTGCATACACACTCAGTTATTAGCACGTACACTCCAAACCTAATGAAATACTAATCTTTAATTACGGAGCACAATTTAAAGACAGAAATCAGCGTCTCCTCTTTATAAATAAAAATAACAACCTGTTGCACTTTTAAGAACTTTTGATGGCCACTTTGGTGCTCCTGTCACAAATCATTTGTTATCCTCTTGCTTCCATCAAATGAAGAGAACTTTGACAAACGTACATCCCTAACCAGCAGCAAAGATGTGTCTGAATGCCAGTTTTTGATCCAAACATCAAACCAGCAAAACCATTTTTTACATCTCCTGGAGCAGATCAATTTCCCGGTGCTGTGTTTTTATTTTCTTGAGGTATTTGTGAAAAACTGCTCTGCATGAAGTGCTTTCTTCTATTCTGAGCTGAGCACAGGAGCTGGTAGATTTACTGTAGGTGAACTTACAGCACGGATAAAACAAACAGCAGACCATTAATCATTTAAACTGCTTATCCTCACAGTACAATATTTGGATTATCATCGGCTGGGACGGGGGTCTGCGGTCCATCAGAGAGAGTCTCCCTGCTGTAAACATGGAGCTTATTTCAGGTACTGAAGACAAAAACACAGCAGAGCCTTGTACGGTCACAGACAAACTCAACAGAAGACAAGTGATTTACTGACAGTGATCTCCCCATCTCCACTATGGCAGGTGTTGCTATGCTCCCTTTCAGCTTGAGACTATGGACGTCCTACCTGTTGAACTTGCTAACTAGAAGTGTGCCAGGAGCACAAACCTGCGCCAAGACATCTCCAACACTGTCAGGCAAGTTATTGTCAATAATGTGGAAAACTGCCCTATCTCAAACTGTTCACTAATCCATGAAAAAAATCCTGGATGCACATCCAGATTTGGATCACCACCAAAATCCAATATCTTCTTTCTTTTGCCATAACCAAAATTCCCTGAAAATGTCGTCAAAATCCATCAAGAACTTACTGAGTTAATAGCAATAATGTGGAAAACTGCCCTACCTCGCAACGTTAACAAATCCTTTAAAAAATTCAATGTTAAAAAATCTGGATCCCGTCCGGATTTAGATCATTACTAAAATCCAAAGATTGATTGATTGACTCTATATTCAGCAGAGACAAATGTGACTTTAGTCCCTTTGTCTCTGCCTGCCTGGATACATCTCTGGATGTATGTATGTGTATATATAAATATATTTATTATATGTATTTGTATATATGCATATGTGTGTATCTATAAAATGAAAAGTAAGGCTTAAGCCTGCTATTGTAAAGTGTGTTGAGATAACACTTGTTATGAACTGGTGCTACACCAATAAAGATTGATTGACTGATTGATTGATTGATTAAAATCTAATCGTTTTTCTGTTATCTTGCGCAACCTCCTTGGCAGAGGTAATTTGGCAGCCTGTGTGCATTGTGCCAATGGCAGCGTGGAGCCAAATCAGCTGGCTGTGAGTTGAAGCTGCCTGCTTTGGATCAGCTGTGATCTTGACTCCATGTCTTGCCTGCACTAACGTTATGCTGAGTTTCTGAAGACAGGAGCTTTGTACTAATACAGTGGGCTGTGGGTGAAGTTCATGTGTAGAATAAAATGTGTCTGCAAAAAGAGCCATAACTGTCCTACATAGAGAACTTAAATCACTGTTAGAAAAACTCTTAAATCACTGCAGCCAGTCCATCATGCTCTGCTAAAAGCCTGTTTTATTGTTGACATGTGAAGCAAATCATGTGAATGATGGAGCTCATGAGACACATTTATTTGCTCTGATTGGTCGTAAAAAATAATTTTCTAAAATGGGAGCACGTATTCCTAATAATTAGAAATACCTTAAATAAAAAACTATTAGAGTCACACAGTAAATTTCACTTGTCCAGTGAGGAAAGCAGCATTGTTTTCAAATGTTGAAATCCTGTCACTGGAATGACCTGTTGACTCATAAAAGCTAATTTTAATTTAATTTGGAAAATCATCATGGGACTGAAAGTTTGGTTAGCTAGATCACTGTATGAAATCCTGTGGTTTAAACTCTGAAGAGACACTTTAGTCTGCACAGTGATTATCTATCAGTGTAATAACATAATAAATAATGCTTTGTTTGTGTTTCTTCAATTAAATTATAAGACCAGCAGTATAAAAGGGAGTGGCTCTGATTTAGTGCTTTTGTCTCCTTAAAAACCTCTAATGCACTTTCATTGTTACTGATACATTCAAGGCATAAATAACAAATTGTTCCATCAAAATAAAAGTCCCTGATATTTATGAAACACCAAGAAAGTATAAAGTGGTTATGAATATTTATGCATTTGTTACTAGAATTTTCCCGTTCCTGAATGGTACTAGGTGGTGAAAATTAGTCCTCTGAGGATATGGCTGAGGATATACTTGCTGTGCTTGTATCTTTTAGCATTTTTTAGCATTTTTTGTCCAGCATCATAAGTGCTCTTCCAAATATACTGGCCAATACAAACTTGTTGTTCGAGGAAAACACACCAAAGAGCTCAGACTGCATACGACCAGCTGTTGTGTAAGTAGTAAACTACAAACTTGGTGACAATTATGCCTATTCTGAGAGTAAAACCGACAAAGAAAACAGCAATAATCAATGTCATCAGCCACACCAACTGCAACAGATTCTCCTTGTCTTTAAATAGTATTTTGTCTCGCCTCTTGCAACTATCTTGGAACAAAACTTATTTCTAAACTGTGACAAAAGGCCGTGAGCCAGCTAGACAATCACCCCTATTTCCTTAACAGTCATTTTGTTTTGACTTCACAGCAGTACCCAGGACCTCTCTACAACAAGGTGCTGTCAAAGAATACACTGCATTAGAAAATGAAGCTCCTGGTACCAAAAAAGAGAAGAGTCGAGCTGAGCTGAGCTGAGCTGGTACCAGGAATGGAAAAACCATCAGTAATGTCGTATTAAAGGAACACTCCAACATTTTTGTTGTTTTCGTGTCTTACTTCACTCCTGAGTCCATGACAAGCAGATAGACATCATTCTTTTGACTGTGCGTGCAGTAACAAGGAAGAGACGGGCAGAGCACACCCACCGCTAGTTAGCTTAGCTCAAACACTGGGAGTCAATGGGTACTTTTAGCCTGCCTCTGCCTACAGTCATCTTCTACTCTTAAACAGAGGCTTTGTTTTGTTGACTTAATTCCATTGTGGTTTTTTGGGAGAGATGTGATGTTCGTGAATGAGTCGAGTCTTTTGAACAGTTCTTTTAAGTGAACAATGAGAACCGATTCGCAGTTCTGAGTGAGCCATTTGTTTGCTAGCCATTAATAAGTGCAAATGCTTGCAAATTTGAGAAAAGAATGACTCACTCACAACTGCATATCTGTTCTCATCATTAATTTAAAAGAGCTGTTCAAAAGACTCGACTCGTTCACGAACGTGTCATCTCTTGCTTAAACCACCATGGAAGTAGGCCAACAAAACAAAGCCCCTGTTTAGGAGTAGAAGAAGATAAGATAATACAGATAATAATAAGACAACAACGTAACATAACCTGGTAAAAATGAGTCACAACAAGCACACACGACTGTTTAGAGTTGCTGAAGAGTTAATCTGATAACTGTAGGCAGAGGCAGGCTAACACTACCTGTTGATTTCCAGTGTTTGAGCTAAGCTAACTAACGGTGGACGAACTTTGGCAGTCTCTTCCTTGTTACTGCATGCACAGTCAAAAGAATGGAGTCAACCTGCTTGTCATGGACTCAGGAGTGAGGCAAGACACGAAAACAACACAAATGTTGGAGTTGTTCGATACGACTTTTGCTGATGGTTCCTTTAAAAACCTTGAATATTGTAACCACAGCCCAGGAGAAAGATCAGGTAAAGGTCAAACCAGAGCAGAGTGAAATCTGTCCTAAGTTCCTCTTTGTCTTCATTTGTCCTGATAGACTTACCTTGAAGCGGCGATCTCTGCCTTCTGTTTGGCGATGGCAGCGGCCCTCTGAGCGCCCTCCACCGCCCGCTCCACCTTCTGCTTGATCTTGGTTCCCTTCAGCTGGATCACCCTCTTCTTCATGGCTTTCACCAGCATGTTGTTCAGGTACTTTCCTTCCTCCTTCCCTCCCTCTGCGAAGGTGGTGCAGCCATAGCCGTGCCTCTGGTTGTTGAGCCACTCGCCCTCGTACTTCAGCCCGCTGGACCTCTCACTTATCCCATATCCTGAGCGTTTGTCGTTCTTCCACTCGCCCATGTAGACCTCCGTGGTGGTGGCGTCGATGTCGGCCTCGACCGGGGGGAAGTCCTCGGCTCCAGCCAGGCTCTCATCCATGCTGATGGTGGAGTTGGTGTCGCTGGCGTTGGAGCTGAGTGCTGACTCCGACCTCAGGAAGCTGATCTTGCTCTTCTGGCTGGACAGCGATGTGCTGGAGTCGGACTTCTTCAGTTTGCCCAGCAGGGAGCTTCTCCTGAAGAGGCCCTTCTTCTTTGGTTTCACAGCCTCTGGATCCACCTGCAGAGTGAGGGCGAAGCCTCCACGGGATGGTCCAAGCTGGGTGGGGGTGGACACAGGTGTCTCCTCACCTGAGGCATTGGTGGTGGTAATGACTGGGATGTCCTGCTGCAGGACCGTGCCGTTACTGTGTTCGCTACGAAGGGAGGTCAGGGAGGTACGGAGAGGAGATCGGACCACTGCTGCCATGCCATAAGGGACGCTCTGACGAACACCGTAACCATGTCGCATCCCACCAGTGAACTGACCCTGGAAAGTTCCTGAAACATCAGAAAATACGCATTAATTCTTTGAATCTGCAGCAAAGACACAGGCAAACAGGTAAAAGCTTTTAGACAAGTGAGCAGCATGGAGCCATGAATGGTTGGTGGGTCATCTACTTTGGCTCCTAGTGATCTGTCTTAGGGCCTGTTTACACAACAACGAAAACAGCCTAAAAAGGGGAGTTTTCGTTGCATTTGTGCCTTCAGTTTACACGATAATGGTGCCCGGAGTGCCTGAATCCGCAAACTTTTGAAACCGGGGTCCAGAATGAAAAGTTTTGAAAATGTTTTCGATGTCATTTTTGTCTAAACAGGAATCGCTTTTTTCAGGGGAAACAGTGATGCCCATGCCCAGTACTCTTTCAGAAAAAGGCTGCGCACGCACCTAGGAACAACAACAACAACAACAGCTATGGCCGACTATCGAGCAACATGTGTGCTGCTAACGGTGTTCAGTTTGTTATCACCCCTCCAACAAAATGTGGATCTGCTACGTCAATACTCTGACCAGCAGAGACGCATTTGTTATATTTGTCAGTGACACTACATACTTACATCGCCAACTACTTAGCAAATACATCAAGGAATTGAAATTAACTTTTGGCCCAACATTCATCATGCTCTGAGACTCAGGTAATATTTGACTAATATTTGCTTGTGACCTCTCATTTCCATTCAGTATCAAAAGCGATGCTGGCTAGATCAGGTTGAGTGTGTTCTCCAGCCCTTTTTACTCTGCAGTACCACAAAGGCACCATATCGAGGCTCAAGCATCGTTACACCTTGAGATGTTCAAACTGATTCTGCAACAGCGTAATATGTGTGTCAGAACAAAGTGTGATACGGCTTTGCAGAGTGATCCACACAAACTGGGCTGTGCTTTTTTCAGGTGGCTTTGTGTGCTGTTATTCTCGACTTTGTCTCACCTCTGTTGCTTCCTCTGCAGTGGAGACAGAACAGAGTTGATGTCCCTTTAGATTTGTATTTCCATTTTCCTTTTCCAATGTTAAAAACTCATAAATCCATAATATTGTGATAAACGGTCCTTGAGCTAATAAGGGTAGAGCAGGAAAAACATTTAATCTCTGATAACACCATTTGACACCTATATATGTATATATAAATAAATATCCTTGCTTGGTTTAGCTTTAGTTTAGCTATACCTAGAATGCTATCACACTTTAGTAAAGTCTACATCCTTTTAACCAATACACCACATAAACATTAGCACGTCATCCCTGCAGTTCTGAACATGAAAAATATTCTGATGCTAACACTAGCATGGATGCTAGTGTTAAAACTTCTCCATTTTCACTCCCTTGACAGGATATTTTGAGTCCTGGTCTGAAGCTAAAATTGACCTGAGAGAGGATCGCTGCAGCAGCTAGTGAGGCCTGAGCCCGTGAGGCCAGGAGGGCAGAGAGCTATAATTACATCCTGACATCTGGTGCTGCCCACCCCCCGGACCGCAACTTCCACTTGACTGAGTTTAAAGCTGATGAGTCAGCTGTTAAAGAGGGAAACCACGGGGATTGTACAAGCAGAGATCACAGCAATCAATATCGACGTCTTACTTATTTAGTTTCCTCAACACGAGTAAATTAGAGCACTGGAAAGGAAAACAAACACCAGAGACCCTGTGAGGACATCTGAGGACTGAAAAAATTCGCCTTGAGTGACCAGGAGCCGTTATATCAGACCTCATCTTGGTCCTGGATAACAGACTTTTGATGATTTTTAATTTTAGGGAACAAGTGAAATAATTTTTCTTTGAGAATAATCACATTAAAATGACTTATATGTACTGAGTGGGGGGGTATTGTTGTTTAAATCCACTATAATCTGATATTGAAGTTGTTTCTTTTAAAGGAAAATAAACACAGTCAGTTCTGTTTTAACATTAAATTCATTTCTAAATGTTTGTCCAGTGGGAAAAGAGTTCTTAGAATATTGACACTGATTTAAAAAGCAGTATTTACTATGAGTTTGAGTACATCATATGTCACACTTTATACATAAAAAACTACAATACATGTTTCAAAATAATGTAATACAATGTTTGACTACAAACTAAACAGCATTGGTTCATGATGATGAAAAACATAATCATAACTATTTCACATACAACATGAGTTTCATATTATAAACTAGAAAGCACTCGGAGAGCACAAATGATAACCATCATGATAAATTTACCATCATAATTTGATTTCTGGACCCTGAAAACCCACACCTAGCACTCAGAATCATGTTGATATCATTATTAGTTGGACAAAAACGATTGCTCACTAATGGTGGTTATCTGGATCACCACTAAAGTCTAATCATTTTTAAGTTGGGCCATTGCCAACATCCCCTGAAAATCTCAGCAAAATCTGTCCCGTAGTTTTTGCGTAATTTTGTTGACAGACAAACAAACAAACATACGCCGGCAAAAATACATCCTCCTTGGTGGATGTTGATGTTTTGAAGGTATCCTTTGGTCATTACAGCCCAGTAACGATAATGAGCCCCCCAAAACTGTCGGGATTCAAACAGTCTGACTTCATGTTTGATCCGTCAGCGTTTGTTATCTAATATTCAACTAGAAGAACGAGTAAACTCAAAACCAGTGATGGAAAACATGACAGCCCCAGAGAGCAGAACACAAATAATCTTCATTGCTCCATGTAGCTGGCAGTGGTATGGGTGATATGGACAGATTTTTTAAGACTAAGAAATATGTACAATTAGAAAAAAATGATAAAAATATCAAACTAATAATGATGTGTTTACAGTGGGATTTAGGAACAACCCCAGAGAGGTGTGAGGGACTCCTAGTGGAGGGAAGTTGGCTGGAACTTGGCTGGAAGGGGAAAATTGAAGCATTGCATCTGTATTGTTATTAATACACTGTTTTAAAACTGGCCTTAGTGTAAATGTAGTCAGTGATCCTTGGCTTTACATTCAGTTCAACACTACTGGATTTACAATCACAATTCTGATATTTATCATATTTCCTGTAGCAATGAACCTATTTGACGTTTACAAAATAATTCTATTTTTATTATTAGAGTCACTTTTTTGAGTGAACCACATGATAATCAAGAAAGAAAATTAACTCAGCATGTAAAGCATGTAGCTAAGTGCAAAGCTGGGTGCTTTGACTTTTCTTGATACCTCAAGTTACTGCCACCTCATACTTTGACTCTCGGCCTGCATCATTTTAAAAATACATGTTGCACCTTTACACCTCTAGACTTATCTGACAGTTCAAGCTTAGTTTCATATTGAGCATCTTGGGTGGAGCTTTTCTGACACCAAATTTAATTTTACCAACACAAAACAAAAATTATCTCCATTTTACAAAGGACAGCATAACATTAGGTCATGATTAAAACAAAGGTCTAACAGTTTAATGTAGGGGTGCAGGATATTATTATTTAATTTTTTCTGATATTTACAGCCAATATATCGGCCACACATATCGTCTGGAATATCAGCAAATTGCACAAATGTACAATATTGCACCTTCTCATCACTGCATTAGTACATTTAAAAATCAAGCGTTTCATTTTGCAAGAGTTAAATGCTGTTTTTCTTGTTTTACATTTGTTCCTCGCTAAAATATTCTGCAACACTAAATGAAACAAGTCCATTTCTCTTAAGTACAGAGCTTGTGCCCTTGACCAGAAATATCTGGTATCGGTATCAGCGATAATGAATAAAAAAATATCGGCATATCCGATAACAGCAAAAACCTAATATCGTGAATCCCTAGTTTAATGTATAAAAGTACAGTCTATATCATGAGTACTTCTACTTTTGGTGGCTCAGTCTGGCTCTACCATCAATCAGATGGTAGAGCCAGATGTTGATGTGTCCTTGGGCAAAACACTTAACACCAAGTTGCTCCTACTTCTGCGTCAGTGGTGTTAAACTGGTATGAAACGGCTTATAGCATGGGTCTCAGACTCACAGCCTGCTGGTCAATTGAAGCCTGCGGGTCGATATTTTACTGAGTCGCTGCACGTGCCACACTTGCCCTGGGCTCTTGTATATTTTTGTATCACTTACGGCAGGAGTTTGCAACCCGTCCAGTCTGAAGCCACAAAACACATTTGAACCTTAAAATTAAGACAGCAGCACCTCCACGCTAAAGAACTATTAAAAATAAAGATTGAGCAGACTGGATCAGTTGTACTTTTTTATATTACTTTAAACTCTTTATGTTACACTTGATGCAGCCCAGCCTCACCCTGACTCTTCCTCCAGCGGTCCCCAGGTAAGTTGAGTTTGAGACCTCTTGCTTAGGGTGATGGAGAACTTATACAGAAACACAGAACCATCAGTGACTGAATGTGAGAGCGAATGGGTAGAGATGTAAAAGCACTTTGAGCGGTCAGAAGGACTAGAAAAGGATATCTTTCATTTACTTTAGGTTTGTTTCGATGCTTGTTCTTGTATGTGTGCTTTTAGTCAACCCAAATTTCAAATGCAAAAGTTTCATTTGTATTATTTTCATTATAATGAAGGACCTGAGTACTTCCTCTACTTCTACTCCTTATCTCAAGCTCCAGTGACGGGATTTAATGGAGTAAATTAAGTGGAAAAATTATAAATATAAAGGTTCTTGTAAGCTCAGAAAAGTCCTATATTTTGAGGAAGGCAGTGTTACATTAAATTAAAGAAAATTAGTGTTCTTTCCAGAACACCAGAACAATTAAGACTGCACAAACAAACTTAAAAATACAGATGTATTTGTTTCACAGTGACGATTTTATATTAATTTTGGCTCAGGATCTCTGTGTTTGTGATGAAGTTCTTGAGGTTTTTCATGGAGCTTCATCACAAGCTCCAGAACCTTTGATGGTATGTCCAATTAGGGCTTCCATACATCCTGACTATTTTTTTTTGCCAGCTACACTTTTTTTACCCACTGAAAACTGTCTGAAACCCACTCTTGGGTCGCAAATCACCAGTTGAGAACCACTGGTAAGAGTTAGACTAACAGATATATTCCAATAAAATGATCTGTGCATAGCTTTGAGAAAAGCCTACAACAATCACTGTGATTTGTTTTGATTATATATTAACTATAAACATTTAAGCTTTTGTGTTTCAGAATACTTGTGCTTTAAGTCTTACATGGTGATTTTAATGAGGGGTTTTAAAGTTTAATAGTGCACTTTTTAAACTGTTATACTGTCACTTCTGTAACTTTTATTCAGTAATGGATCCGAGTCCTTCTTCCTTCACCAGTGGAATCTAAGAAACATGATCCAGAGCATCAGAGAGCCAAATAACGGAGCGCAATTACTCACTTAAAATCAATATTCAGCGATATTTGAGGTTATTTCTTCACTGCAGAGGAAAATAAGTCGGAGTTTGGTACTTTCCAGAGTTGTTTTTGGCACTATAAAAGTAAAAAGGTCTCACTTGTAGAGTCTCACCTCCATCAGCATAAGTTTCTGTCCCGTATCCATCCTGCAGCCCATTATTCCACGTTCCTTCATACTTCGCTCCACTGCCCACGCTGATCCGGACCCCGTACCTCCCTTTAAAGCCATGAGTCCATTCCCCTCTGTAAATCCAGTGTCCTTTAGTCTCTACTCCCAGACCGTGACGCTTCCCCTGAGACCAGTACCCCTCGTAGGTGTTCCCGCTGGGCCAGGTGTAGACCCCCACCACCTCGAAGCCGTAGTTCCAGGACCCGGAGAACTCGCCCTGGCCCTTGGGTCCGGTGCAGATGCCGTGGCCGTGGGCTTTCCCCCCCTCCCATCCTCCGCAGTAAGCTCCTCCATCGTCAAACTCAAAGCGACCTCCACTCATGCCTCAGCGCTGCGTAATTACGCACCGATCAGAAAGAAACGCTGTTTTAACCCAAAGCTGAACTCTCCGTCAGACTCACTTCACCCTCTCCTGACATCAAAACTGGTTATTTAATCCTTAGTGCTCAGCTTGGTGGGATCTCTTCGTCGCTTGGAGTTGGTTTGGGGGTTTCTCTGCGTGTCCATGAAGCTCCAGGGCGCACGGCAAACTTTACAGAAACTTTATCTCCTTCTTTGGTTCGTCGATTTTACGCATAAATCCACAAATTTCCCTTCAGATTATGTTCCAAATTTTTGTCTCAGGAGCCTTGAATTTGAATTATTTCTGTATTCTGAGCAGCCAGGGGTCTTTCATGGCTTTTTCCAGGTGGCCTCAGAGAAAAGCCCCTCTCCCCCTGTCCCTGCTGCCACCCAGCTATCTCCTGACAGTCGCTGCTGTTGGAAATATTTTCGCAGACCTAACAAGGCGACCAATCCACACACACACACCCTTCCAAAAATACGACCCAATCCTTACTCTGCTGCTGCTGCCTGGCTGTAAGGAGACCATGCCAGAGTGTGAGGGAACATTCAGGACTCTCAGCTCCACAGGTTACACTTTAAATAAAATTACTCTTTATTAAGTTATCAAACTCAATAAAACAAACGTCTAACAAAAGATTAACATCTGTAACAATGTCCCAGTGATTTTCCTGTGTACTCACTTTGGGTTAATGGGGTCATACTTCTATAAAAACAGCCTTTGTGTCACTGCTCCAGGCTGTAAAAGGTACAATATAATGACAAGAATAATAAAATACACCCATTTAAAAGCTTTACTGATTTAATCACAATAATTCAGTTAATAACAGCGGGAGTCCATGACTTATAATGTGAAACAGCAGCTTCATTCTCTTGACTCCCTCTGCTGGTCGACATCAGTAACTGCATCAAAGAAAATCCTCCCCCTCTGGAAACCTGCAGGACTTTCTGCATTTTAATGAGCTGCAAAGGCTTTAGTTTAGATAACATAAAACATAAAAAAAAATCATTTAGAGCGATATCAGAGTGATGGTCAGCTGCTCTCAAAAACATGCTCCCTGACCAGCTTTGGGGTCTGGTGCTTTGCTCCAGAGCACCCAAGTGGACTGGCATCTTTCCAACAACCAGACCAACTTCTATAAGGTCCACCAGGAACTCAAACCCGCAACCTCCCAAGTAGGGCTGAAAGATTGATCATTTTCGTATCGAAATCGCAATTTCAGACAACGCAATCATGTGATCGCCAAAGCTGCAGTTTTTTGCAGCACTCCTGACTGGAGTTTTTGCAAAACATTTCATATGGAAGTTCATTGATGATCATGATAATTATATTTTGGAATTAAACATATCATTTTGGTTAAAGAACTTCTACACACTGGTGTATTAACAATTGCAGAAACAGTAAAAATTATTTTGGTAATTAACAATGCTGTTTATTTAGGGCAGCTGTGGCAAAAACCTAACACAAGGTGGTGGTCTAATGGATCTGTTAAGTCCTACATAGAAATAATACAATATATATTTGAATTAAATCATACCATAGTCTATATTTGAAACTTTTGCAGAGATTAAGGTACTGTGAAAAAAGTCTTACCAATATAAATCTGCACATGGCATCACTGATTTAGTATCAAATTTACTTACTTACATAATGATACAGCCTTTATACGAGTCTTCCTTGTGTTCAGCCTCTGGACTGTCTTTCTTCAAGTTCTCATGTAATCCTAAACTCTGTTTTTGAAGTGTTTTGCTCTTTTCTGTCCTTCAGTGGGAAAAACCTGTGATTGAGTGAGCAAGGCCGTGCAAAACTTTCATCCTCTAACTACCTACTGACACAACAGGGTCTCTGTTCCCTGACTCTGTGTAATATTGAGGGTCGATGGATGAAATGTTTGGTGAAAAACAGAAACAGAGGGATGTCTAAATGGTTGTTAGTATAGTGCAGTTGCACCCAGAGACCTTTAGAGGGCACTAAAGTGCAGTTAACCGAATTCCTATACTGTTGCTTTAACTCCTCACTGATGATGCCATGATGCCATGTGTAGGAGCCACAAATTAATTTATTGAGAATATTATTTACATTTCAAGATTTAATTTAAGGATTAAGGTATGTGTTCATAATTTGGGGATTTGAGGATTATTATTATTGATCATTTTGCGATAATTTTGAGTTGGAGATGGCATGTCACAGGGTGATGGGCGTGTGTGTGTTCATGATTGATCTCACCTGTCCACCTGTGTGGTCAGTGGAAGGGAGAGGTGAGCTTGGTGGCCGTATTTTTTGTTGACCGCTTCATTTTGCTTCAGTATCTTTTCTTAATGCTTAAATGTAATCGATATTCGAGAAAAAGGACATAAATGGAAAATATCGTCGGGCTTCGCAACAGATGAAAGATTAAAGTGACGAAAAGAGGAAGTGGATGGAATCAGTGAGCCACGGAGGTGGGCGCTGCAAGGTGAGCTACAGCCAGGTAAGCCCACCTGCGGATGTGCATTACGCTGTGGATGAATGGAAGGATCTCAGCGATTATGTTTTTTCTTTGAAATGATTGTCTGATTAACTGAGAATTGGATCCCTCTCTGCATCGGAGTGACATTGTTTCACATGTGTCTTGATGCTAATCTGGACTCCGTGATCTGAAGTGTGAATCTCCGCTGACACACTGGCTTCGTTTACATGCAGTCATTAAACCTTTCATAACCGGAATATTAGCTATAACCCGGTTGTGTGCAGCCATGTAAACGCCAAAAAACGTTTTTAAAAACCGGAATATGCTCATATTCCGTTTTTTAAAAACCCGAATTTCACCCCTGGGTTACTCCTTTCTAACCCGAATGTTTGGTCATGTTTACGCTGATCAGAATATCCTCATCGAAAGGAACATTAAGTTGTGTTCTGCGCATGTCCCTTTCGCAAGGAATCTTGGTCTTTTGAGTACAGGAAGTACTTGTTGTAACATGGCACAGCTCCGGCTCGATTTCCTAATTCTTCACGTTCTCGTCTTCCATTAATGAAGAAGCTGACAAAGAATAGTGTCAAGTCCTGGTGGTGGGTCAGTACCAGCACCAAAACGCAAACGAAGCCGACTGTTACCTGCTTCGGGCCGTTCATTATCCGCCGTGCTGCTGCTGCTGTTCTCGTTGCTATTGGATACAGGAAGAAGAAGCCGAGATGACTGGTATTGCGTCATGACGTTCTCCGTGCGTGATGATGTTCTCTGTGCGTCGCTGTTTTGTTCGGGATACTATGCATAGAGGGATAACCCTGCTCACGCATGTAAACTGGGTTATTCCTAATGTTTCAGAAACTGAAATATTGATCTTAACCCAAATAATGACTGCACATAAACGTAGCCACTCTCTTTTGCGCCGTTGTTGCGCTGTGGAACAAAAGATGTGAGATGATGAATTTGTTCTCAATCAATGGAAATTTGTTGCAAGCTTTTAAATGGATGTGTTTTAAACTCAAAAACTGGGAAAAATAAATAAAACGAAAGTCAAAGGAGGTAGATTCATCAAAAAGAAAACAACTCTGGCCAAGCAGAAAGCCAACCAGCAGTATCAGTAGACAGCACTCTGGTATCAAGTGGGCTTACCGGGGCTGGTGATAATGATTGTAAGCTTCCCATAGTTCCTGTGCAGGTTAAATCAAAGAAGGGAAGCAATACTGTAACTACCTATGCTTTCCTGGATCAAGGAAGCACAGCGGTATTCTGCACAGAGGCTTTGGTGCACAGACGAGGCCTCAGGGGGAAAAGAGCCCACATTCTATTGAGGACCATGGGTCAAGAAAAAGTTGTGAGCAGTCATGTTGTCTCAGGACTAGAGGTTGCTGGCTTGGGTTCCTACAACTTCTGTGAACTGCCAAAAACGCATACACAGGAACGTATGCCTGTCCACAGAGGAAACCTTCCAATGAAAAGTGACCCTCAAGGATGGTCACACTTGAAACATGTCAATCTGCCTGAAATTGACTCAGAAATTGAGCTCCTCATTGGGACAAACGTTCCAAAGGCTTTGGAACCTTTGGAAGTAATTCATAGTGTGAATGATGGACCATATGCAATCTGGACAATGCTGGGATGGACGGTTTATGGACCACTAAAAGGAGAGAATGAAGAGATTTTTTGGAGGAACTTTGGCAGCAGCAATTCAAATGATTTCCCAGAGTGCAATGCGGATGAACAACTTGGAATGTCAAGAGAGGAACAAAGATTTATGGAGCTTGTTACTAACTCTGCAAAGCAAGTGAAAGGTCATTATCAGATTGGTCTACCATTAAAGAATACAGAGGTCAAAATGCCTAACAATCGGGCAATTATTAAGCAACATGCTTTTCAGCTGAAGAGAAGGCTTCCATGCTGAGTATACCAACTTTATGAATGATTTGGTCACTAATGGGTATGCTGAAAGAGTGCCTGAAGAAGAGGTAGATTGCAGTGATGACAAAGTCTGGTACATCCATGGCGTTTACCATCTGACTAAAGGAAAGTTAAGAGTGGTCTTTGATTGCGGAGCCACTTTTCAAGGTACCTCTCTTAATGCTTAGCTCCTCAACGGACCAGATCTAACAAGTTCGTTGATTGGGGTGGTGACTAGATTCAGAAAAGAGCCAGTGGTGATCATGGCTGATATCCAGGCAATGTTTCACCGGGTGAGGATCCCACCTAAAGATACTGATCTGTTGAGGTTTCTCTGGTGGCCCAATGGGGATTTGAAGCAAGACCTCGTTGATTTTAGGATGTTGGTGCACATCTTTGGGGCAACTTTTTCTCCCAGCTGTGCAAATTTCACACTCAGGAAGTGTGCAGATGATGGTAAAGGACAGCTTCGTCAAGAAGTGTTGGATAAGGTTCTGCATTGCTTCTACGTTGATGATTGTCTGGTGTCTGTGGCTTCAGAAGAGGAAGCAGTATCTCTTCATCATGAACTGGTCTCCATCTGTGCAAAAGGCAGATTCCAGCGTACAAAATGGGCAAGTAACAGACATGCTGTTCTAGCTCAAATACCTGAAGGACTGGACTTGGATCAAGATCAATTTCCAGTGGAGAGAGTGCCTGGAGTTGAGTGGTGTATCCAGTCAGATGCCTTTAAGTTTAAGATCCTGATCAAAGACAGACCACTTACCCGCAGAGGAATTCCGTCAGCTGTTAGATCCATTTACAATCCTCTTGGCTAATGACTGGACAAGTTGGCTGCATGAACTGTGTCAGTTGGAGGATTTTAACATGGTGAGATGTTTAAAACCACCGGATTTTAGAAACACAGCCAGGGCACAGTTACACCACTTCTGCGATGCAAGTGAACATGGCTATGGGGTCGTGACTTACCTGCTTTCTTCTAATGAGCACTCACAAATACACAGTGCTTTTGTCATGGGAAAGGCTAGAGTGGCTCCTCTTAAGTTTGTGACCACTCCTCGAATGGAGCTCATCACTGCCACCATGGCAAGTCGCATTGATGTGTTGTGGAGAAGAGAGTTACATCTTGACCTTGAAGATTCTGTCTTCTGGACGGACAGTTCATCTGTACTGAAGTACATAAGGAACGAGACCTCCAGGTTTAAAGTCTTTGTTGCCAAGCTGACATCTATGCTCGCAGGCGATGGAAGCAATAGCAATACATGTCAGACTTATTCTGGAAAAGATGGGTCAAGGAGAACTTACCACAACTGCAGGAGCGTCAGAGATGGTCCGGAGTAAAACGCAACATTGTCGTTGGAGACATTGTGCTTATTGTGGATAACGCAGCACCTCAAAACTCCAGGGTCATGGGAACAGTCTTTCAAACATTCCTTGACCGAAGGAGATTTTTGCATTAAGTGCAGATTAAAACAAAGAGCAGCTGCCTGGACCGGCCAATAACAAAGATCTGCCTTCTATAGGATGCTGACGTTGGACAAGGAACTTCTGATGAAGATGTGACTCTTTGACGTTTAACTGAACATTGACTTGACTGACAGATTGGTCTTAAAATGAACAGACATGATCCATTTTTCTGAGCCTGATTTAATGAACTTTTCCTGGACTGATGTGGCTCAAAAGAATATAGACATTGCGATAGATAATTAACTTTATGTCTCCTATAATTGTAATTATGGGGTAATTAGTATGTGTAATAATATAATAATTAGGGGCTGGTGTGTAGGAGCCACAAATTAATTTATTGAGAATATTATTTACATTTCAGGATTTAATTTAAGGATTAAGGTATGTGTTCATATTTTGGGGATTTGAGGATTATTATTATTGATCATTTTGGGATAATATTGAGTTGGAGATGGCGTGTCACAGGGTGATGGGCGTGTGTGTGTTCATGATTGATCTCACCTGTCCACCTGTGTGGTCAGTGGAGGGGAGAGGTGAGCTGGGTAGCCGTATTTTTTGTTGACCGCTTCATTTTGCTTCAGTAGCGCTGAATTTACGCTCTCTTTTCCTAATGCTTAAATGTAATCGATATGCGAGTCAGTGCTTATTTCCTATGTTTATTGATTTTTGTTTAATAAAGGATCAATATGAGCATTTTTTGGGATCAGTGGTTTTTGCTCCAGCGCGTCAGACAACATACTAGGCCCCTTCCTCAGCCGCTCAGCGGCTTTTTGGTGTTGAAGTCGCTGCATAAGTGGTTAATTACATGTCAGATTTATTTATCAGTTTGCTTTGGTTTGAGAGACTCTGCAGAGTTGATTTGGGATGGGGCCCATCAGATATCTTATCATGGGGCAAGAAAAATCTCTGGCAGCGCCCCTGGTGGGCCATGTGGTCTAGAGTACAGTATGTCACTGTTCAGTGTACAGTGATAGAAAAGCTGCAAAACTGCGCATACCGCAAAATACTTTGCACAACGAAGCCACAGGCCTACTTACAAGTTACCTGCTGACGCTGCTATTTCATGCAGTTGCGCGTGCAGGCTCTTATGCATTTACATGAATCGTCATTAATCCTGACCTGAAGTATTTATCTAATGTTTTACAGCCTCCGTGTCCTTACAGGGAGCCGCTTGACCTTCCTGCAGCGCGCATGTTTGCGTTCAGCTCGTGCTGTGATGTAACGCGGGCGCACGCTGCTTTAGTGTGTGCATCACGCTGGAGCAGGGACTGATTATATGTCCTCAGTCAGAGCTCGAGCAGAAGAGTGTATTTTTAGTTTTTTACTGGCTCGGGTGTTTTCATTGGGACGTGAGGAGGATTTCAGCACCGGGAGCTGTCCCAAACATCCGGATGCTGCTGCCGCGTGAAGAGACGATGCTGCGCTCGACCTGCTGAAATCCTCCCTCTCGATCTCTCTCTCTCTCCCTCTCTCTCTCTCCTCTTCTCTCCCTCCTCGCTCCTCGCTTCTCCTCCACACGCACAAAACGCTCTGTCATGGCGTCTTCCAACCATGTTACCCCCACCAACTGTAGCTGGTGGCCCATCTCAGCCATGGACGAGGACGGCAAAATCACAGACGGGGAGGAGTGCGAGGAACCGGCGACGGAGCCCAGCAAACCCTTCAACAAAGACAGGCTGGTTTTGTACCACTGGACGCAGTCTTTCACCTCCCAAAAGGTAAGAGGGGGGGAGGAAAACACACGGGCTGAAAATGGAGGTGATGGCTGCACGTCTCTCTGCATGATGTGCTGCTGGAGCGTGGGGCTGCCCCCCCTCTCTCTCTGTTTGTTTGTTATGATTGAAGCATGTTTGTTGTTGTTGTGCGTGTTTACTCTGCTGTATGGACGTGATCCTGCAGCTGGGCAGATCTCCATATGAGGCGTTCAGGAGCGCTGCAGCATGGGGCTCCTGGTTTCCTCGACACATAGCAGGATTTGTGGTCAGTCTGATCATTTCTCTGCATAAACCAGGATTCACAGCTCTGCAGCTTCAGCCTCCTACTGGCACGTTTGGCCTCCCTATGGCTGATAAATGTGGATTTACCTTTATGTGCTCTGTAACATGACAGCCTAAATAATTGATTAATATGATGAGCAAAACAAACCAAAGGCCATCTCCCCCCTCTGCTGCTCGCACTAACATATGGTGTTACTGTGTGGCTCCTTCAGGTCTACCTTTGGTTACACTGGCAGGCTTTCACCTGTGCATCTTCTGTTCAGTGCATGTTAGGGCTGGGAAACATGGACAAAAATCAGATCTCAATATGTTACCACTGACTTGATATGTTTTTTTTCCAGAAATGATTTACTAATGGTTACCACAGTGCTAGACTTTCATACTTTGGTATAATTTTAGTAAAAATAAGATATCATTGATACATATAGGACACCATAGAGTCAGCCTCAGAACAAGTGCTGGTGTTGGGTTTTTTTTTATTTTCTTTTTTTACAGTGTCAGGGGATTTTGATCAGCTTATTAGCCACAGTGGCCAGTAAATCAACATCAAAATGCAGATAAAAACATGACATTCTTTTAAAAAGAAAAATAACAGAGTACCGGAAACTACAACTAGAAAGCATTTAGAGAGAGCAAACCTCCACCAAGGTAGCTCACATATTGCTGTAACATCTATAAGCAATGGTTCAATAAAGTTACCATCATAATATGATTCCTTGACCCTGAAAATCTACACTTAGCCCTCAGAATCATGTTGATATCATTATTAGTTAGACAGTTTTCGAGCAAAAACAATCGTTCGCTGAGTTAAGGAGCAGGCATGACCCATATACATGCTTCTGCTGGTGTGGGTTCGAGTCCAGCCTGTGGCCCTTTGCAGAGTTTATTCCCCAACTCTCTCGGCCCCCTTCACAAGCCTATCCACTGTCTGTCTCTCTCCTGCCAATAAAGGCCTAAAAAATGCCCAAAAAATTATCTTAAAAAAAAGGCAGCTGAAGGGGTTGGCGTCCCTTGCATCCTACTTCTCAGGACGTAGGGTTTGCACCCTTAAACTTCATCACATGTAACACCTTTAAACAGGGTTAAAATTGCCGGTGGTGCAGGGGAGTCGTCAGTAACGATAAACTAGGGTGACCATATTCTGAAAACCCAAAAAGAGGACCCTCAGCAGCATGTGTTGCATCATGACACATGCACGCTCAATATCTTGACAGGTAGGTACTTTAGAATAATGCCAGTGGTCCAGTGCAGCGTTTTATTATAAATATTAACCCTTTACTACTATAAATATAAATGGCTGCCTGGTCTTTTTTGCCTTTTTTTTCAATAAATGTGTCAGAAAATGCCCTTTGAGTAAATAATTTTGCACCTCTTTTCAGGTAAAAATAAAACATTCTAGCAAGTATTTGTCATTATTAAGTTGTAAATGCCTAATTCAGTGTGTAATTACAAGAAGAAAACAGATTTGAAATTTCAATAAGTTCCTCTTATAAACAATTCTAAATGAAGATGTACAACACTTTTGAGAATACAAAACCAAAACTCAACCTATTTTATATTACTTATTATTTATATTATTATATTATTTAATTATTTATGAAATCCATAAAACACAAACTATGAAGAAAATGACGATGACAAAAAGATGAACTAGGCAAAAATATGGTAAAAGAACAGCAAGAAAACACTCCAGAATGATACTAATGTCATCTGAATCCTCTCTCTGCTCTCCGGCTCAGTCAGCTCACTTCCTGTACCTCCCCCTCAGGCAATCCAGATTTTACCGTAATGTACCACATATCACTGGAAAGCTCCACTTCTCAGCTTTCAGAATCCGTTGGAATTAGTTAGATAGCGTGGATACTCGAGGAGTTTGAATCATACATGTCTTTTCTGTCTCTGGCGACGGCTTCATCTGTAGAACAAGCTGAGCAAAACCCGGACATTTTAGGGAATTTTATAAACTCCCCCTGGACATAATTTTACGACCGAAAAGGGGGACGTCCGGGCAAAAGAGCACGTATGGTCACCCTAGATAAATGGTAAAGTGACGTCCCGTTTGTGCTCTCAAACCTGACCTGGCCACTGTCAAATGTTAGGAAAGGTACTATACCCTATACCTCCCCGGTTTTTGGCTTCCTTTTGTTGGGGTATCAGATGGGCTGATCAAAGGGTGGAGCTTAACACACTGCAGTCTGTTGATGGTCAAAAGGATCGTCACGTCCTCATCCAAGGTCCCAAAAATCATTTCCCAGCCTTCCTGTACTTTTAGGCTGTTTCTTCTCTCAGCCTGCAGCCCTCTCTAACTCTGTTGTGCTGCCATGATGTCACACAGTTATGAGTCTGACGCAACCCTCATCTTCAGGCCGACATCTCTGCTCTTAAGTTAGCACGGTGCCTGCTGTGGAAACCCAAGTGAGATTAGGGTTAACTATGCCAAACCGTACTGAACTGTATTAAACCAAACCAGACCACTTGGTGGAAATGCAGCTGATGTGGCTGCCCTGTGATTGGCCTGCAACCAGTCCAAGCTGTACCCTGCCTCTCAGCCAATTACAGCTGGAGTAGGTTTCAGCCCGCTGTGACCCTGTGAGGGATAAGCAGTACAGATGTTGAATGAGTGGATGAGTAATACTCAAAGTCACTGATCTGATCACCTGTGATGAAAACTGTCTGCAGCAAACTCAATGATTCACAGTACAGTAGAACCTCTAAACCTTTTCCCGTCATGACACCCTTAAAATGTAGACTAGCCTGCTATTATTGCTGTTGTTTGGTCACAAGCCTCCAGGACATGCTCACACTTCATCAACACTTAGCCATATCATTGTTGTGACTTTTCAACAAATACAATCATGGCTTCTTCTCCCCTCAGCGCTCAGGTGCCACAGGCTGATGAGGACTTAGATTCAGAGTTAGCTCATTAAAAGCATCTGCTTAAGTTTGTTTTTCACTCTCAAAACATCTGCAGGATGGAAAAAGATGACTTTTTTTGCAGAGTTTACTTAAAAAAAAGCCAAATATCACCAATCATACTGTAAATGTTGTGATTCCTAGAAAAAAGACATATGAGAGAATAAAATCTGAAAACATATGTTAGGATCTGCGAGTTCTTAAAATTCTTAGTCAGGGTCTGAAGGCACCTTTTTCTTCTACCTGCCAAAGCAACTGCTAGATTCAAAACCATTTACCAGCCTTTCTTTTTTGACAAGCCACTTTACTTTTTAGGTCTGAGTTATGTGAAGGTGCTCCAGCAAAGAAAACATTTCCTATTCTGGCAAAATATGATCTCTTAAGGAAACAGCACACACTCAACGTGGGTGGGATGAATTTAAATGTAAATTATCCCTCCTATTATATACTATTCAACATTTTAACTCACTTATCAAACTTGATATCAGAGAAAATAAATTAATAAACAAGAAGTGTTCCAAGAGTACAAACATCCACCAAGGCTTTTCCAACATTGTCAGGTTAGTCCGTTATCGTCAGAAATGTGGAAAACAGCCCTGTCTAAAACTGTTGAAAATCCTTGAATAAATTCCTGGACCTGGATTAACATTTGCATACAGACCAACACAAAAATTTAATCACTTCTTGTGCCGTGACAAACATTCCCTGAAAATGTCAACATAATCAGTTGCGAAGTTACTGAGTTATTAGGAAAAATGTGGAAAACTGCTTTATCCGTATGGATAAAATTTTGCGTCTTTATTATGCATTCAAAATGAATGGCTTTGAATAAAAAAAAATTGAAAAAAAAACATGATCAACAAATTCAATAAGTGCTGATGAACCGATGAAATATATTTGTGATTTAAACTGTGTCTTAAAAAATCCACATCCAGTCGTGTTCACAAATTCAAAAATCATCTAATGAACCAAAGATTTTGCCCAAGAGATTTAAGTTGAAACACAAACAAAACTGTTGGATTTGCAAATGAAATCTTTAGTTCATTAGAACCAATTTTGGAATTGTAAACAAAAGTTGTGGATTTATTAAGATACAACTTTAATCACCAATATATTTAAGTTATTCTCCAGCACTTTTTCTGCATTTTTTTTATGCATAATAAAGACACAAAATTCTCTCCATATATCTCGCACTGGTAGCAAACGCACTGGTAGCAAACCCTTGAAGAAATTCCTTGATCCACATCTGGATTACAATCACAACCAAACTCTAATCACTTCTTCCTTGAGCCATGACCAACATTCCCTGAAAGTTGAATCAAATCAGAATTTTGTAGTTATCTTGTTCACAAACTAACGACAAACAGCGTTAAAAACATAAACTCCTTGGTGGGGGCAATAATTTGACCAGTAATCAAAATGCCTCTTCCTCTCCAATCTATCAAAACTAATATTTTTGCACAATTTCTTGGTTAAAGCTAAGTTTTAATCAGATTTGATTGTTTTTTTCTTTCATACATATTTTACAGGTTAGACACTCATGCTTGGTCTATAAACAAGAAAGAAATGTCTTTTTGTAAACAGCCTCAGTCATATTTCAGTGTTTTCTATTTCCCAGATAAAGTGTGACTCACAGTGCATTCAGGTTGTAAACTTATTTACTTACTTCTACATTTTCAATATCTCTCCCCAAAAGCCCCTCAGGCTCTGTAAGCTAGCTGGCAGTAATGAGGCATCACTGTTTGTGTTCGATTGATCTCACGGAGCACTGGAGGAGTTTGGCATGTGTGAAAGTTTAAAAGACAAACACTTTTCTCAAAGTCAAGTCCCTGTGACAGCTTAAGTCAGATCACTGATCAGTGTGTGTGTAAACCGGAGCTGACAGCACATCATTCAGGCAAACACACTGCTGATCTTTGACAAACTACAGTAACAGGAGCAGGATGTTGGTTTTAGTTTACAGGTGATATTTATTTATGATTAAATAGAATAACAGAGGTTGTATTGTTGAGGTAACAAAATAATCAAATTGTGATAGTTATCAGCACCATGGCTTTAACAATATATAGAAATCCTTCCAGCTGATTTGTGGGCGCTGCCATCTTGGGAAGCTGCCATAACTGAGGTGAGAGCTTCAGCCTGCTGACAGCAGCAGATCGGTGGATCAGGTACATCAGACAACTGCTATCCGAAAGGTCATATAAGTCTACTGTTTTCATTAAGTCTACATTAGTCCTAGATCTCGTCCTAAAATATTTCTTAAGTTTCTTGCCAAACAATCCACCCAAATACTTGCTCTCAACACACCTATAAACCCCTCTGTTTCAGCCCTGCTCAGAACAGGCTGTTTTAGGCCCTGTCTGCATGGGGCAGAAAGGTTTTTAAAAAGTTTTCTGTAAAGACGGCATCAAGAAATGTCGGTCCACACAAAAACAGTGAAAATGCTGTAGTACATATGCCAGGCCTGTAAGTAGTGCTATAATCCTGCCACAGACACCAAAACCAGAGAAGAAGACATTGAACATGCACATAAAACATGTCTAAACAAACATGGCAAAGACAGTAGAATACTTGCAGACTGCAGGAGAATGTTGACTGAGAGTCGATATAGTTGACGCATGTCAGGTGCAGAATCCGAGGCATCGGACAGACAAACTACTTCACAACGTTAACCACATAACAGCGAATGAGGTTTAAAGGAAAGGTGGGGCTATTAGATCATCGTTTCTGAAAATATGCGTAGTGATTGTAACATGGAAACACAAGGGCGCCATCTTGAGGTTTAGTCACTCTGGGACACAGTTTCAAAAACGTGCATTTTCAGGCTCCCATGTGATAAAAAACTTTGTGGACACACCTAAACTTGTCTCCATGTGGATGGCCCATTAGTGTAAATCCTTATGTGCTGACAACGCCCCTCTCAGGAAGTGGATGTAGCTTAAGCTTTTCAGTGCTGTGCTCTAATGTTTACCATGGCTGCACAGACATGTCGAGGGTATGTTCCATCAACCAGATATACATATATAGCTAGCTAGTAGCTCTACTGCAGAATAAAACTACTGGGGCTGAATGATAAAAAATTATATTGCAGTATATTTTCCTCCTGCAACTTACTGTATCCTGTGATTTCTTAAGGGTAATATGATTCCTTGACCCTGAAAACCTACACCTAGATCACCACCAAAATGTAGTCATTTTTTAGTTGGGCCATTACCAACATCTCCTGAAAATTTCAGCAAAATAACTGTTCTTTTGTGCAACACTGTCAACTGTATCTTTAAGTATATTTTTCTCTAATAGTCCACTGACAGCTACTGTGAAACACACGTACAAATCGAGAGAGAAACCTGACCTTACGAATAAAATCATGGCTTTCAATAGAGTTCTGTGTAGTCTGAGTGATTAATGATTTGTGACGAAGAGTAAAAAAATTCTCAGTGAGCAGCCTCCTGTTATTAATCTTTAAAAACTCACTGTGTTGTCTGCTACATGTCCTTGCTTGTCACAGTACAGATCATTTTTGAATTAGGTCCCCACAAAATGTCTCCGAGATATTCACTGAAGACCCATTTAATGAGTGTTTTTATTATCATAATAAGAGAAGCATAAAAAGGAAATTAACTGACGGTGTCCTTTTGACATGGTCACTCTGAGCTGTGACACTGAGCTGCGTCTATGATGGGTGTTGTATGTAGTTTGCACATTTAAATGTGCAGAAAACATGCAAACCCTAGATGCCTCATGGTCCATACTTTGAGAAAGCCTGCTGATGGTTATGCCATATTGACTCTGATCGTGAATAGTTTAAAAAAGAAAAAAGAAAGCACGGTTGCTTATATATTGCTGTTACATCTATAAGCAATAGTTTCATGATGAAGTTACCATCATAATATGATTCATTGACCCTGAAAACACACACCTAGCACTCAGAATCATGTTGGTATGATTATTAGTTTGGCAATTATTGAGTGATGGTGGTTATCTGGATCACCACCAAAATCTAATCATTTGAAGTTGGGCCATTGCCAATATCTCCTGAAAATTTCAGCAAAATCTGTTCAGTATTTTTTGCATAATCTTGCTAACAAACAGACAAACAAACAAACGCCTCCTTGATGGAGGTAAATAAAAAAAAAAAGTAAGTTTTGGCTTCAATCAAACAACACAAAAATCAGCATGACATCCCCTGAAACTCAACAAACTGCAAGATTTTATGCCAGATTTTACCCACAATTCTCAGTTGGGCAAAGTCTGCACCAGTCTGAAGTGGTTGGAGACAGTCAGCATGGCTAGTTGGCTCTAAAATCTCTTAGTTAGTGAGGGGAACAGACCCGACCTGACCTCCGCTGCAGTCAATCAAACATGTTCTAACTTTTTGAGTTTATGTCAGTATATTTTCTTGCCATTCCACTGCCAAGTCGTATATATACTTTTTACATCTTTAGATATACATTTTCTTTTTATTAAATTTATCTTGAAGTGTTTTTATTCTTGCACTGGAGGGGATATGTGCTCTCTCTGTTGTACAGTGACAGTAAACAGGTATTCTTCTTCTATTCTTCTAAAACTGTACGCAATCAGGAAGTGTGAAATACTTACTGACCAAACACGTGTTGCCAACAGCCAATGAAATAGAAAGGGTGGGACACAGGACATAGCAACAAAGGCAAACAACCAGCTGATGGTATGGTTGTTAACCCTTTACGCTGTCAGCCCTGTGAGAATTTGATGCACTCAGTTGGCTTTAGTTGGTTTGACAAATCATGTAGGCTGTGATCCTCCAGTTAAGTATGTGACCCCCAGTTTTTCAGTCTTCATTCAAAATCTGCTGAAACCAGTCTGTTAGTGTGACAGACTCCTAGCCTTTTTGAAATCTGTAAAGACTGTGAGTTGAGTAGAGAATTTCCAGCTTGAGTGGGATGACTGATATTGCATGTCCTACAAGTTGACTATTGTGCTTGTAGACCTTTATAACAGTTACTAGGCCAGGTGCAACCCTGCCTTGCATTTAAAGATACCAAGCCAAGAACTGATGGGTAGTAAAATCATTTACACCATGATATCACAGTGTATAACTCCATAAAGTATGAGCCATTCATCTATAATGTCAATATTTCCAGGGAGAAGAGCTATAGAGAGTGGGAGTCCACTTGACTGGGGCAAAGGTAGCATCCCATTGACCCCCCACCCCCACACAGCCTGCAGGAAACACTCCACATAACACAGACTAAGATCACTTATTAATGCCTCTCTGTGACTTTTATAAACCGCATTAATCACAGACTCCTGTCAAGAGAGACAAGTCCACAGATGAGCCCAGGGACTTGATTAATTGGTTCAGCCGGTGACACCCACTGACACCTGTCAATCAAAAGCAGCCCGTAGCCCAAAGTCACGTCTTTAGACTGCTTGGTGTATCTGACAACAGAGCAAAACTGAAACAAATTTACTTTTCTAAAGGATAAAAAGAAATGCAAGTAAATGTCACTTCAGGTAAAAGACGTAACCTGTAAATATATTATATTAAAGTTGTTTTGCTGTGAAAGAACATCAAGAAAAAGAGGAGAGCAGAAAAAAGAAACTCACACTGCAGCTTTAAGGTTGATATGCAGATGAATCAATTATGAAATGACTGTGAGTTTGACTCTCCCTGTGCTGTGACATTAGCCTCCATATTATAGGATTAGTAACTTTTCCTCTCATGAGGAGCGTCTAAATGCATCCTCTGTCCCTGAATATTTCCCGGCGTGCACTCAGAGCAGCTCTGGATCTGCCTTTCTGAACCGAAGGCCGTTTTTTTAGAGCATTTCTCCTTCCACTCCAGTTAGACAACCTTGAGTCGTTGCTCAGCTCGAGGTTGGTGCGTCGCCTATTAACGGCTCCATTGTTGAGTCAAAGCCACTCGAGCTGGAGCCTCTGATTGTACCGTCTGTCAGTCGACGAAGAGTAAACACCGCGCTCGCTGTCACCACTATCACGCCAATCCTGGGGCGTCTGAAGTGACTCCACTATTATGTGTTTCTGCTGTATATGCAGATCGAGGAGATACAGCATGTAGAGCTTGAAAATGAACTGAATTTAATCTCTATTAAATTCACTGCCCGACACAGTTATGAATATAAGTCATCCAGACTAAAAGATTACTGTGCCACATGATATATGGGATACTTTTTTCCTTTTTCCGTCATTATTAGCATTATTTTCTGTTTTTTTTAAGTTTTACAAGTATATTTCTATGCATTGCTTTCTTTAATGTTCAAAATAATAGTGTCAAAAGTATATGAATTTATTTATTTATTTATTTGGATCCCCATTGGCTACTGCTAAGGCAGCAGCTACTCTTCTGAGGTCCACACATTAAAACACAATCCACAAAATAATAATAATAATAATAATAATAATAATAATAATAATAATAATAATAATAATAATAAATTTTATTATTATTATTGTTATTATTATTATTATTATTATTATTATTATTATTATTTTGTGGACTGTGTTTTAATGTTTTAAAATACATCAATGACATTCAAAATGCTCTGAAAATTGAGACGGAAAATAAAAGGCAGTTAAAACAATAACCACCTGACGGTCATAGTGATAGTCTCTTAGATGCCCAAAGATTAGGGTGTATATATACATCAATTAATAAAATATAATTTAAAACAATTCTATAAACAAATTATTCCACTGAAGACAGTGCATTTGGACAGAACAGAACTCCAGTTTAAATATTTCTAAAAGATAATGACAAGATTCTGCATGTTACTTTAAGGTATACAGTGGGCAAACTGTTAAGATATTTTTTCTGAAAATAGATATTTCCCCAAACTCTTTTTAAAAACAATTTTACTGGTTAAGCTTGTGATCTCTGATGGAAGACTATTCAGTTTTTTCATACCTTTACACAAAATAGTACTTTGTCCTGCATTGGTATTTGTGAGTGGTGGTGTAAAACAACATCTGGAGGCATGCCTTGTATTGAAATTGTGACCATCCCCACTGCTTTTTAATTTACCAAAAAGAACATTTGGGATCTGAGATATGGAAATGTTCCTCTATGAAAGCATGTGGTGCGTGTTTTAAAACCAGTGAGTAATCATGTTTCATAAGCATGATCTCAATATCTTTTAAAATAATCAAGCAGGTGTATATATGTCAAGCTTATTTCAAATGAGATACAGGATAAGGCAATATTGTGAATATTAGTATATTTATTTTTGTTTTGAAAACATTTCTTCAACTTCATCTGGTAAAAAAAAGTACAAATTTGAATGAAAAGATTTTAGATAGGAATTCCAGCCATAATGCTCATTAATATAATATTCAAACATCAGCAATATGTTTATTGACCACAAGATGATAACTTTAAAATGTTGAGGCTGACGAGGACTGATCATTATGATTGTTTTATTTCATTTATGGAGAATTACTTTTATTCAGTGTTGAAACAGTTTTGGTATAGGCTGATAGAAACTTTTTTACAGATATTTACAGCTAATATTTTGGCCGCACACGTTGGACATATACTGTATATACCATATATTGGCTGTAACATAGGCACAGTGTACAAAAGTACCACAGCTGTTTACCTCATTATCACTGATCGTCTGCATTTATAAATCAAAAGTAATATTTAATAAAGAATTAAATGTTGTTTCTCTTGCTTCACATCTGTTTCTAACACAAATAGACCGTCACTTTCAAAGGAGCAGGTCAGTTTGACTGAAGTGGAGGTGTAGTAGTCTTGACAATAAAAAAGGTTAGGACGTCATTCTGGCTGGCCTATTCAGAGGGACTGGGTGAACAAGCCTTATGAAGTAACGATTAAGTATGAGGGGGGGTGGGGAGAAAAGTCCAAATGCCTCAGACTTTTTGTCTTGTACGTAGAAGTACTCCATCTTGTGGAGGAAACATGTAAAACTAATTAAGGGGCATATAAGACTTCTAAAAGTATAAATCTTTGGTCTATAAGCTTATATTAAGCTTATAGAAAGAGTGTCGAGGGAGTGGGGGAAGACTTGGTTGCTCATTCACAACAAACAATTTACCATTATTGGATTTTATTTTTGTAGTCTTTGTATTAAACAAGTAGAAAAATTAGAGATGTGTGATGTCATACTGCCTAATTTGGATCACTAAATAGCTGGTACTAAATTTCCTTACTTGTGTTTGCCATACAGGCCTGAAATCCTGGTCAAATGCTCTGTCTAAATGGTTCACTCTCTGCCTTGCTGCCAAAATGCTCTCAAACTGGGAAGTAAAAAAAGGACATTTAGTGCCCAGGAACAAACAGGTAGCACTGGTAGTGTCACGTAGGAACAGCACTGTTTAGCAGTATTAAAAAAATGGAGATAAAGTTGTTTGTAGGCTGTGTAGGGATGTACTCTCACGTAACTACCTGATGAGAGCACAATTAGCTCAGAAATATGGACATTAAACTGAAAAGGGACTGAAAACAGGTGGTGCTAGCACTGCTAACATTAGCATTAACCAAACTCAACTCTGGAAACCTGCTTCACAGTGTTGACCTGCTGACACCGTGATCCTATGATAAATAGTAAGGGTCCAATTTTCTTAGTGCTTTGTTAACTGTCAACTAGTTTAGCTGGATTTGACATTATCTGCTAGTAATAGTTTTTTTTAATTGGATCTAGTCAAAGTTTATAGTTCTATTATTCTCCCAACCTTTATTATATCAAGATAAATGCTGCATCTTCACCCACCAAAAATAACAAGATAGAATATCTGATCCATATTTTCCAGCCCTGACCATATTGGAGATGGATATTTGGAGCAATGCAGCTGGAAAACAGTAAGATTGCAGTACTAAAATGCGCTGCAATCCCATTAAATGTATTTTGTAACATTTGTGTACAGCAGCTATTGTTATGTAATCTGATGCGTGCCTTAAATGGCATGAAGGGATTGTCTTTATGAGATTAAGAGGCCAGGCACTGGGTCGTCCTCCCTGACAGAGCTGAGCTGAATGTTTCTGTGACTTGATACCAAAACAAAAGCTTGAATAACAGCTGGTCATGATGAACACGAAGCATCTCTGCAGCACCTTGACAGACAGTGATATATTTAGGAATTATTGTATAACTTTAAGAAGTGCAAGAGTAAAGAAAATTCTACTGTAAACAAGGTCTGCACAATTCATGCTGAAATCACAATCTTTCCCTCTGAGAAGTGAGATTATGATTCTGGTAAACAATTCTTATTCTGTTTCAACAAAGAGATGTGCTGCTTTAAGATAAAAATGTGCAGATTTACCCTAAAAACAATGCTTAAATTTACCTTGAAAGTCTTATATTGCAACATTGCCTTTTTCTTTTTTTCTCTGTCATATTTCATCCTTTGGCGACACACTGTGTCTGGGTTTCTAAAGTTTGCATAGTCTGGTGGCAGGATTTATGATGTGGTTTTTTTTTACTTTTGCAAACTAATAAAGGATTTAGTGGTGAAGTTCTGGTAGTCAAAAAGATTTGTGGTGCTACCCTGCGGTGCTTGGACATTGCCAAAGAAATGCTTGTAAAGTATAGCTCCTTTTATGTTGCCTTCAAGGTTAAACCTGAAAAACTAAAGTTGAAATGTCCCCTTTTTGCTGACAGTAACATCAAACTCTTCATGTACTTGGACTGGGTATTTCCAGCAACCTCACGATACAATACATATCCTGATACTGAGGCTACGATACGATACGTGTCCCAATAAGCGCAAATTATGGACATTTATTACGCCTTTATCAGAATTCCCTAAAACTGTAATTTTATCTTTTTCATTGCAAAATCAAAAAGACTGTTCTACAACTCCAGACACTTCAATTTAGGTCCTCAAAGACTTAAGTTAAAATTTCGAAAATGTGTTTCATCATGTAGTTTGGATTCCAGTTTGACTGTGCCATTGATAACATCACCCAAAGTGTAGCAACAACAGCTTTCACAGAATCTGAGGCCTTATCGATTCTGTAGAATCTGTATTGATACACATATCGGCAAGAAATGCATGATGATATTTTGCCATATCGATATTTTGAGCACAGGTCTATCATGTACGCCATATTTTTCCTCAGTGATTCTCTTATTTTTCCCATTTTTTCTTTAAAACTGAAGCTCCAATTCCACCAAGTTCACTACTTTCCTCCATCTTGCTCATCTACATAAGCCACAGTATTTGGATGTGACCAAAAACATGCTTGTCAGGTTAATTGGTGTCTAAATTGCCCTCAAGTATGGATAACCCTGAACCAGCCAGCGTGTTCAGGCTGTAAAAAAATTAGTTTGAAACCTGAAAAGTTGGTACATGGCTGGAACCAAAAAAAGTTGGAACCGTGACATCACCGGTGGGCGAATTCTGCATTGATAAAAACAGCAGGAAGTCGAGGAAAATAGAGAGGAAGAAGAGTGTGCAGTGGTCGAGTGAGGAGACAAAATGTTAAATGGCAATTTGGGCATCACCAGAATTTCAATTGAAGCTCGAGAGCAGTACGAGAAAGAGCAAGTTGCTGGGTGAAAGCAAAAACTTTAAGTAAAGCAACAAACGATTTTAGAATCTCGATGCGATCCGCCATTTTGCTGGTGTGTTGTTTACTTCCCCCTGAGTAACACTGAATACCGCCCTCCCACTTTCGTTCTGCTTAAACTGGTATGAACGAGGACTGGCTCACTAGAAAGCACCAAGGCTCTAAGAATCCAGAACGGAACTGGTCCCAGAACCAGAACCGTGCCTTTGTGAAAGCCCTCTATGTGTCCCTGTGATTGGCCAGTTATAAGTGGTATAGATAATGGATGGATGGATGGATTGAAGAAATATTTTATATTTTAAAATTGTATTTTGATACTACTCTCAAATGCACTTTTATTTTTTCACGCTTATTTATTTGTTTATGTATTTATTTGTGTTTTATGATCTGTGAGTCTTTCACTTTTCCACTTCGATTTTTGTCTTTAAATCAAGAGGTCTGTTGTTCTGGTGCTTTAGAGGGTGAAGTGATAATGCGTTCTGGAATGGTTTTTGGGGTAAAAGAAAAGAAAAATGTTGACTGCATCCCAATCGCACTGTATATATTGAACTTGCTTAAATAAAAATGTGTTGAATAATAGTGTAATGCACTTTGCCTGTGCACATGGTGTCAAATCAGATAAAGATTTGTTTTATCTCCATGGTTGCAATTTTGGAAATTGAATATTAACTGGCAGACCACGTAGGAGGGCCGCATGTGGCCCCTGAACTGCCAGTTGCCCACCCTTGATGAAGACAGTTTCATCAGTGGGATTATTTACACTGCTGTATGCATCAGCACGCTCCTGAGAAGCTGAGCCATTGAATTTCTCCTGCTCTGCATTTCCTCCTCTCTGTTTATGATACTTCACGACTAACAGCCACCACAGCCGAGCGTCTGTTGCCTGAAGTAGGTCATACAGCATATTCATATCATTTAGGCGAGTGATGTACGGTGAACAGAGCAGATGTGAAAAAGATAGAGACATACAGCGCTCCATACCTCAGAGCAGAAGCAGCTTTAGAGGCCGGCCTCACGGATCAATACTGAACTGGCAACCTGAGGGCCTGCAGGATGGAGATTTACACCTTCAATACACACACTGTGACAGAGAAACACTGCTGTTCTCTGTCAGTGCAGAGGGCCGTATCAGAGCAGACATTTATTCATCAGGTATGTGACAGTTTTGAGTGTTGAGAGATTTTTGGGCTCAGGTCGAAAAGAGAAGAAGAAACTTAAGCAACTAAATGTTCACCACAATTCCCTCAGATCCTGATTTAAGTTTCAACATTTGAACCGGCTTAACAAATACTAAGCAGTAACCTGTGATGCTCGGTGTGAACATAGCTACTTAAAGATCTGTAATATCTGATATCTCAGACGGCGCATGGAGATGGTCTAATGCTCCATCTGAACTGGTAATGTAGATGCTCATGTATACTGGCATCATTAAACCATTAAGACTTTTAAAGACCTGTTAAAGAGGCATTAAAGAGAAGTTAAAGAGATATCCCAGCATGCTATGAGTAGGAATGCTGCTAGCCATACTAATGAATGGGGACAAATTCGTGATAAACTCAGACGCCAGAGGAACCAAGCCTGGGTATACTTTGATTTAGTTTTACTTCCTCCCTCTCCTTTTCGAATATATTGTCCGTAACATGTTTTTACACTTGTCTTAATGCACTTTTTATTTGCACTTTTGTAAGGTGACCTTGAGTGTCGTGAAAAGCACCCTTAAACAAAATGTATTATTATTATTAATATTATTATTAACATTCTTTTATTTCTGTTTTGATCTTTCTTTTGAATATATTCAAAATAAAGAAGGTTCAGTCAATCAATTGGAATCGAGTTGGCTTTTCACAAAGACCAGTTTTGGGCTTTCATGCCTCGAATTATTTGGACAGGACAGTTGAAAGAGTTGGAGAGTGGGGAATGGCATGTGGGAAAGGTGCCACAGGCTGGTCTTGGATCCAGGATGCCTACATCAAGGACAACAGCCACTGTACGTAGTGTAGGGGGACATGATCACTTGGTCATCTGCACCCCTACCTTGGTAAAACAGCTTGATTCGCCAGATTCCATGTCTGTCATCAGGCAGATCCATCTTGCAAAGCTTCAAGCTGTAATGATTGTTCCTAGTCAGACTATGATCAGGCTTATCAGCATCCTTTTAAGGACAAACGGTCGGTAGAAAACGGAGCGTTTTCGTTGTGTTTCTGCCTTCTGTTTACACGAGAATGATGCCTGTGTCCGGGGTCCAGAGTGAACAGTTTTGAAAAGGTTTTTGTTGTTTTCTCCCGTGTAAACAGGAATTGCTGTTTTAAAGGAAAACAGGGACACATGGCGCACCCGCAGTTCATTCGGCTAAAGATAGTGCACGCACCTAGGAGCAACAGCAGCTATGGCCAACTACTAAGCAACATGTGTGCTGCTAACTGTGCTTGGTTTGGATTTGCTGCGTCATTACTCTGACCAGCGGATATGCATTTGTTATATTCGCCAAGGACTGACAGCGCCAACTACTGGCCTGGCATGCACGCTACTGTGTTTTCAGTTCTCATGGATCTGTGTGACTGCACATCATTTTCACATTGTCTCGGTGTGAACGTGGAGAGCTTTTGAAAATGCAAAGTAAAACCTTTCTGTTTCTGGTGACAACGCTGTCGTGTAAACGGGCCAAAGGCAGTAGCCGCAAGTATGGGTTCGCTGTGCTGACAGTAAGAAATGACTGCAGGCCTCTGACTGGACTGTGATGAATTTGACAGAGAGAACATTTGTTCAATCAATTTTTTTTGTTTTCTTTTTTACGTTTTTGCCCTTTCAGTAACTTTCTCTGAAATGTTACCTGGATTAAGTTGAAATAGACTGACAGGACAGATGGAAGGTTCAATATCTGGGCAACAGCCCATAGAAAGTGGGGACGGGCAGAACCTTTCGTAAGTATTACCAGCAATTGTACAATTGATCTGTCAATCACATTCATTATGGACCAATCAGACAATGTAGTAGGCGGGCACTACTGCAGCGGGGAGAATTCCCTTTAACCATCATCAAGAATGGTTGATGATGTACATTGGATTAAAAGTAATGCAACTGCAATCCTTAAGTTAATTTGTAAAGTCTATAAAGACACTTGTTGCTGCTCTCTCCCTCTCTGGTTTTATATATATCACAGTAGCTGTCTGAGGGCTGCAGTGTGCAATATGGAGAAAAGAGTGTGTTTATATAAAACTTCCTTAAAGATGTAGAATAAATTGCTGAATATAAAAAGATACAGAATTTATCTAGAAAGTTCTCCTAAAAAATAGCAATATATTTCACAAGAGGAAAAACTAATGCAATATCCTTACCAATATTGTTCAGCCCTAATGGAAAGTACTTAAAACTGACTGGAAATTAACTATACTTTATTTTCGAATAAAGCCCTGCCAGTCAAGATCAGGAAAGAGTACAGAAGCAGCAAATGTTCCTGCTCTGCAGAGAAACACTCCTGCACGTTGTCTTTACAGCATAAGGAACTGATAAGACCATAAACTGTCTGGACCCAAACAATCTTCACATTATGAAACAGCTTCATTATGTTTTATATTCCCCACATGTTCCTCTCTGCTCTATTGATAATGTTAATTATCAAACTGCATGCAGCATCACTGTCAGGGCCAGTAATCTCATCATAGCTTCTCACTACAGATTCTGTTGCCTTGTTTGCCTCTTTGCATTATTCCTTTCACATCATGTGTCGCCTCCACAGCCGCTCGCCTCCTCCTGTCTAACAGGGAAATTCTCCTGCTGTGAGATGCATGTGTGAACAATCAGCTCAGGATGATTTCAGGAGCAGTCTTCTGATATTTTAAAGAGCACATACTCATGAGTGCACTATTCTGTATGAAAAAGCTGGTTGGTCCTCTCGAGCACAGAGGGGTGATAAGCTCTTGTATCTTTTATTATTAAATCACTTATTGGATGTTCACGCTCTTGTAAATCATCTCTGCTGAACTGGAAAATCTCTGGACTTAACCAAACTCGCTCTATTGACTTTCTGATGCTTTAAGTCCTACTGATTCACTCTGAATTTGGAAAAAAAAGCTTCAACTACTGTGCTCCAAAAATGTGGAACAGTTAATGACAAAGACTCACTCTTGTTTCTTGTTTCTCTTGGACAGTTTGAGACAATGATTACAAACCATTTTAATGCATTATGTGAAAGTTTTAACAGAGTATTCTTTGGTCTTTTTATTGTTTTAATTTTGCCTTTTCTGTAACTAAATGACATTATAAATAAGGGGAACCTCAATGGTTTTTGAGACTTAAGAGACTTTGAGACAGTGTCACAGCTCAGTTCTCTCTCTGTTCACAAACACTAAGTACAGACACTAATGCAATACATTATTGGCTTATACTGATCGTTTATTTTGTAAAGACTGACTGTTTCAATGATAAGTTTACTTCATGACAGCACATGGTGAGCTCAATGTTGTGGGTAAACTGAGCTCTTTTTCAAAAGAGCTTGATCAGCAGGATAATTCTTAAACACTTGTACATTTGGCTAATCTTTATTTGGGATGAGGTATTATTTGTGTATTTGGACAAATTCAAGTAAGACTACAGTTTTATCCTTATACTGCTAGTGGAAGGTTGTGCTGTGTCTCAAAATAGTGCCTAATCAAAGTGGCTTGGTAGTGAGAAAGTAAGAGGGAAAAAAAAATCTGTTTGTAGCGTGTGATGAGCAATTATTTTAATTACGTGGCGAGTTTGGCACCAAGTTTGTATAGCATAAGCATCTGTCCCAAGGTTTCTGAACAGAGAGAGAGCTGAGCTGTGACAATGTGGCACACGTTCAGACTCATGCCATGCCATGTACCTCACACAACCCCACTTTAAAAAAACAGAACCATCCCTTTAAATAAAGGTTATTAATAATTAGGGATGCGAAAGGGTGGAAATTTTCTGGTAAATTTCAAGAAACTTTCCAAAAACTTTCCATGGTAAGTCAAGCTGGGGAATTCTGGAAATATGCCAAACTGGAAACTTTCCATGAGAATTTATGGGAACTAACTGGAAACGGGGGGTCATTCAAATGAACTGTATCATATCCGAACATAAATATTAACATTCTGTTTTGTCATGGGCAGAAATCCATGCAAAATAAAACCATATAAACGTTAAATTTCAACAGATTTATTTATAAGTTTAACTTTATCAAGCTTAATTATTTTATTGAACAATCAATTTCAACTTCACTTTATGTCCACAGGCTCAGATGTGTGGCTTCAATAGTCCAGGGTTTCTAGAAATCATCTGTTCACGGGGTGGAGGACCACAGTGCACGTAGGGGTCGTGGCCTCAATACTTCTGCAGTAAGCAGAGTGCTATGTGTACGTGATTGAGGAACAGCAGAGATATTCTCAAGCATACTAAAATTCCTGTCAATGACTAACCTTCAATTTTGCAAATTCCAGGTTTATTCCCCTAAATTACAGTGAAGTAACATGGAAAGTTTCCACTTCAACAAAACACAGAATTTTGCAACCCTAACAATAATAACAGTAATAATAATAATAAGTGTTAACAGTTTTTGGTATTAATCAATGAAGCAGTAAAAGGAAAGTAAACAAACGTCTCTTTTTTTCTCTATTTATTTTACATCGAAAGGCCCCAATTAAAGTCTCACTGTAAAGATTGTAAAGGTTTTAAAGTGTAGGAATCACTTACAGGATAAGATATAAAATGGCTATTTTGGTACATTTAAATCCTTTTTAAAGTAATTAAAAGAGACGGGAAATGTGAGAGAACAGAGCTTGGGAATTAAGTGCAGCAGCGTCTGGTCAGCTTAGACCGGGGGACTCGTCGCTCTGGGCATCAGCGGCCATCTGGTCTGTTTCGAACCACTTGGCTATTACGTCTGCCTAAGCTTTTAAACTTATATTTGAGAAACACTGATCTGTTGACTCTTCTGTATCAGGTAGATATAAAGTAGGAAAAGCAGAATATGTCCCTCTGAAATGTAAAGGAAAGAAATAGGATCATAAATAACTAAAACACTGTTGTACAGACTTTGAGAAGTTTTCGTTCCTTTTGTGCTGCACAAGCAGCTGAGCTACTTGGCATGATTACTGAGGAGTGACTAATATTATTATATAACATGGAGCAGTGTGTGTGTTATTGTGGGGGGCGACCTCAGCTGTGTACGACTGACACTGAGACATTTGACAGTTTTATATAAAATCTATAATTTAGTGAGTAATACATCCACACGGACGAGGATATAAAACCCATTCCCCTTCTTTGACTCTGCAGCTGCGTTCGGATTTGTTCCTGTTGTGTTACTAAATCATTCAGTTGTACTTCACGACGTCAGGAATGGTCATGTTCAGCAAAACTTCCATTTTGCTGCTCCTTCTAAGAAGCCAAATGTAGAACTTTATAGCCCAGGTGTCGTCTCTATTCATTAATCACGTTCCCGCTAATAGCTCTCCGTGGACCTTGGCTTCTCCTTCGTCCTGCTAGCAATGCATCCTGACTGTCATAGAGGGGTTTTGTTCAAGCTGAGCACGCTGTAATGCTTCTCATTATCCGACAAGAACACCCAAACACATTAGCCAACACCATTAATTAAATGCAGCACGGATATTTGGCTTATTCTTGTCTGATGACACCTTTTTTTAAGGGGCAGAACAAAATCATTTTTGGTGAGCCCTGCTTTTGTTTATCATGATTAATTTTAGGTCCTACTTGTGTTTTATCATCTGAATAATGTTTAAAGGCAACAGTTTGTGAAGACTTAAGCAATGACAGTAGGTAAAGAAAAGCATAAATAAGCACATTATGCAGATGGTGTGACCATTTATCAAATCAGTACATAAATATATTACTAATGTTTCAAGCAACAGTTTGTATAAATCAGTATATATATTCACTTAAACATCAAGTGCTTACATAAAACAGGTTGTCTATTGTGATGTAATTTCCTCTTTTTTTGGTATTTACAACTTTCACTCAATGGCCACTTTATTAGGTACACCTTGCTAGCACAGGGTTGGACCCCTTTTATTCTCCGTGGCATTGATTCACCAAGGTCCTTAGATTTTGTTCTATATTGACATGATAGCATCATAAATTCATCTCCTGTTCCACCACATCTTAAAGGTGCTCTCTTGGATTGAGATCTGGTGACTGTGGAGGTCAACGGAGTACAGTGAACTTATCGACATGTTCGAGAAACCTGTTTGAGATGAATTGAGCTTTTTGATTAGACACGTAGTTCTGCTGGAAGTATCCATCAGAGGATGAGTCTACTGTGGTCACAGAGGGATGACATGGTCAGCAACAATACTCAGGCTGGCTGTGGCATTTAAACGATGAACAATTGATAGAAAAGGGCCCAAAGTGTGCCAAGAAAATATCCAAATATCCCCCACACCATCACACTACCACCACCAGCCTGAAGCGGTGATACAAAGCAGGAAGGATCCATTCTGTCATGTTGTTCACACCTAATTCTGACCCTACATCTGAATGTTGCAGCAGACATTTGGAGTCGTCAGACGACGCAAAAATTTTTTGTTAGTGAGCAGCTAAAAGGGTTTCCCTAATGAAGTGAGTGGCTTGTGAGTATATGCTTTAAGGCAACAACTTGTAGATGCTAAAGACCAAAGGAAAGAAATTAGTGTTTTATGCAGATGATGGAAGAGTTTATCTCACAGTCAGAGACACTGATGCATAAATTAATTCTAGCATCTATCAATAAATTGTTCCAAATCATTTAAGTTTGCATTTATTAAAAGTTATTCTCAGGTTTATATTCCATCCATCCATCTATTGTTTACACTGCTTATCCTTTTTGGGGTCAAGGGGGGCTGGAGTCTATCCAAGCTAACATGGCGAGAGGTGGGGTACACCCTGAACAACTCACCAGCTGATCATGGAGGTTTATATTGATCCCTTTAATAAAAAAAAAAAAAAAAAGGATTGTCCACAGTAACATAATTTTCATGGTACCAGAACACCAGTCTTTTATGCACCTAATGAAACCTGTTTTGATACCTAAAAACAAAAGCTCAAGTCCAAGGCAACCAAATTTGGATAAATTCCATGTTTTTATTATTAGAAATTACAGGCCAACACATGCAAAATATCTTAATGCAAAAATATAGTACCATTAATTTGATACAATAACATAACCAATGTTTTTGTACTATTTTGACAATGTGTGCTCTTTGTTTGGGTCAAAATAAGACTGAAGATCTGAATTATTTCAGTGCTTTAAACCTTCTGATTACATCAGTTATTAAAATATTATTTTAATGTATCCATTTAAAATATGGTATTGAAAAATACATCAGTAATGAAAAATCTGACAACTGTAAGGGGGTCCTTTCACATAGGAGCTGTTTCACTAAAAGGTCCTGTAATTAACAGTATTTCTATTTAGTGTACATGATAATTGCCCATGTTAAGATACTAGTAATTTATAAAAAGAATACTGTGCTCTTTCTCTCATATTCTGTTCTAAATTTTAGTATTTTGACTTCATATCCTTCAATAAAAGGAAGACACTAATAAAGTAATGCTTCATATCTCATCTCTCTGTCCCATTTAATGAAATATAATCTCTTCTGATTGCAGGTACGTCTAGTCATAAACGAGAAGGGTCTGGTCTGCGAAGAGAGGGATGTGAGCTTGCCGCTGCAGGAGCACAAGGAGCCGTGGTTCATGAGGCTGAACCTGGGAGAAGAGGTGCCGGTCTTTCTCCACGGGGACACGATCATCAGCGACTACAACCAGATTATAGATTATCTGGAGAAGAACTTTGTGGGAGGTATGGTGCAGTGAAAATGTTCTTTCTTCCTCTTTACTTAAAACTTAAGTTCAGACAGAAAACCCTGGTGTGAGGCTCTGAAGCCATCAGAAGCTGCTGGATCCAAATTCAATCACAAAGATAATGGCAGGCTTTTGTTGTGGATGATGGTTTACATTTTAAGGATCTGAATGATCTTTGGCTTCAGAAAATGAAAAAGGGAATGACTTGCAAAAATGCTGACCATATTTCAAGGGTTATTGTTATTGTATAACCATTCAGCCACAATTAGACTGCCAAAAGGATTAAAAATAGCAGCAAGCAACAACTCTCAGGCACTTACATTTGGCATTTAAAGGATTTCAGCTTCATCACGAGTGTAACTCAGAGGACAATCGTGTCCATTTGAATAGAGCATTGATCAAAATGAAAGATAGACCCAAGAGTTGACCCATTATTGTCAGAAGGATGACTCATAAGGGTCCGCGTTTGTCAGTAAGGAAAATAAATGTATAATTTATATCACAGTCCGACTGAGTACCAAACGATCCACAGCCCAGTACCAGTCAGTGTCCTGGTGGTTATGAACCTCTGTACTTAGGAAAGAAAATCTAATACCAGCAGCTTTGAACTGAATCGCTTCAATTTCCCTTTTTTCAACGTATATTAAATTACTCTGAAAAATATGTTTTTAAAGGAAATGAACTGGATGAGAGCATTATAAAGTCAGTCCTAGAAGATGTCTTTAAAGAGCCCGTATTGTGACTTTTCAAGTTTTATGTGACAGAGCACTTCTATGCACAAGACAGAGAGTTCATAGCATCTGGACTTCTCCTTCTCCCTCTTTTTATGGCACCAGTTGCTGCTTGAAATGGCTTGTTCCCCTGCCCCCCAAATAGTCCTACCATTGTTTCATCATCAGTTTGAGCCTATTGGCTGGAGGCTCAGTTTGTTTACATCTATGTTTGTCACACAGGCAGTGCTCTCTGTGTTCTCATTGGTCGATGTCTCTGATGCGGAGGGACGAATCACAGGAGGCAGGACAAGAATCAAACCTGCTCGGCCTCTGACACACTACACGAGATGGAACTGATTTTTGTGGCCAGGACGGGTCATTAAACTCTACGACTGTCGGGTGTGACTATAATCGTACATAAATTGTTTAGTCCTCTCACGGCATAAAACAACCTCTCAGATTGAGAATACAGGTGGACCAGGGGTACTGAGTACATGAAAACTAGAGGTTGTTGATCAGCAAAAAAAAGTATAAAAAATACTTAGATAATGATAATGATGAGCTCTTTGAGCAACTTGTGGGTCTTAAGTCAGCTTTACTTGCAAGCTAGCCTAATTGTAAACTAGAAAAGCACTCAGAAAGCGCAGACCTCCACCAAGCAGCTCGGTTCTGCCAGTGGCTTTTCCACAACACTTGTAAAAGATACAATTCAGGATCACCAGATCCAGAATTGAGCCAGGATCCGGACCGAACTCAGCACATACATGGAGGTTGTTATCCTGCATGAACACAACAAGTTTTGGGAACATTGCTTCATATTTTGATTTTATATGAATTATTGAATGTCGTCAGTAGGATTTCCCATTATAAAGTTCAATGTTTTCTTGTGACGTCAATCTGTATTGGATCGAGATAAAATTTAAACCGATGATAGAGACATTGACCCCATATTAACCTGTGAAATTGGAAGCAAATCTGTTAAAAAATGGCAGCGATATGATTTTTTTTAAATTCTGCACAATGTTAACTGATGAGATTTTTGAAATTTTGGGAATTTTTTGCATCCAGACAGATACACATATCACCACCAAAATCTAATAATTTGTAAGTTGGGCCATTATCAACATCTCCTGAAAATTTTAGCAAAATCCATCCAGTAGTTTTTGCGTCATATTGCAAACAAACAAACATACGCCAGCAAAAACAACCTCCTTGGTGGAGGTAATGACAGATGTGTTTTATGAGGGTCTGTTGGCTGACAAATGCAACCTTGCTCTTGTAGGTTTCTTGTTTTTAAGCTTTTCTTATAAAACAAGGACCATTTGTTTGAGTGAAAAAAAAAAATGCATCCAAAAATGCCCTGTGATTATTCAGTGCTCCGTGTTTCTGGTTGTGTGTTTTTAAAATAAACCAGCTGACACACTTAAATAAGACATTTTTTAGTCCTGATTGTCGTCTTGTTAATCCAGCACTGCTCCAGAACTACAGCAAATACCAGGCTGCATTTTTACAGTTTGAGTAGCAAAGACTATGGGAAGCCTTTGGAGGCCATCTGTCGTTTGGTTACAGTGTGTGCCGGTGTGTGCTGTGCTGTGAAACTGTGTTAGCCGTCGACGTCTTTGCAGCAATGTCACTGAGATGAACCCCTGTGATTAGATTGGATGAAATTGGAATGATCTCTTGGGGAAATTCACAGCAGCTAAGGAGGAGACACAGATACAAACAAGACAGTGAGAGAGTTTATTATTAAAAAGCGACGGTTATTAAAACAGTGGAAGTAAAGTTCTGTCGATATGTGAGATGAGGGTTGCGGTGAAGTGACTCAGATTACAGTTTATTAACTAAAAATGTCTCGGGGAGTCTGCCAAGAGTAAGGACACGCTGGGATGAAACACTTAATCCTGTTATCAGAGTGTTGTGATACAGTATCTGTGGGCGGCGTGTCCTATAGACTCCTCAGCTGAAACATGATGTTATGTAACGTCCAGAGAGCCTCGGAGCACGAGGTCCTGAGGGAGAAGTCTTAGTCTTAGTCTTAGTGGTCACTCGATCTGGGCAGTGATGCTTGAAATCTCTGCAGAAGATCTGGTTGACTGGCTGCTCGATTATCAGAGTCTAGAAGGCAATAACAGACCCTGGTGTTTGATGTCTTCCTCTCATTCAGATCCATTAATCTGGTCAGTTTTATTGTGAGCTGTATGCAGGTTAATGCACGCCCTTCTTCAGGGGGGAGCTGTACTAAATTTCGGTGATATGTGCCGACTCGGTGCACTGCAAAAACTCAGATCTCAGCTGGTGGATTTTAGAGCCTTCAGGAGGGATTGTTTTTGTGCTCATCCATGGAAGAAGACCACCTACTTATTGTAATGACTAGGGATGCACAATATTATTGGTAAGATGTTGGTATTGGCAGAAATTGGCCTAAAATGTTAAATACACTGCAAAAACGAAGAGCTCAGCAAGGGCGTGTGTCTGTTTTCAAGTCAGAAATATCTAAAACACTTATTCTAATCTACATTCACTTAGCAAGTCCAGTTAAATATCTTACTACCATGACTAAAAGGCAAAACTAAGGCATTAAACTGCTTATAATAATAAGAAAATATCTGCCAATGAACAAGCAAATTTGACTCAGTGAGGGTCTTAAATTCAGGTTTAAGATCTGCTCTGGATAAAATAAAAATCATTTTAAGACAACCTTTAAGTTAAATTTGTCTTGTTTCATTTGCAGATTATTTTACTTACTACAAGCAACTCTGGTTTTATTTTTAGTTTTTATATCTTCAAATAAGATCTTAATCCAGACATGTCAGCAAATTATGCCTCAGAATAAGTCTAGAGAGGTATTTTTGACTTGAAGTTGGACATATATTCTCACCTAGATCTGAGTTTTTGCAGTATATAGTTATAATATACTTTCATTTTCCAGGGTTAAATGTTTTCTTGTTTTGCACATGTTCCTCGCACAACTATACCATCACATCGAAAGCAATAAGTAAATTTTATAAAGCAAAATCTTTGTGTTCTTGACGAAAAATATTGGTGTTGGCGATAATAAATTCAGAAATATAAGCATATCAGCATATCAGACATCGTCAAAATCAAATATTGTGCATCCCTAGTATTTACAAAAAAATAAATAATCTTGTAAGCTTCAACTTGAATAACTGTTACATATTTGGTGTGGTTTTCAAAAATGCAGAGCTTTTAGACCTCAGTTTTAAGCCAAGTACAAGACCAAACGGTGCATTGGTAAGTTTTTTTTTACCTAGATCTAGATTTTGTCAAATTCTCCCTTATTCCTCTGTTTGGCATTTAAAGGCAAAGAAAAACAAGTACAGTTAGATTTTCCAGAGAGGCATTAGCTTCATTTTTCATCATAGAAGGCTGCCGTTTGCATTTAACTAGAAAAACCACTACAATAGAAATAAGTCTTTGGTGCCCAATATTAGGAAATCGCTCAGTCATGAAGCCTGCACAGGATTAGCAGAATAAATCATGGATGGGTATTTCATTTTATAACACTGTTGTAAATATATAAATAATCACTGATTACAAAATTTGTAAAAACTCAGCTGGTTAAATAAATTTGTGCCGTTTTTAGCCAAAAAATCCTTGCCCAACTTACAACTAATCACATCCTTGTGACAAGTTTGGATAAGCATTGCATTTAAGGAAAGCAAAAGGCTCTTTATAAGGTCTGAAATGCTTAAAATATGATATACACTTGTCGATGCTGTAAAGAATTCTTACTTTGGTGTTTTGAATAAGATTTAGTGACTCAGACAAGGACATCTCTTTTCAAGACACAAAACAAGTCAAATCTGTTCACTGCTCTGCTGTGTGTACTTATAATAAGCAATTTGGCCCTTGTTTTTTTTCCTTGGTTACTTCTAATGAGATATTTATTTGAATGTGTTATGTAAATGGGGCTATATTAAGTGTAATGAGGCGTTTTAAAAAGAAATATATCAATATTCCCTTCTTAAAGATTTGGATTTAGCACTGCATTTTTAACATTCTAACACAGGGATAAGGTTAATTTGTTTTTTTGGTCTTTTTTAATGCCTTAGAATAACAACCCATGTTTAAACCAGAGCTCAGGCTGGACATGCCTTCAGCCAGAAGCCGATCTGCTGGATCAGATTTAAAGACGTGCTTTTTCTCTGCGTGTAAGTCCCTAATGCATGCTGGCAAACTGGGCTGCAGCTGGCCTGAAAAGTGCAGAAGTACAGAAAACAGATTCCTATACCATCCCACAGCAGCGTGATGCCAGCTCAGGCTATTTTGCAGTGTTGTTGTGGTGCTGCGGGGGGCTCTGGATTATGTGAAAATCTATTGTTGACTCTCGACAATCAGACAGAAAAGCCTTCAGCTGTTCTTGTTCTTCTGCGTTGTTCTTATGTATCTGCAGCAGAGCACATGCAGGACGTCTACGTGGCATGTCCAGACCAGCATGCTGATCTCTGGTCTGATTACTCAGCGCTCTGGAGCTCTGCCAGCTGCAGCTCCACCCTCCTCCAGCTCCTCTGAACATCCTCCAGCAGCCGGACGACTATCTGTCAGTTCTGTCCCTGCGCCGTGCTGGCTGTGACCCTGCACGGCGATAAAAGCTCACTCTGCTCCGTCTCATCTCTAATACGGAGTCCCGGCAGCAGGCCATTAAGTCGAACGCCATCCCTCCTGGTCAAGCAGCGCGCAGCCAGAATGAAGAGTGTTAACACAAGCTTTAGGACAGAACGACGCGCTTCCTCGATGGTCACCTTGTTACAGTAGTAATTCAACATCTGTAAAAATGATCTGCACGAAACCAGAGTGTGAAAAGTGGTTTCATGCTGAGAAGTTGGATAAGAGGATCAATACCACTCCGATATCTGCCTGCTTTTATGAAGCCTGATCCAACAGCTAGAGCTTACATTAGCAATAAGACAACAAGCTCAGTTCAACTTAACACAAATAAAATCTCTCTAACAGCATCCTCAGACCTCAAAGTGTCATATCTTGTGTATTAAATCTCCACAAATCACATTTAAAATGAGGATCCCATGACCAAGCGGTAGGTTCTGCTCAATGTGTGGACACTTTTCTCCTCAAAAGTAGATAGTATGGGTTTAAATACCGCCAGTGGCTCCTTTCCTGCATGTCATTCCCCACTCTCCCCCCGATTTAGACTCTATCCACTGTACTCCGCTGTAGTGAACAAAAAAAAAGCTCAAAAACAACTGCTCAAGGTCCTATATTGTACAAAATATACTTTTTATTCATTCAAAAATATGTCAATGGCCCTTTAACAACACAAAAGAACTCCCTTCTGTATTTATTATTCCACCTTTCAGAAAAGTGTGCTCATAACAGTCCATTTGAGAACTTTTTAAAAAAAAGTAAAATCTTAATCAACTAAGATCAACATGTTCTACATCATTCATTCCCTCTGCAGTTGGTTTACTCAATGCTCTTTTTGTTTTATAGTTTTTATACTTTTTACTGACCCTCTACATTGCACATTTTCATTGGACTGATCACTTCATTGTGTTTTATTTATATTTTTATCAAGTCTGAATATTTATGAATCACTTTATTTATATCGGAGTTCAGTCTAGGTCTTGTTTCTTCCTTAGCTTCATCTTTTGTTTCTATGTTTCTTTGGTTTCATTCTGTTTTTATGTACAAGCTGCTGCAAACAAATTACCCCTAGAGGTATTAATAAAGTAAGGCTGCAGGTAGTGCAGGTGTCTCACAGCACAAAGGTTGCTGGTTCGATCCCTGTGTATGCCTTTTTATGTGGAGTTTGCATATTCTCCCTGTGCATGTGTGGGCACTCTGCTTCGTCCAATAGAACAAAAACATGCTCATTAGCTTGATTGGTGACTCCAAATTGCCCTTAGGTATGAATGTGAGCGTGAATGGCTGTCTGTCTCTCTATGTGGCCCTGCGATTGGTTGGTAACTGGTTCAGGGTTTATCCCATCCCCTACCCAATGTAAGCCACCATGTCACCTCTTCCTAAATATAAGTTGATTCAAATAAAAGGAAATGTACTAAATCGGGATGCATGATACTTGATTTTTGCCGATATTTTTTAATTCATTATCACAGACACCAATATTTCTGGTCAAGAGCACAAGCTCTGTAATAAAAATGGACTTGTTTCTTTCAGTGTTACAGTATATTTTTGTGAGCAACAGATGTAAAACAAGAAAATCAGCATTTAACTCTTGCAAAAATGAAACCCTTGATTTGTAAATGTACCCACGCAGTGATGAGAAGGTGCATCAATATTATACATTTGTGTAATTTGCCGATATGTGTGGCTGATATATGGGCTGTAAATATCTGCAAAAATTAAATATCGGCCAATACCATACTTAGCTTTTTAGGCTGATATTGGTCAATATGATATCAAACCGATAATATTGTGCATCCCTAGTACTAAAGCATTTTGTGCACTTGGATCTCAGGCCATAAAACTGCAGATCAGTTTGTTTAATTTTGTCTGGCTCTTGTGTTGTTTTGTGACTTAATGAATGTTTCAATGAGATTCTTTATTAGACTGTATTAATCTTTAAATCTTGGCAAGAAAACATTTGTCTGTATTCCTGGAGCAAACACAGCAAGTCAGCGGGGGATTGGTACGAGCTTCATAAAACCGTTATGTTCCTTATGTTCCTGAACATAAGGTGTTTCTGTAATTTGGATGAAGATCATCTCATTTGTTAAAACCATGAGTACATCTCAGACCTGTTTCCACTGACTCTTTAGGTCCTCTGAGTCTCCAGGAGGTTTTTTCTCTTGGACAGGTTCAGTCCTGTCTAAATGTCATGTTTTGTGAGGCTTGGCAGGTGGAGTGTATCGTGAAGCAGGAGGTTTTGTCTGTTACCAGGTTACCGTGCCGTGTGTCTGCCTCAGCATTGTGTTATTTTTGGGAAGAAGAAGCTTAATAACAGTTGCTTAGAAACCTCAGATGTCCATACGGCTCTGGATTTATATTTTATTGCCTGGTTTTGTCTCATATAAATGTCCTGGAGGGTCTGGGTTACATTATAATGTTTTCATACACTGTTTCGTCTGCAGACACGGTGGCTCAGCTGATACCGGACGCAGAGTCGCCTCTACACGAGCGCGTGCAGCAGTACCGTCAGCTACTCGACGGCCTGCCCATGGACGCTTACACACACGGCTGCATCCTCCATCCAGAGCTCACCACGGACTCCATGATCCCAAAGTACGCCACCGCAGAAATACGGAGTAAGTCAAGTCAACACAACCCGTCTTATAGGCAACACAGGAGAACAAATATCTCCCTTTTGACGATCAGATTTAATTATTATGAGAATATAAGAGACAGAAAAGACTCCAACTCTGCAGCTCTCATTAGAAACTCTGATAAAAAAAATAGCCCAAACCCCTGTTCCTGAAATCCCAGACACTAAAAAGATCAACGACTGTCTGGACTCCCAGTCAGAAACAGTCTGGACTACAAAATGAAGCAGCTGAATCAACTGAAGTGTGTTTAACATTCAAGGTTGAACAGAGTTCACAGAATTAGCTCATTCTGAGCACAAAGCAGCCTGATCTGATGTGGCGGAGTGGTCTGCAGCACGCCTCATTCAAGTTTGCACAGGAGCTATAGATTCCAATGCATGTATTCATACAGTAAGGGAAAGTCATGGCTAGGGTTGGGAATTGAAAATAAATTATTAATACCAATCCCATTGTCAATTCCTGTGGATGTCTGTGTGGACAAAAGGTGGTCCAAATAGGCCACAATGTCATGCTGCTACTTTCTGGTGTTTCCACCCTCAAAATGTTGTGCAGTTGGCTTCATTTTGTTGAAGATTAAGCCACAGTTTTGACCACTTCTGCCCCCTGCATGCCACGACTTCAGTTTTGAGTGCGTCTTTGATTAACACAGCATGCAGAACAAAGCAAAAAGTCTAATGATATCAATTCCTTGAGGTGGTTGTTAATGATTCTCAACTAGATTTGATTTCACTTCCCATCCCGAGTCATGATCAGTCTTGTTTTGCCAGATTACAGGATCAGTGTTTTTACACACACAGGACTTTATGCATAAATTTTAAGTTATTGAGTATGTATGCTATAGTGCCTTGAGTAGGGATGGATGCAATAATCAGGCACAGATGGGGTGCAAGTAACCACAAATCTAAAACCTGCCAAAATGAGTTCCAACTAGGGTTGTAAAATTCCAGGAATTTTCAAAGTTGGAACTTTCCATGGGAATCAACAGGAATTTCTGGGAATAAACCTGGAATTTAAAAGTTTGAAGATTAGCTCCTTACTGGGATTATAAATCAAGTTGGAAAAATACATATCAGAATAATCTTGACTTAAAAAAACAGATTTCATGCAAGGATACAAGAGAATATTTCTGCTATTCCTCAATCATAAGCACAAAGCACACAGATGATTTCTAGATCCCTGGACTATTGAGGACACATTTTTGAGGCCAGAGCACAAGACTACTGAAACCACACATTTGAGTCCATGGACATGAAGTAAAGTTAAAAATTATTGTTCAATAAAAAATATAAAACTTGATTAGGTTCTTCTTACTAATAAATCAGTTAAATTTTAATGTTTTTAATTCTATTATTTTGCATGGATGTCTGCCCAAGACAAAACAAAATGTTTACATTTATGTTTGGGTATGATATAGTTAATTTAAATTACCCCCAATTTCCAGTTAATTCCCATAAAGTTTCAAATTAGAAATATTTTCAAAATTTTCTAGCTTGACTGAAGGTTTCTGAAAAGTTTCTGAAAATTTACTGAAACTTATCCACCCTGATGTAAGCCCTATTCACACAGATTTCCGTGCTTCATTTAGGTACCATTCACTAAATATCAGAGCCAAAGATGCAGTATCTTCTCTACCTTCACTGCTCTGAGAGCTGCCCACAACTGCCCTCCAGCCACAGAAACAGACGTGACACATAACAGAACAATATCACATATGCTGAGACAAGGCTAAAGATTATTTACACAGTTTTCCTCTTGGAACCAGCACCATATGTATAAATGTAGCATCAGAACCAAACCTCAGCTTTGAGGCGCAGCCACAACTGTGCAACAACTTCTGTATTAAATTATTTTAAACTGCTCCTGATCTGACTCCTTATAGAGGTCATATTATGCCTCCTGGGATTTTATATGCCAATAAGCAAATTTTACATCTCTCTCATATGAAAGAGTAAATCTAAGCACAAGATAACAACAACTCTCCTCTGCTAAAATGCTTCAATAAATAGATTTGAGTATTTCAGACTCTTTACTCAAGACATATTTGAGCTCATGAGGTTGAATGAGCATCAGCTTTGGGACTAACTAGACTAGCAAAGCAAAAACAACATCACAGACATTATGAATGCAAAGACATTTTTCTGCCTCTCAGCATTTTTCTGTATCATCAATCAGCAAATTCCTGAACAACACAGTTAGTGTGTAGCGTAATCTGAAGCTACTCAGTTCAAGAGAAGCATTAATTCAGCACATTGTAATGTCAGATTTAGAGTTTGTTAGGGGTGTGAGACAATACTGATGAACTAAGGCTACGTTCACACTGCAGGTCTTAATGCTCAATTCTGATTTTATGTTGCAATCCAATTTTTTTTTGGCATGGATGTTCACATAATAATTTAAACAAGACTGACGTCAGGCTTCAGTACGAAGGGTCTACGGCCCTGAAGTGACCCGCATGCGCAGAAGAAGACGCGACGTCACACGCAGAACAATGTGAAGTAAATATGGATGCTACACATGCCAGCGTGTGTGTATCAGTTTTAAAGCTGTTGTGCAATCGAAGGTGACAAAATTATGACAAAGTGACAAGAAGAAGAAGGTTGAGAAAGAAGAGAGCGCACATTTTAATTAACGATGGCCTTTGTGGAGCTGTGGCCTCTGTACAGAGGTCTGAGCCTAGAGGTGGGATTGTGATGTGAGGGGCTTCACTGACGTAGACTTCATCCATAATTGTTTCGTCCATCGTTTCAAATCAATCAATCAACTTTATTTATAAAGCGCTTTTCATACAAAGACTAACTCAAAGTGCTTTACATAAAAAAACAAATAAAAACATTCCCTCAAACCCACCTACCCACGCCCCTATTTTAAGTCTCTACTTTCACGTATGCGTGCAACATTTTACTCATGCACAAATACGCACACACGCTCGCACACACGGACACACACACACACACACACATCCACTAGACTAGCTGACATTGGGCAAGAATAAGAATAAGAGGCTGAGTACAGACGGACCAGTTGAGGAAGTGCCATCAGAGGAGCTGCCTGCACCAGGAGAAGAGAGTCAACCACAGCCACAGGACACCAACGCAGAACCCAGTGGAGCAATGACGGACCTCAAAACTCCACCAGGTACTTACGAGACAGAGTCCTACAGCCGTAGCCGACCATAGCTCGTGGTGCAGAGGGCTCCTACAGAGGAAACATTGGAAATCCTAATGATAAAAGAATAAAAATATGTAAAAACTAAGAGACGAATAAAATCTAAGAGCTAGAACATAAAATTGTACAACTAAAACATTAAGGTAAGAAAAGAATAAAAACCATAAATAAAAACAATGTAAAGGTCTGAGATAAATAAATGTCATAAATAAAATCTTAATTAAAAGCTAAGCTAAAAAGATGCGTCTTGAGCCTGCTTTTAAAAACGTGAATGTTCTCTGCGACCCTGAGGTCCTCTGGCAGGCTGTTCCATAGTCGAGGCCCGTAAGACTGGAATGACGCCTCACCATGTGTGTGTGTCCTGACTTTTGGGATGACTAGGAGCCCGCTGCCAGAGGAGCGCAGGGTCCGCGAGGGTTTGTAAGGTAAAAGCAGTTCTGAAAGATAAGAAGGCCCAAGACCATTAAGACATTTAAAAACCAATAAAAGAACTTTAAAATCAATCCTAAAACACACAGGGAGCCAATGCAGTGATTCTAAAACCGGTGTAATGTGGGCCCGCCCTCTGGTCTTAGGCAGGCATTTACATTTGATCAAGCCACATCTAGTACAAATTTCCTGCAAGGGACAATAAAGTGGGATGAAATGTGACTTGACCGTTCAGAGCGAGGTCACTTTGAGAAATGTGTGCCCTTCACACCGTCTTAAAAAGATTAGAAATGGGTGAAAAAAGTCTGATTTTGGGTACTTTCCTGCAGTGTGAATGTAGCCTTACATATCACGATCACTTCACAATCCCTTACCAATATTTTTTTAGTTAAAAAATGATGGAAGTTTAGAACATTTGTTTTGAATTGTAGTTTAGCCTGTGGCTGCAGGCTGGCAGCAGATATTATGCCATTTGACTCTCCATCTCTCTGTTACATTTACTATAATCATTTCTGTCATGGAGACACACAATCTTATGTATCCATGCTTTAAATAAGTTACACTGATTAGAAACTGTTTTCATAACTACGATATTGTGGATATAAAATATTTATAAAAACAGACCACTAAGTAAAAAGTTGTAATATATTGCTTTGCTTACATTGCTGTGTGATATAACGAGGAATATTGTATCGTAACCCCTGCACTGTGATGTGTATCGTATCCCCAGATTCTTGCCAACACACACCCCTTCAGTATCTTCCTGAGCAGCTGATATCGGGCCTCCAAGTCAAACGCCTCACATTTCGTGATGCCTCAGCATGTAAATCAAAGCAGTGAGCTGGACTAGACCAAGTCCCTTCAGTAGAAAAGAGCTGAATCCCCTCTTCTAACAGCCACACACTTGTCTTTTAACAAACTTTCTTAACAGGAGAAAATAGAGTTCTCACATTAACACAGTTCAGAGTGTTTAGAGCAGCAGGAGGTGTTTGTGGTGTTGAGTCAAAATAAACCTCAGTTTGTGGTGATGACGGTGCATCAAGTGCCTTATTGACATCTCTGTGCTCTATGACAGCTGCTTAAATATTTATACGCTCATAGTGTCTGCTCTGTTCACAGTTTGATATGAAATTGATTAAATTTCTTGTGATATACAGACAGTACAATGTAAATGCTCAGAAAATAAGTTTTTTAACCACTTTCTTATTCAGGATCTTCAAATTGATCTGATTTCTTTAACATGATTCTTAATTTACTGAAGTAGATGCTCTGAAACAAAAGTATGACAAACAAATCTCAGTTTATCATTTTTGTTTGTAAAAACTACAACAGCCTGGTCAGTTTTTGCAGTCTTTCTGCCACCTTGGCGGGTAAGTCCATAGGTAAATTTTAGACCCTGTATACAAGAACACTTACAGTTCAGAAATAGTTTGAGAACACAAATCTGCAGATATTCTCCTTTAGTTGATGACATGTCCTTAAAGTGAAAGTGTTTTTGTAGAGTTAGCATTAAGTTGATGTGTTCAAATATCAAGAGATAAAAAAAAAAAAGATTTGTACCTTATGGAATTAAGACACGTGTGTGTGTTGGCGTGTTCAGGACACCTGGCTAATGCTGCGACAGAGCTGATGAAGTTGGACCACGAGGAGCCTCAGCTGACAGAACCGTACCTGTCCAAACAGAAGAAGCTCATGGTGAGTTATGTTTCACTCTATTCCTCTAAAAGTATCCATTAATAACGCTCCCCTGTTCTGCTGGGTAGTTTTTAATCAGGTAGAAGTGATATAATTCATTTTAGTTAGCTGATGTTGAATTTTAAGTATTTCAATGGATTCTGTGTCCAAAACCTCTTGAATAATAAAACCTGTAAAAATTACAGTACTGACTTTAAAATATTGTTTCCCTTTAGAGGCTTTGTAAGCTGTAAATCAGGCTAACAACTGAATTTTTAATGCAACTTCTCTTTGATTTATAATTTTAAGATGTTGTTTTTTTGTTTAAAGTGAAATTCAGAGAATTCCTCAAGGGTTTGTCCCTTAAACACCCCATAACTCCTCAAAAAGACTACAGAGTCTTCGAGAGCACAAACCTCCACCAAGGCATATCTGACACTGTATGATCTTTCTCACAATGTTAACAAATCCTCAAAAAAAAAAAGGATCCGCATCTGGATTCGGATCACCGCCAAAATCTAATTAGTGCCATAACTATCATGCATCTATCCATCCATTATCTATACCACCTATCCCTTTTGGGATTGTGGGGAGAGCCTATCCCAGATTATATTGGGCCACATAGAGGGACAAACCATCATTGACCCTCACACTCATTCCCAAGGGCAAGTTGGAGTCACCAATCATCCAAATAAGCATGTTTTTGCTCTGTGGGATGAAACTTGAGTGCCCAAGGAGAACCCACGCATGCACAAGGATCAAACCAGCAACCTTCTCACTGTGAGGCACGTGCCCAGCCTGCTGCACCTCTGTGCCGCGCCCCATAACCCTGCACATTTCATCAGAATCCAGTCATAACTTTTTAGTTTTCTTGTTCACAGACAAATGTGGCCAAAAACATAACCTCCTAACAAGCAGTTTCCCACAATAGTTGGGGGGTATACCTGAGTCCAACTGCGGCCTGTGGCCTATTTTATTGGCCCATGGCTGCTTCTGAAAATATAATAAAATATGGCCCATATTAGGATGCAGTGTGTGCTTGACTTCTTTTTTTATTTCTTACTTCTTAGTTACATCCCAAGGCTAAAACTGTAGAGCAACATAATTGGTGGGCATATTTACAACCAAAAACTTAATGCCCACTTACTCTTTAAGTACCAACACTTTGTGTTTGAATGTGAAAAAGAGCTATGGAGCGACATTCTCCCCTTAATCAGTGATGGATCCAGTGGTTAACAGGCCCAACAGGCCCTCTGAAATCTGACTGGCTGCCCTATATTCTCCAGTGATTGGCTATTTGCCTTTCAACCCACTAATGTAAAGCTGTGATGTTAACTAACTTTACTACCTTAAAGTTGGGATGAATCATGACCATCAATATTTTCCTTACATTGGCCCTCAGTGAAAGAAGGTTGGACACCCCTGCACTATTGGAGAAAAAAAACAGAAATATTCATGTTATAAGTCTTAGCCACTAATTGAAAGATGGTACTTTTGAGGCTAATGCCAGAATCAGACATAAATACTATTACAACTGAAAAACAAGATTAGCTAATTCCGGATGGGCACCTAATTTAAAAGAGTGCAATTACTTAGCTGGTGTGTCTTGACAGATGAAACACCCATGTGATATGATTAATAAAAGAAAATGTATCTATGTTTTCTTTAAACACATTAGCTTTGAGTAAACACTGATCAGTCGTGTACCATATTTCCGACTTTTAGTATGCGGGCAGTAACGATAGCAACGTACCCTGAACGCACCTCATAAGCTAGTTAGCGGGCTACATTAACCGCTACATTAATAAAGGTCAAATAAAAAAGTAAAAAATAAAACGGTTGGATTTTGACAGAGCAGACAGCAGAGCAAATGAACACAAGTCATGCTGCTACGCTACCATGATCAATTTGTCTTAATTGATCAAAGTATTTAGATTTTGTCATCACTTTGGTTGAAAGTATGCCCACCAGTTATGTTGCCCCACAGTTTTAGCTTTGTGATGTAACTAAGAAGTAAAAACACAGTCAAGGACAAACTTTGTAACCTAATATCGGCCATATTTCATTATATTTTCAGAAGTAGCCTAAACTTGCTGCAATTATATTTTTGTCGTTTTGGATGATTTTCAGGCAAAAATCTTGGACCACGATAATGTGAATTACCTGAAGAAAATCCTGGGGGAGTTAGCGATGGTTCTAGATCAAGTGGAAGCCGAGCTGGAGAAAAGAAAACTAGAGTATCAAGGTACGTCACAAACAATGATCATCATCTATCATAGTATTTACATCGAGGTCTTGATGAAATGTTGCCTCCTTTGCAGGTCAGAAGTGTGAGTTGTGGCTATGTGGACCTGAATTTACACTAGCTGATATCTGCCTCGGAGCCTTGTTGCACAGGCTCAAGTTCTTGGGACTTTCTAAGAAATACTGGGAGGACGGCAGCCGACCCAACCTGCAGTCCTTTTTCCTGCGTGTGCAAAAACGCTACGCTTTCCGGAAGGTCTTGGGTGACATCCACACGACGCTGCTGTCAGCGGTCCTACCCAACGCCTTCCGGATGGTAAAAAAGAAGCCGCCGTCCTTCTTCGGGGCCTCGTTTCTCATGGGCTCGCTGGGAGGGATGGGCTACTTTGCCTACTGGTTTTTAAAAAAGAAATACATGTAGTGAATGCCCTCTTGTTGTGTTACATGTCTGTGTATTTGTGTGATGTTTCAATTTTTTCTGTAATGTTTTATGACTGCAGGAAAACCTAATGAATCTATATAGAGAACACTATTACTTACCTGGGTGAACAAAGAATATTAAAACATTCCATAAGAAGAAATCCTTGACAGCACATTTTCTGGTAATCAAGGCCTTCATCCACTTTGATTTCTGGCAACCTGCAGGCTGCTCTTGAGCCGGCAGGTCCTTGTTTAACTTTCTTTGGAGGCATGCATCAGGTCCACTTGTCCTGAGAACTTAAAGTAGAAACCCAGAAATGTTAAACACAGTAACACCAACAGGGGTTTACTGACCTTCGCATGCCACTATTATAGCCATTACTCATCATACCTGCTCACTCCTCCACCAGCCTGAGGTTTAACCAGAGAACCACAGGGACATGTACATGACAAAGACTCTCTGATAAGTGCTGTGCTGCCAGAAACTGCCACTTGAAAACACGAAAGGATGGAGGCAAATTGTACAGGAGTAGCTTGACATTCAAGGAGTTTATTTGACTGACTTTTATTGCAGAGGGTTTGAACTTAAATCCACACCAACTTCATCTCTGTCTCTTTAATATGAAGCTACAGCAAAAGTAGGTTAATGTAGAATGAAGACCAGAAGCAGAGCTCTGTCTGAAGGTGACAAAACTCACCAGGGCCATAAAAGATTGTTTTAGTTTGAAGGATTGCGTTGTGGCATTTTGGAGTGTAGAATTTAGTAACTTTCACACCAAGTGGTCCACTTCAGGTCAGTACATTTTGTTGCAGTAAACCCTGATCTTGCTGATGTTTTCACAGCCATCAGCACCCTTTCTTGATAAGGCAGTAGTCCATCTATCTCCACCCTGTAGGGTCGATAGGTGGCACACTTGGTGCCAAAGCAGTAAGCACCAGTGATGAAAAATGAAGTCAATTCTGAAGTTTTAATTATGAATGTTCCTTTTGTTCATTTTCCCCAGAAGCACTAAAAGTCACATAAATGCATGTTTAAATGCCAGTTTCACAGTAGAACTTATGATGTTTACAGCCTGGCACAAAACATTATTCGAGTCTGGATAGTTCTTGTATTTTGGATTTGAGTTATACATTAATGAGGGCTGTACCTTTTGTTAGTCAGGAGTATTATGACTCGCCTCAGCTCCACCTTTTGTCTGTCTATAATTTGACCACACCTTCATTTTTTACACAGTGGCAACTGCAGATTGGACTTAAAAGCCTGATGTCACTCTGGCTTCATCCAGTTTTTCTCCATAAATGCTCCAACAGAAGTGTGCCAGAAAAGCAGGACTGTAATTAATGATCATTTTGGTACCTCTACCGACTTCCAAAACTCAATTAAATGTGAACTATGGCCGACCACACTGACCTTAATCACTTGGAGGAAAAGCACTTCACAGTTTGCTCGAACACTTCATACGCCCGTTCAAGGCTTCTGTAGAAACATGGCGGTCCAACACAGCATGTTCAGAGGAAGAAGACCCACTTCCACTGTAGATATAAAGGGCTAATTCAAAGGAAATGGCTATTCCTATTTTCATGTATCACGGTAAAATCAATAATTAAAATTTTCCTTTTTTATCTAATAGATCCTCTTTTATTGCTGGGAGCTCTTTAGAGAGAAATCAGAAGTAAGAAATAACATTTCCAAAGGGCTGCAAGACCCTTATCAGTTTTTTTTTTTTTTAAATCCCTTCTTTAAATGCTCAACTTACAGAAACAGCTGAAAAACTGAATTTTCTGGTCAAATCAGTCATAGATAATATTGAACCAAACCTGTTTGAATAAAAAGAAAAAAAATAAGACAAAGCACCAATTTGCACGTCAAAAACTGACTGATCTTCTGGCATTCCTCCTAAAAACAGAACGTACATCGGCCTGCTTTGGCCTTAAACTTTAAAAAAAAAAGTTCTAGAAGGACTTTTTTCTTGTAAAATTACAAAATTACCCTCTTAATTTTACAACTTAATTTTACAATGCCTTTATGCTTGTAATATTATGTCTACAATATTTTCAAGTTGTGACTTTTCTTGAAATCTAAGTTTCTTCTTAAGTATGGCTGTGATTTGAATATCAGCAGTAAATTAATCTAATAAATAAGAATCATGGATAGTAAATTATGCTTTAGTTGTACAAATTAGGGAGGAAAATTCAGACTGTAATGATGCTTAGACTGGAAAAAGAGCAGCAGCCCTGGAGACGGTCAATAGTTTTGTTTTTGATTTACATAAAGTTCTTGTTTTATCTATGGCAGCAGATTTCAGATATTTTCTTTTAAACCTTTAAGACCCTATTCAGATGATCAGTGGTTTCTGAAAAAATGAAACACTACTGGACAAAACAAAAAACAATTTGAATTGTTTTTCATGAATAAAATCAAGATAAAAATTGGCTTACATACACACTCTAGAGCTGAGGACTTTAAAGAAAGTGTATCATCGTTGTTTTAGTCTAATTATTTTGACCAAATTTTGACCATCTCAAAGCCGCCTGGGGTTGGACCAGGGAGCCAAGGCATTTGACCGCGGCCCCTCAGTGGAGACACATGTTTTATGCGTTAAAGTGTCTGAAACCAGGACCAGTTATTCATAAAATCTGTAATTTTTAACAGGTAAAAAAAAAAAGTGATGATTAATTGCTAAGATTGTTTGTCCACTTTTTAAATCTTAACTAAGGAACCAAAAATGAACTGGGGCTTCATATTTAACAGACGGATTAAAGGTACTGATGCTTTCTGCAAAAATGTAATTTAATGTCCCAAAATGTCAAACTATTCCTCAATCTAACTGCACACCCTACACACACACACACAAATACACACCTGCGCTCAGAGTCAGATTATTTGTTGCACCATAGATCACACTGACACACACACGTTGGTCCACAGTCACTCTGTTTGTCGCTGAGCTGAAGTCCAGGCTGTTTGAAAAGTTACACTTGGCTGATCTGAAAGTATAAATTGTAAATTCTGCATCTTTGGCACAATATAGTGTTACAGTAGGTTTAGGATGTACAGTAAATTTCATTGCATGGGGTTCTTTCTTATCGTGTAAGCGTTTTGTGGAGGATTTTGTGTCTCTCAGAGGCAGAATTTACGATCACTACTAATTTATCTCCTGCTAATTGTAACCTTTGACTCACCTGCTCTGCACGGTGTGGTACAGACGGGCCCTCAGCCACACTGAGCGAACAAACGCCACTGCTGCTTGTTATTGTGGCTGACTCCTCCTGACAGATGCAAGATTGTTTTTACAGATAGATATTTTTAATTACACATTCTCTCATTATTTTATTGTGCTGGATTTTTAATGAGATTAAAGTTGAACAAGGGGGGAAAGCTGACTCATCTGAAGGCTTAAAGGGGAAGAAAAAGCCCTTTCTCCCTTTCTTGTTGTTTGTTGTGTTTGTTGTTTCTCGCCCCACACTCCGCTCACCCTTAATGGGAGCATTTCTGCTTTTCTCAGTCACACCTCCGGGGTTTAAGAAGTTATAATTCAGCTCCTGAACCACACTGGCCGGAGCTGTAAGCTGCTTTTGGTTTTACGGCTGGTTATTCAGACATTCTTGCAGTAAGAACTCGCAGTCATTAGCGGCGATAACTGTCGAGCCTCAGACAATGAAGGTAATTTATGTTCCTAGTTAGGATGTTTTCTCCTGCTGCACTCGGGACCTCGTCTCTGCAGGTGGTGGTACGCAGCAGTGGCAGAAAATGTTGAACCAAAGATGATGATCAATTATCCTTTAAGAGCAGCATCTTGGTGCTGTGTCATACCTGCTAAAAATTAAGATTTTATTTAAGGAAATAGACCTAAAGAAGTGTTTAGATTCACATGGAGTGTGCGTTGTAGCCATATAGATTTACCTATTCAAATCACCCCTTGGCCCTGATTCACACATGCACAAAAACCTTGAAGATTTCCTGAATTTGCTTGGGTGTTCTGCAGGATTTTTCACCTAGACTTTGCCCTGAAATTTCCTACTGACCCCTTATGTATGTTTTCCTCCCCACCCCTCCAATGTTGGACAGGAACCCCATCCACTTATGCTGAAAAATCCTGACAATTTCCTGAATTTATCCTGGAGAGCTGCACTTTGCCATGAAATTCTGCTGAAATCCTGCTTGTCCCCTTGTATAAACCTTTTCACACCTACCACCCTGAAATTTTCTTACTTCTCTTACTAAATTAGCCAACTTGCTTGTTTACACTTGTACCCAACAGCGGAAAGTTTTCTGTGGTTTGCCTGTCAGTCAATGGATTGGAGAAGGAGGAGGAAACTTACTAAGGAAGGGACTGGAAAATTTTAGGGTCTCTACATTTGTGAAGACATTTGTTTTCCATGTCTGACTCTCCATTGACTGGCAGGAACCCCAGTGAGACAAACCCTGAAATTTTCTGATTTTTTGCAGTGTTGGCTGCATGTGTAGCTGTTAACAGGAGGGTCCTTTACCCAGGTTTTGCTCTGAAATGTACCTGCTTGCCCCCTAAATTATTCCTCCTCCCCAGCCCTCTATCGTCTAAAAGAAACCCCATTCACTCATGCAAGAAGGCCTGGGAAATTTTTACATTTTATCCAGGAGAGCTGTGTGTGTGGACACAAACTGCAGGGTCTTTATCTACCCACTCTTTGTCCTGAAATTTTGCTGCTTGGCCCCTTGTAGAGCCCCTTTTACACCTGACATCCTGAAATTGGGTTACTTGCCCAGAAAATTTTCTTACTCTTGTTTACACCTGCACCCAGCAGCAGAAAAGTCTGCCTGCCAGTTTGTAAAGTGGTGAAGGAGGGTAAAATTTACTAGGAGACAGTCGGGAATTTCAGGGTCAAATCTGGGTAAAGAAAAAAAAAACAACCACTAGAGTTGACTTATGCAGCTCAACGGTGTAAATTCCGGAATTTTCCACATTTGCAAAAAGGGTTATTTTTCCTTTCTCAGCATCTCCATTGACAGGAAGCTCAGTTACCAATGCAAGAAAACCTTAAAAAAAATCTTGATTTTTTTTCTGAGTAAGCTGCATGTGTTGTCGCTAACTACATAATTTTTTACCCAAGCCTTGCCCTGAAATTCCCTTCCTCATCCTCAATTGACTGACAGAAACCACGTTCACACACGCAAAAAACAAAAGAAATTGACCTGAATTCACCCGGAAAAGATGCTTGTGTGGACACAAACTGTAGGGTCTTCCATCCAAGCTTTATCCTGAAAGTTTTCTGTTGGCTCCTTGATATATCCCTTTTTCCCTCACGCCCCCCAGAAATTTCCAAAAAATATCACAGTAGCTTACTTAAGAAATATGTGTGCCGGTTTACACTGGCCCTTCACAGCAGTACGTTCTCTGCATGTCAGTCAGTGGGGAATGAAGGAGGGAGAAAATCGGTAGTAGGCAGACGGGAACATTTCAGAGTGAGGTCTGGTTAAAAAAAACAACTTTGGCAAATGCAGCTCAACAGTGTAAATTCAGGTTTTTGGAGTGATTTTTTGCATAACAAGGACCCTATTGAAATATGCAGAAAGATCCTGAACATTTTCGAGATTATTCAAGTGAACTGCAAATCAGCAAGCAAATTGCAGGGATTTTCACCCTAACCTTACCCTAAAATTTACCTGTTCACCCCCTCGTGCAGCCCTTTTCCCACTAACCAGCCTAAAGTATCCTAATTTAGGTAAATAAACCCTGAAAAATTTCCCAACCAGTTTGTTATAGTTTGCGTGATAGTCACAGGAAACTAGGAAATTCTCTGGGTTTTTCTGTATGTGTGAGCAGCGTTTATCTTTCCCCTTTCATCCATCAACTGACTGACAGGAGCCCTCTTTATAACCCCCTTCACACATGTAGAAAACCCCTGAAAAATTCCTGAGTTTACTATAGTTAACTACTGTGCAAGTGTGAAGAAGCAAGTCAGGAAGTTTCCAGGTAGTTACCCTAAAATTATGAAAAATCTAAGGGTTGCATGTGTGAAAGAAGGACTCTTTATGCCTGGACAGAAGATATGTAAGATATATGCATTAAAGGGATACAGAGGTAATTTATTTCTGTTCTTGCATGAGCAGCAGTGATGTAAATGGTACAAAAGAGACTATTTAGAACTATAAACCTGATTATTTTCAAGATTTTAAAGGTGACAGGACACTGAAGTGTAAAGTATTTTTCCTGTTGTGTTCTAACCTTACAGATGTTGTTTACGTTGAATTTGATGCTCAAACATTCATGTACTTTGTTACTTATTTGGGACCTGTTGACAACTTCATACCCAGCTGATCATCGTGAACACTCAGTACACTCTCTGCGAGCACATCGACGTTAAAGACGCCACCGCTTCTTCAGACTGAAACAACACGACCTACGGGGGGACGGATCTGTACTTCTGGGAACACACGAAGAGTTCAAGTCGAGAAATCCTAGTTGTGATTTGTGGCCATTATATTTCACTATAGTATTTTTTTATTTTTGAACTTTTTATTTTTTATATTTCTATATATGCATTTATTTATGGTGCTTTTTATGATGTTTGTTCATAAGCCTTAATTTATTCAGTTGCCATCAATGACAAATAAATAACAAAAATGGAATACACACAAGCTGGTTCTATGTTTTATTGAAGCACAATTGTTCCCTGCTCTGAAGAGCTTATAATCATGTATTTGACACCTTGTGAATGGCACATTTCAACACTCTACAACAAAGCTATTTGCTGTTTAAATTTGTGCATTGCAGCTTTGAATAACATTCCTCAAACGTTCCAAAAACTCGATATAATAAGGCAACAATTAATCTTAAATGCAGTTACAGTCAACAAATCCAAAGAAAAGACCAAAACTAACCATTTGTCATCAAACTGATGCTTTCTCCTGTTTTCGAACTCGGCTCAGCTGGTTCTCACAGATGATTTACACCTAAATAACACACATTAACTGACATTTATAACACAGAAAGCAAATCACTTCGGACAAAACCTCATCTGGTGGCTTTTTGCAGTATACTCCTAATCAAATAAGAGTAGTAAATGTATGTACTGGGCACCATTTTCAGCCGTGCATGAATGCACATTTGGTAACCAAAGTGTCCAGCAGTACTGTGAAAATGAGACTGAAATCTTACATGGCAGATTTTAAACCTGAAAACGTTCATCAACACGGATTTATCAGCCTCCAAACAAAAGTTCAGATTTATGGCACAGTAAAATAAAACTTAGAAGGCTTTGGCATTTTATGGAAACACTACAAAGTTTTTCCATTGTGTTTCCCACACATGGACAATACTGGTTGGGCTATTTAGATGTATTTGAGGCTGTCATTGTATATTTGCTGACATGTTTTTCCTTTATCTGTATGTAACCTCCATCCCTGCCACCATTAAAGTTTTAATGTAACATGGTAAAATAGGTGTTAGGTGTTGATTGGGTTTTCCCCAAGACAGTGCTAAGTAAGGATTTTATAGAATGGTGCTGATGCCAAATTTGTTCCCAAAACTACTACTAAGAGAAAAACAGAATGTTAATAATGTTTAAACTCGTTCCTGCCCATGAGATCATGCTCCTGTTGCCTGTAGAGTCTGATTCTTTAGCCAGTGGGCAACACTTAACCGCCTACGGAGGCCCTGTCTACATGGAGATGAAAACATTTTTGGTTTTAAACTGTTCTCTGTAAAGATGGCAAAGTGTCAAGAAATGAAAAGGCAGGAAAAGCTCAGCATATTTGGCTTTGAAATAAGTGGTGCCAAAATGAAGGTCCTAAATCTGCTTTATGATTCAGTTCAGTTGGTATCGTATCTCGTATGTTGGTGCTAGGACCACGTGGTTACCAGGCTTCAAACCATTCCTTTGCTGTCATTAAATATTTTTCCATGTCTGCTTGCTGTAATTGCTTTCCTGCATAAATTATTAACAATTAGCTTTCTGTTGTGATAACAGAACTACGAGTGAAATATATTTAAAAACATAAGGAACATTATTTGAGTGTCTTTATAATTTGTACTGCTGATGAATGTTACCATAAGAGCAGAAACAAGAGAAGTAACTAATGTAATGATGCGGGGACAGACAAGCCACCATGTCAGTTAGAAGGGAGGAGAATAACAGGTGTGTTAGGACAAGGGAATGAGGGTAACTTAAGACATGTTACCAATATACAGTTGTTTGTGCTGTACATAAAAAAGCTCAGTATAAAGCATAACTACTATGTGTAAAAGGCATATTATTTATACGTAACCATAACCTACATAAACAGGGTAAGAAACCCTCAACCACCTCACAACCCAGGTACAGCATCATTCTGAGGGAAACACTGTGTTTGTATTAACTTTGGTCTTTTCTTTGAGTTGTCGACGACAGATAAAATCCAAACTGAAACAATCAGACAACTGATTAATCTATACAACAGAAAATTAACCTGCAACTATTCTATAAGGTCAGTATGCTCTAATACCAAAAATGATAATGGTGCCAATTTCAGTCCCAACCATCCCAACAAAACATTACAGATACTTTAACAGGTATAATTTTAAAATATGATGTTAGCGTCTTATTGTTTGATCAGGTAGGCCAAGCTTAAAGGCATGTCTGCAGTTTGGTGATTATTCAAAACAATGACAACGACAGAAGAGCAGACTGCAAACTTTCCCCTGTTACATCAGCAAGGTGGAGGAAAGAAACATCTGGTGACAATAAATCAGACTTTTGAAATAATTGTAAGAATTGTAGTCTTATCACTAACATTCATATTTGTACTTGGAACTGATAAGTTCCCGTATGAAAGTACTTGTACTTGGTCTGGAAAAATACAGGTATTGGTGCTATATTAAAGCTTGAAAGCCAAACACTCTCAGCATTACATTTGTAACCTTTCTCAAACCTTTCTGAAATTTTTCAGGGCTTTTTTAATATTGTTTGAATAAAACAGATCATCTAGAGTTGTCAGTTTGGACTGAAAAAAAATCCCATCAACTTTGAAATAAACCAAGCATGTTTTCACTCCATTAAAGAAGTTGCAAACAATTTTGAAGACAATAAGTTATATTTAAATTATATTTAAATCTGCTATTCAAACTCTAAATCTTTGAGCAAACTTTACAAATAATATTGAAACAAAATTAAAAAAACCCAAACCATGTATGATGAAAAAAAGACAGCTCCTTTTAATCCTACATGCAGGATAGAGCAGGTTATCAAGGGTTGCCATTTTGGATTGAAAAAAAAAAAAAACCCATCAACTTTGGAATAAACCAAGCATGTTTTCACTCCTTTAAAGAAGTTGCAAACAATTTTGAAGATAATAAGTAAAAATTATATTTAAATCTACTATTTAAATTCTGAATCTTTGAGCAAACTTTACATATTATGGTCAAACAAAATTAAACTAAGTCAAACTATGTTTGATGAGAAATAGACAGCTCATTTAAATCGTACATGCAGGATAGAGCAGGTAATCAAGAGTTGTGAGTTTGGATTGAAAAAAACATAAACTTTGAAATAAACCAAGCATGCCTTTACTCCATTAAAGAAGTTGCAAACAATTTTGAAGATAATAAGTTAAAATTATATTTAAATCTGCTATTTAAACTCTAAATCTTTGAGTAAACTTTACAAATAATATTGAAACAAAATCAAACTAACCCAAACTATGTATGATGAGAAATAGACAGTTCATCTAAATCCTACATGCAGGATAAATGTGGGCCCATGAGTGTCAGACTTTGTCCTGATCTGCTGATCATTTCCAAAAAAATCATTTAAAAGCTGCCCTTTACTGGTCTGAGAGTTAACATTTTGTCAGTGCTATCAATTAGGAGTTGTAAACAATCTTGTGTTCCTACTAAAACATGTCAAACTGTGAGTTCAGTACTATAAGGTAACAAACTAAGAGACAAAGAGTGTAGCATGCGAGCCTCAGAGGCTGAAGGTGAGAGGCTGAGGATAGGCAGCAGAGCAGCGTCTTGCTTTTGTCTCAGATTACCAAGAGTCATTTTGGGAGCAGCAGCTGCCAAACAGCATGAAGGGTCTGCAGGCCAATTCATCCTGTACAAAACGAGCCCTCTGTGAGGAGGGAATAACTTAAAATAGCTTCAGCTAGCTTGGCCCCGTGGACAGATAACATCGACTGTAGTGTGTTGTTTCAGCGCTGTACAGGAAAGTATAGCTGCAGCCTAGGCGTGTTCCTTTTGTACTTTTTGGTGACGCTGAGGGGGGAGTCCGGGTGATAAAGGTTTTAAATACCAAACCCGATAAGTCAGATGCCATCCCAGCAGGCCACAAATGGTCCCGAGTAACTTGTGAGAGGGGTCATGGAAGTACACAGAGGTGCAGGCAAACATCCACACCCAAATGATCACGATCAGATTCAAGGCCACGTACAGCAGGCTGAGGACCGTCCTGGGCAGCGCAGACAGGCTGGCTGTGTTCAGGGAGGCCATGGGCGACGTCTCCTCGACAATAAAGAGGGCAGAGTAGGCCAGGATGAAGGAGTGTCCTGAGATGTCATATCCATGCCAGTGGAGGCCGGCCCGCCTGCAGGTGGCTTTGGTAGTGAACTCTGCCTTGATAACATCCATGGTGCCCATCTCATAACATGAACCGGTCACGTCCTCGATGTAGAAGAAGGTCTCAGTGCAGACATACCAGATGGCTGTGGCTACGACCAGAGAGAGTAGCCGCCGACCGAGGTAAGAGACACTCCTGCTGAAGGACGAGTTGGAGAGGAGGACGAAGGGGGTCAGCAACAGCAACGTCCATCCCCAGGACACTTTGACAAAATACCTGCGATAAAGAAAGAGAGAGAGAGACATCATATTCAGATTAGGACTAAGCCAGTGGGGTTCAGTACAGATAATCTTTGGGACGATACTGATTTTAATACATATATTTTTCTGTTTGCTTTAACTACTCTTTTGTACACCTTGGGCACCACTCAATGTTTCTCCGAGGACTTCAATTAATGATTATGAAATGATGATGACGTCAACTGTCATCTTGAACGTACAATATGAATTGTATCAGGCCTTCAAAGGTATATTTTGTTATATATTGCCTAATCAACTACTTTTGCATCTGAATGTAAATTTTCCACCTTAAAATTGTAGTTTCACTGTTAATTTGATTGCACAATAACTTTCAACAAGGGTGAAAGGCCTCTTTTCCAGTTCTGCTTCTTTTGACGGTCAGTGCCATTTTATATTGTCGAGACTGATGTTTGAAGTAGTGCTGTGAACGTGCACACATTTCTCACAAGAGAACCATTGCGAAAGTTACACAGTGCTAAAAGAAGATTACCGGGATGCTTTGTAGAAATAGGATAGAGACACTCTTGCCTGTCAAAAAAAAATTATGATTAGATTATTAGCATAGTGTGGATGGCAGTTCATCATGAGACTGGGATCCACAATCAAGATTTCCTATTGCTAAACAGAGGCTTTTTCTTGCCACCATGATGGAGGGATTCATGATTGGCTGAATGGATTCATGTTGGGTGCTGGATATATGTGTTTGTATGTATATGTATATGTGCATATCTGAGTATCCATAAAATGAAAATTCTGTCTTCAGCCTGCTCTACTGTGAAATGTCTTGAGATAACACTTGTTATAAATTGGCATTATACAAATAAAGACTGATTGATTGATTGATAGATTGACTTTTAAGGCTGCTATGTCAAGGTGTAAAAGCTATGTATAGTCACTTTTGTTATGCTGCGTACCCATCTGTGCACCTGAAATACTGTTATTCATAACCAAAATAAAGTCAGATTATTGACCAAGTAGTCAATCATATTTATCCTGAATACTTCATCTTCAACAGACATCAAGAAATCATGTATTTCAGTAAAATACAACAGTAGATTCTGTTTTGATTTTAGTGAGACAGAAATTTTGATTATTTTCAGGTCAATTATGCGACTTTCACTCACATGTTTGTGTTCCTTAATGTGAAGCACTGTGTGCCGCATTACTTCATGAAAATTGCTATCCAAATCAAATTTGATTGATTGAACATATTTACTTGTTTTTTATTTTGTGAAGATACTAGTAGAGTTACAGACCTACAGATGTCTTGTTTTGACATGCCTGATGCCCAAAAAAAACAACTCTTGTTTACTGTTGTGTGTGTCAGGAAAGCAAAAATCTCTGTCATTTTAAAACACTACTGGGTGCCCATCATTGCTGGTACCAGTGTCCATGCTGAAGTTTTTTGTTTTTTTTTTGTCAAAAGCACAAAGTTTCATTTTTGATTGAATTGGCCGACCCCTTTTATGGTGACAGTCTGTTGTGTTGGTGATGTGGAGCAGGAGAAACAACACTTTTGATTTGTAGAGGTGGATGTTTGGTAATGATGACTTTTTGGTGTATTTGCCAGTTTGGCAGCAGATGTGTGGAAATTTGAGGTCAGCTTGTGCAGCCAAATGTCATCTATGAACAAATGTTAGCAGATTCTTTTTTGGTACCTACCGATGTTGAATTCTGAGGTTGCTCACATAGCATCATGCATCCCTAAAAATAATGATAATAATAATCTATAACCCCCCCACATTTGTTTCATGTCCTTTTGTGTGCCATTGTTACTGTATGTCATGTTGGTTGTTACTGTTGTTAACTGAAAGATAAAAGTATGGAAGAAAAATAATTTATTTTGAGAGGAAAATAAAATGTATTTGATCAGTAAATACCTGTTTAAATCTGTCCAAGGAATTAAAAATTATACTGTTTGTCAACAATAGATAAGACAGCAGGATGTACTGTCTTCAAATGATCATTTATTAGAACAAAAAACAAACTAATTTTCAAGTTAATTTGCAGATAAGAGGCAACACATTCCACTGAATGCTGTGATGTCAATACTAGAGATGTTTACAGTCTGGTCAAAATGTTCTGACTGAATGATATATAATTGTTAAAAAAATATTAACTTCATCTTGTTAATTATCTTAAAAATCCCAACTTATTAGAGGGGAACGTAAAATAACATCATTATAGCTAAGTAGGAAAGTATCATAATATATCACGGTTACTTAAATTGAGTTGTTGTGTTGACATATGCAGATGTATATTTAAGTTTTTTGTTATTTACTTGGTGGATATGCACAATTGTGTGGTGGACATATTGTACTTGGACCTTGCCATCAGACTCCTGAACAGTTGACAGGAGTCTGCCATTTACCTCAACCACACAGCTCAGTTTGCAACAGTGTACTTAAGTGAATTTAAAAGTACTGCTTAAGAAATTACTCATACAGTACTAATTCAATTAAAAAACTCAATTACAGAAACTAGAGTTATTGAAACTAGCTACTTTCAGGGGTTAAAAGTAACTTGTTACATTTACACAAGTTACAACATAGTTTCTATATCTTTGTACTTGTACTTTGAGTAATTTTTAAGCAGTGCTTTTACATGTAATTGAGTATGTTCTTTGGAATGTCTTGTACCTAGTTACATTTTTCATAAAATGTGAGTACTGAGAGAACAATAAACAAAAGCTAATTGATTTAAGTTTTCCATTAACCAGACTTCTAATAGCAGGACTGCTACTTTATTTTCTACGTAAATACAATTTCATCAAAGTAACTTTACTCTTACTTTAGTAGATTTATGGCTTACTATTTTATTTCTACTTAAATCCGATTTTATTAAACACCTCTCTTTTGCTTAATTAATTTGAAATCCGTTCCATTCTGTTCCATTCCCTTAATAGCTACATTGATCTTTTTATACATCTATATAGTTGGAGTCTATCTTTATTTTAGTTTGTATTTGTACAGTATTTTCTTATTCTTTACATCTTGTTATTTTTTGTATACCTCTTCCTTGACATTCGTTGTGGACAGCAGAGTAGAAATTTCATTGTGCAAGGAAACATTTTTTTGATGTGCAAATGACAATAAACAGTATGAATTTGTTTTTAAAGTTTGAGATGAATAAAAACAGTTCCAGTAAATTGGCAATGTTTTGTTATTTTTTTAAAATATTCAACGGGGGCTATGACAATACCAAAAGATTAAGTTCGTACCTCTGGTGTCAAGGCAAATTTACTTTCACTTTAAAGTATTTCATTTATCTTTTATTTGTTTAATTTTCTTATATTTGGAAAGATATGGACTTGTTAAGTATTACAGTATATATATGGAGGTGTTAATAGGAGTCTTGCAACATTAAATACAACTCAACGGCCACTGATGACCGTTGACCGACATAACCGTCTCATGGGTTATTATAGCAACACGTTTCATAAACTTTGGACCAGCCATGTACCACCATCACCACCTCACCTCTAACGTGAGCTACAGGTGAGTCCATGAGCTCGAGCGCTTCAGTCATGCCGGTTAAGCTTAGCAAACAAACAAACATTAGCTTCACTTACACGTTCAGAGCGTTTCTGCTGCTGCTGAAATAAGTCTGCGGCACGAGCTCCAGCTCCTTCAGGATCGAGCCCACCGCCGAGATCAGTAAGAAGATCCATGGGAAGTTCAGACGGACGGACGGGATCCTCCACAGAGTCACGAAATTGTTCACAATGACATCCATCGCCGCCATGTTGACGACTGACCAGACGAGCAGGACGGGATTCTCTCTGACGTCACTGCGGTTCAGCCAATGAGGTGCCCGGATCTGGCTGTAGTTTTCTTCTTCTTTGGTTGCAGCGGATCATGTCAGGAGAGCTCACTGCTGCCCTCTGTTGTTGGATTATGTGCTCTCCTTTGAAAGCTGTTCTGAAATACTTTTCTAACTGCAGATATCCCAGCATTTCATTTAAGAACTTGTATCATTCAAAAATAGAAACAGAAAATACATAATTCATGATAAACAAAAATAAATTAAATAGAATAGTAAAGGCCCTTGTCCCGGAGGTCATGCAGTGAGTTTTGCATCAAGCAGAGAAAAGTCCACTTTGAGTGGGTTATCATGCTGTAACCTGTGCTGCAACACATGCCGGTGCATAAGGCACATGCACACATACAACTCCAAACACATCCTTAAACAAACACACAAGCAGTCAGACATTATATAACATTACACACATTACATTACCCATCACTGAGATCTTTTCTTATTTGCTAAATAAATACACAATTTTCTCACCGCTTTTCACCTTTTTCTTTTTGAAATTGTTTTGAGTAAGTCATCTGTTCCATACGATGTAACTGGTTCATTAGACATTTTGAGCAGTTGTTTTATGACAGTATTCGGGTTTTGGATGTATGTATGTGTATATGTATATGTGTATTTTATATATGTGTATATGTGTCTATCCATATATGTGTATCCATAAAATGAAGAGTTTGTCTTCACCCTGCTCTGTTGTAAAGTGTCTTGAGATAACACTTGTTATGAATTGGCGCTATATAGATTGATAAATAAAGATTGACTGAGTATTTCTTTTTTATTCATTAAAGGTCAAATTTCATGTCAAACAGCCGACATCACAGCCGTTTATTAATGTTTTGACAAGGCAGATAGCCAGTCCCTGAAGGATTTTAGGCATTGCAATGAGATAGAAAGCTGAAATTTATCTTATAATTTTGACTTTTATCTCACAATAATGATTATAATTATTATTTTTTCTCTAATAATACAAAACATGATCATACTTTTTGTCTCATAATTTTATATCTCAAGATTGATTTTCTTTATCTCATAATAATGACTTTTTAATTTGATCATTATGACTTCTAAACATATAACTTTGACTTTTCATCTAGTAAATAAAATGTGTTATCCCAGAATTTGACTTTTTAATTTCATAGTCATGACTTTTATTCAATAGCTATTATTTATTATTTTATAGTTCTGCCTCACATATCATTGTTATTACTCAACTCATATTTTTCTGTTTTCTTAGAATTATGAAACATTATCATATAATTATGACACATTTTTGAATATTTATGACTAAAAATCTCAGTTTTGTCTATTATTTCATAATTATGACTAATTTTCTCATAACTAGGACTTTTTTATCTCATAATCTTTCTCATTATCTCATAGCTATTGCTTCTTATCTCATTACTACTCATCATCTCATAATTTTCTCTTATTATCTCATAATTATGACTGTATCTCATTATTATTTCTCAATATGTCATAATTTTACTTCTTATCTCAAAATTAGGACTCATAATCTTATATTTCTTTCCCTTTATCTCATAATCAAGACCTTTCATCTTATACACGGTATATTACTAAATTTCTCACAACTTTGCCTCTTATCTATTCTTATAAGCCATTATCTCAGAATTCGGAGTTTTAAATTTAATAATTAGGACTTTTCATCCCATAATTTTGCCTTTTATCTCATAATTCTGGCTTTTCATCGAGTAGGCTCATTATAACTCTGTATTTTACAATTTGCCTCTTATCTCATTATTGTGACTCATTGTCTCATTTTTTTAAATTTTATCTCATAATTAGGACTCATTATCTAATAATCTATTTTTTCATTAGCTTTCATTGTTTGTTTTTTTTTCATTATTTTTATAAGTGGTGGAAATGTCTTCCATAATCTATTTCAGGGCCAAAACAATTTAATTTTCAGTCTAACCTTTTACAAATTTACATGATAGCGCTGCAGATAGGTAAGTTATTATCATTATTATAATTATTTTATTAGAACATTATTCATTTTACAAACAGTAATGCAATACATTCAGAATATTTCAACAACACATTGACGTCGAAATCAGGCATGAGTTAAGAGAAAAAAAAGGATATAAAAACGTGAATTAAAAAATAAATAAAAATAAAAAGATATCAATTATTCAGAAACGATGAGAACAAAAACACAAATAAAACTCAAAACATATTATTTTTAAGACAGGTAAAGGATACAACCCACCTGCTGTCCTGAGCTAAGTGACCTCATGCTATGTTTGAGAGACAAATTAATTCAGTTTACCGTCATTTTAGGCCCCTGCAGAGCTGCAAGCGTAATATAGCTCTTGTAAAGGGTATTTGAGTTATGTTTTTGTTTTATAGCCTAATTATGGGCCGTGTTACTTTTGTAATGAACCTAAAAAAAGGAAAAGATGATGACTCAGGTGAGACCATCGCGAAGGCTAATGCTAACTTCTGAAGGAGGATGCTAACTCCGTGTGGATGTATCACCGTCGAATATGAAGGATAACAAGGACGACGAAGAGGTTCGTGATGAGGGAGACTTTGTAAGCTTTGGAGCGTTAAAAATGTAAGTTAAGTTATTTTTTTAAATTAGACTTTGTTATGTGCTGTATGAGTCCGACTAAAACTAGCTTTAGCAAAGAAGCGCCGCGCTAGCTAGCGGAAAATGCTGTGATTTTTGTCTAAGTATATGAATTACTTTTCATTAAATACTTTATTTATCCATCCATCGATCTATCTGTCAATCAATCAATCAATCAGTCTTTTATCTATCTCTCTGTAAATTTATTCACTCATAACTGTTTTATGAAGATCTAACAAATATACAAAATAACTAAACATATATGTATGTATGAAACTAACCCATAAATATGATCTAAATCTTTCTCATAATTTGCTAAACCTGTACTAACGTAACCTTTCAGTAGGGCTGGGTATTTCCAGCAATCCCACAATATGATACGTATTTTGATACAGGGGCCTAGGTATGACACATATTACAAAACACATACATTGTGGCTATTCACTACACCTTAGACGGATTTTTGTTATTTACAAAAAAGGTTTAAAGGACTTAAAAAACGCATTTCAGGCTTTCAGTGATTTTCAGGGCAGTTTGAGGGGTGGGGTCCCGGAGCCACTTTCAGGTGTCATTTAATGAGAGGTAGAGCTGGGTATCGGTTCAGATTTCCCAAATCGATTCAATTAGATTAGCAATTTAATTTGATTTGATTTATTTAGATTCAGTTAAGCATATTTCAGCCAGAGTACCAATTTTACTTGAATATGGAAGAGATTCTCAAAGAACTAATGTTGTAAATAGTAGAAACTAACTCTAACTTTGTGCATCATTTAAAATATTAATATTTACGTTAAGAATTGAGCCCAAAGCAGTTACAGTAGTCATGTACTTTTTATTAAACATAACCTGACTAAAACAAAAATGTAATAATTTTAATCAAATCAAACCACAGGGCAGGCAGTGTAAATAAGGTGGCTACAAACAACGCTGTATGGTCGTATGTCCTTGCACATGAATACTGCGACAGCATTGGTTATTTTCAGGGCTCGTGGAGGGTTTGCTGGTAACTTACACAAATGCCTTCTCAGCTACATTTCCTTCGGGTCCGACGTCTTTGCAGACTGCGTTTCAAGGTGGTGTTTCATGATGATTTTGGAGATATGTTGTGTTTCCACAGTATGTCACCTGCATATCTTGCATATAGTTTTACTCTTGTCTAGTTCATTGCTGCCGTCATGTTGTTTAAATCCAAAGTGCATCCAGGCATCTGCCTTAAAGTTTGCTGGCGACGCCTTCAGTGCTCCCACCATGATGTTTTGTTTAACAATGCTCCTCGCCAAGTGACGAGATCTCGCTACATCTCTGGTCTGGTCACATGAGAAGTGACATGGCATTATGGGAAATAAATGGCTGGTCACGCGAGACTACTCAGCATTAAACTGCAGGCTGCTTTACACACTGAGAAAAGACGCATTAAAAGATCGATTTAAGGATTTTATGAATCGTTATTGGGCCATTCAATGGAAAATTGATTCAAATCGATTAATCGATTTTTTAAATCCAGTTCTAGTGAAAGGCAGTGCACATTCTGGACTGGTTGCCAGGCAATCACAGGGCTGACATGTAGAAGCAAATACAGTGACACAAGGACTTACAGGCAGTTTAGAATCATCAATTTAGCTAAGCTTGTTTGGGATACCCAGAGAGAACCCAAGCATGCACAGGAAGAACATGCAAACTCCACATAGAGAGGCCTTGACTGAGATTTGGACCAGATGGTACTTTGAGACACCATCACTAACCACTGCTGCACCAAATTCAGATGATTTTCAAGTCCATATGGAGTCTTACAGGAGCCAAAGTTAGATTAATGTCTCTCACAGGCAGAGACGGAGGAGATAACATTAAACTGAGAAGAGGAAACATCCTGATATTGAAATGTTCCCAATGTGTTCATGCAATTTAGACAGTGTGCAGGAGTTTTTTTTTTATTATTATTTTTAGTTCATGTGAACATGCAGTTACCTCAGCATTGAATAAATCTTGGATATGGTTGTCAGTAAGGCTTGGCAAGTAATCAAATTTTAATCTCAACTACAATTCCTGTCTCATACAATTATAAAAACTGAATAATTGAGTTTAAAGATTACTGTGCCACTTGACCTGTTGCACATCTTTTGTCTTTTTCCATCAATCCTAAATTTTAGTATCTGTTTTTTTCATTTTTAATTCAATTATTTTTTGTTCTTTAATGTTCAAAATTCTGGTGTTGAGAGCTTCTAAGCTCAACAAATAATTGTGCCTTATTATCCTGAACGCAGTATCTATCAAAATAATCTAGATCATGCCAGAATCAAGCAGCTCTAGTTGTCACCTCACCAGAATTAAAACTTTGACTTGATAGTTGTACAAAGCAAACAATAAAATTATTGTTTGTAGGGCTGGGCGATATGACCTAAAAACGAAATCCCTGATTTTTTTTCCACAACATTCAATTTGGGATTTTAATCGATTTTTTCCCTCTCAACACCCCCAAACCTCTAAGTGACACAGAAATTACATGTCAAGTTTTGCCTTTATGTTATCAAAATATATTGCAAAACTAAACCAAATTACCCTCATATAGTTAAAATGCATGACAATCAAATCAAATGTTGATCAAGTAGTCAGCAGGCCTGTCCACATACACACTGAAAACTGAGCTATTTTCACAATAAATTATCATAGAACTCTCTAAACAGTATTTAATTTCATAAAACAAATACAAGCCTGAACATGTGCTTTTTCGAAACCTGACTGGGCTTACCATCATGAAAACTGTACATTTTAGGTATTAATATTTTCAAACATGGTAACAACTTACAATTGGAGTAAGTCAAGAAAAAAAAATCTTGATTTTAATTTTTAAATCTTCTGCAGAAAATAATTTGAATTAATCAATTTAATCAATATATTTGCCCAGAACTACCTGTTTGATACCAAGACAACAAAACTGAATAGCAAGACACCAGGCAATAGGTAAATATTTGGGTAATTACCAGACACTGCAGACAAATTCCTGTGCAATGTCGAAATTGCACAAATAAATTAGCAATATTTTGAAAAGTTGCCTGTGTTTTTTTGTTTTGTTTTTTTTATTAGTGTAGACAGTGTGAAGGAACTTTTTTGCAGTTTTGAAGATTCATGCCTCTAATATGCCAGTTTGTGTTTCACCAACAGCTGACACAGTTTCTCAGACTGTTGAACACTGGGACCATTCATAAGTCAGCCCTCTCATTCAGGGGCTGTATTTCATGTTAACTGCTGTGTAAGTGTTGGAGTTTTGTGGCTCTGACGGCACCAGCTGCTGCCAGACGGAGCTGAAAGGCTGACTGACACCTGAAAAGCAGACTCATGATCCTTAAAACACTCAGAGACGCACAATTTGTCTTATGTTCCCTCTCTGGTAAATACAGGAGACAAGACAAGGTCACATTGATCTTTTTATGCAACCTGCAGAGTTTGAAGCAGACAGATGATGTCATGCTGCAGGAGGAAGAGGAGTCTCAGAGAAGAGTCATCCTCACGTTGATCTGAGAAAATTCAGACCATCTAATGTCTCTGCTGGGATGTCCCAATATATCCAGGCGTCCTCTTTTGCCAAAATGTTAACAGTTTTATGCTTTCTCAATGTTATTTTTTAAAAACAATCTCCTTTATTTTAAAGAACCCATATTTCGACTTAACTTGGGTTCATATAATCAGTTTGGATGACTGTAAGAGTATGTTCCCAAATACTTATTTTAAACCCTCTAGTTTTCATATTCTGAGTACCCCTGATCCACCTGTATTCTCATCCTGTCTAATATACTCTGATAGCGCTCCTGCCCCTTTAAAACCTTCTTCCCGACATGGGCCTGGTGTGCTCTGATTGGTCAGCTGGTCTACTCTGATAATTGATCAGTTAAGTGCTGCTCTGCTCCACGTTGTCAACGACTCTGCATTAATTTTACGGTTTGGCCACTTTGAGCCCATTGACCCTCCTGTCAAGTTTTCAGCAGCATACAATCTGTTTAAGCGGTGTGCATACGGGACTAGCAAGTCCGACAGCCGATATCTGAGTAGTTTTGAGGGTGGTGTTGATTTTTTTGCCTTCCCCAAGACACAAGAAGAAAGCGTAAAGTGTGGTCAACAGGTCAACAACACAAAGCCTCTGTTTAGGGGTAGAAGTTGGAGTATCCCTTAAATAATGAAAACAGATTATTTATCATCAATATTAGATGATGTAGATCCAGTAGGGCTGGGCAATTAATCAAAAAATAATCTAAACAGACATTTAGACCCTCTAATCGAAGTAATTTTACTCATGTCGATTATTTCTATTATCTTCCCTGTGTAAGTCACGTAACCGCACCCCCTCCATACAGTCTGCGTTCACTTTAAGCGCGGCCAAGAGCGAAGGACACACTGCCAACATGGAGGAGACAAGCACCAATCTATCAGATTGTAGCCAAGAAAAATGCCATCACCGTTGTTTGGGCACATTTTGGATTCTGTGCAGAGGACATCGAGCAGAAAGAAGTTAAGTGTAAATACTGCAGGAAGACCATTTCAAAGACCGTTGGTAACACCACCAATTTGTTCCAGCATAGCACAAAATAATCGTTCATTAATCGTAATTGAGGTAAGAGCTTCAGTTAATTGTGATACTGAGATTAGGTAATATCCCCCAGCCCTAGTGTCCAGTCCTTGTCGCAGCATTCCTGTCATCTGAGTGAAAGCTGGGATTTGCTTCAAACTTCTGCGACCCTGGATAATATAAGTGGCATTGATAACGGATTGACTTAAGATCTTTTTTATTTAAGTGGGAAGCAGCTTAGTCATCGAGTACATCCACTCTTTGGCTGCACTGCTTGACCTTTCTTATCCCTTAGAATTTCTCATTTTAATGCAGGATTTTTCCAAAAAGCTTAATCCACAATTCACTTTTGTGTCAGACATACATCAATCTGTCTCTAGTACCTGTCTCTGTCTGCAGACCTTGACCGGAGGAATAGCTTCTCTCTGCAGAACATCTCAGGCCTCTTTGACCTGCTGTGAAGGAAATATTAACTATGTGACAGAACTGACAGGCAGGTGGCCAAGGCTATATTTAAATGTTTGGTTTCTTCAAGTACAAGAGTTCACTCTCTGCAGGGTTAATGCTTATGCTGATAAAACCCGTCATAACAAAGAAAAATGAGTACATCAAGAATAAGAAAGTATTTTCACTGATGGGCAGCATACTCCAAAATAGTTCTGGCTTGTGTAAGATGAAACCACTGAAGTTCATGGATGTGTCTCCTGTGTATCTTTGACCTTCTGTATGCTGAAGACCCTCACAGTCTCTTTGATGGATCGTCTGTGAATTTTAGACACCAAGTCACAAAGTCTGACGGCACTCTGCTGGGTCTGCTGTAAGACTTTGAAGAGTCAACTTCAGAGAGATTACCTGAGGGATCTGGTGACACAGAAAAATCCTCAGAGCCATACTCTGGTCTCTCAGGTGGATTTCAGCTTTAAGAGGACAAGACTGAATCATGCTTTATGTGAGAAGTTGTTACCAGACGCACCAGACTGTAATGGATACAAGGGCCAAGTTATTCTCACATAGTCCTTCATCAATAAATAAGAGAGGGCAGAGGAAGAATAAGGACATGGTTATCAGAGTAAGAGGGAGATTCAGCTGGAATGTACAATATTATTGGTATGATATTGGTATTGGCAGATGTTAGCTTAAAAAGTTAAATATTGTTAGTGTCAACTAGTGTTTTAAGACTGTCAGTAAGTCACCGTGGCATTGGGAACTTCCTGTTTGATATCATTCCTCACAGACCTTTCAGCAGTTTCCTTCTCTTTATCATATTTGTGCCTTGTGGTCCTGTCCGAAAAGACAACTTCCCCATTTCCTGTGTGGATTGGATGGACTTTATTGGAGAGACTCCCACTCAGGCCTGGCCGGCTCACAACACATGCACACTTTTCCTTCATCCATGTATTTATTCATTTGTCTTTACATTATCTCCCACCCATGGATTTCTGTAACCCTGTGCTACACAGAGCAGTATTATGTTTGTTTGTCTTTGAGATAACACACTTAATCTCCCTCAGTGACCTGAATGCTCTGTAGTCTAGTTTATATGTTATGTTCTCTATAAAATATTAAAACTCTGTACTTACAAAATAAAGTATAAAAAAAAGTTAAATGTTGTTATCTGCAGGTATAACTTCTGCAGATATATCAACCATACATATTGACCATATAAATCCCTTATGTTGGCTGATATATTGGCAGAATTTATGAATGCACCATAATAATTCACTTTATTATCATTAAATGTCTCCATTCAAAATTCAGCAGCATCATTTTAAGATAATAAAATGTTGTTTTTCTTGTGTACTATCAACCAATATCAGTGATGAGTTCAGAAGTATTGGCATTTTGGATTCATAATGCATTCAGTTTACATTAAAATAAAGAGAATCAAGTGAATCCTGATAAAGTTATCCCTCTAGTTTTTTTTTTTAGGATTGATTTTCCCCAAATCCTCTCTTAGTTTTATCCTTATGTCTCATTTTTTATAGACATTCAAGAAGAAGAAGACACCAACTTGAAGGTCAAGATGTTGGACACTTTGAGGTAAGTGACAAATAAGCCTTAAGCCCCAAACAGACTGCAGTCCTGCAACAGAGAATTCATAAAGTCACGCCTTCATTTGAACAAGGACTGGGTGAGATAAAAAAAAAAAAAAAAAAATTATAAAGTGCCAAATCATTACAGTTATCTCAAGATGCTTTTCAAAGAGTAGGTCAATGCCAGTTCAATCAAATCAAAATTAATGAAAATGAGGGACAGAGTAAGTCAAGAAAAATAAATCTTGATTTTCTTTTTTTATACCACAACAAATAATACAAATTAATCAATTTAATGCAGTCCAAGCTTGCAAACATTACATCCTGCTGTGAATTACATAATACTGGTGTCACAGTGTGGTTTTGCATTGTGTTATGACATAGCAGATGGGAGATTCTCAACATCAAAACACAGCAATTTGTACGAACATGTAAACATTACTCATTCTTACTGTCTGTCCTGAACCATGCCTTTGTTACCGCCATCAACCGCAGATAAGGGATGAAACAACTTCACTCTGCTATTCGTCCTTCACATGTTGGATTTAACAATGAAGCCAAAAAGTGGCAAAATACTTTGCTTCTGAGTGTAAGTATGTGAGTGCCCTTTGGGTGTTGTGTGTGATCAAAACAGCAAAAACACTTAAAACCTAAAAAAAATCCCTTTTGATCAGCTTAACACAAGACAAGAATCACTTCACGCTCATCTATTTTTCTTTTTTTAAAGTCAGCTGACTGAAAAGTATCTAACCTTCAAAAGAACAAAACAGTAAGTTAAATAAGCTGCCTATAAGACAAGCCTTTGTGTCCTTTCCATTATTTTATAACGAAGAATGTTGTGCAGTTTCTAAAATTAAGAATAAAATAAGAAAATACAGGCTCTGGTCCAGCCTTGTATTGTTCAGATCTTGCACAGAGTGGATTTGAAGTGTAAACTGTTGTACTGACTGACTGACTAAGTTTTGTGGTAGATACTTGTTCACTTTGTTTCCGCCTCTCAAAGCTGTTCTACTTGTTTGCAAATGCTTCTTTACTCTTAAAATTATTATTTATTTATAATTTACAAAACTGAAATAGATGTTCAGTGAAGTTAAAAATCAACAGAGTTGCAGGATCATTTTCGATGGACTTCTACACAATCAGACTTTTTTTTGTAACCCGTGGAGTTGCCCCATGAAGAAGCAGAAGTTCACACATGGGGCTCGTGGGGTTTTCTTTCATCACAAAGTGTCTCAGCTCAGTTTGACCTGTCTCCGTCTCCAGACGGTTTTGTTTGCAAAGCTTTGAGCTGGAGTGAGGGTCTCCTCTGCTCATCTGCTGATGCCTACTCTCTGTGAAAGGATCCTCTGATGAAGGTATGGGACAGTTTATTTCTTTTTATGTAACAAATGTAGAGAGGCAGATTTAACTTAAAAATTGAATTTAAGTGATAAAGCTGTGTTATGTGTTAAAAAGTTTTTAGAGCATTATGATGTTTCATTTGTTTCTTTCATTTTCAATTTTGAAGATTTTCTGAAGTGTTTTCTGAAAAAGATCTTAGAAATGTTTTTCTTTTTTTGCACAGTATGAGGCACAAACATGCTCAAGTTTTTTCTTACATTAAATTAGTTATTGTAGCAAAGTCCAATCCTGCTGCTGAATCTAAATCGAGCTCTAGATATTTGATTTTCATGTTTGAAACATGCTATGATATATTTTCAATGCTCAAATGAGAGCTGAAGTTAGCATAATGTTTTTCAATTTGGGAATGGAAATACATGCATTTTAGTGACAGCTTAGGTCTTAAACATCAAATAAAATACCTGTAATTCAATTGAAAAGTTTAAAAATCATAAAATAAGTCCTTTTCTGTTTTTACAATGCATTTATCTTTATCTTTTCTTTCTTTTTATACCAGTTCCTTTCCTAGGATTAGGGAATTAAACTCAGATTATCTGCACTTTTAGACACTTTATCTCCAGTTAGACATTCTTGTATTGATCTGTGTTGCTTCTGCAGGGTTATGCAGAGATGTGGTGCAGCTGCAGCCTCCACGTCCTCCTCGGCTCTCACATGGGTCCTGCTGGCGTTCGGCTCTTGTTTGCCGCCACCCTGTGGACAACCCCCTTCATAGAAGCTGCTGCTTCTCTGCTCCCAAGCACCTCAGAGCTGCTCAACATAACAGAGACACAAACAGACTTAAGAGCTGACACTGGAGCTGTGGGTGCCCCTCTCAGGAGACGCAAACGAGCTTTATCATCCAGAGAAATCAACGCCCTGCTGGATTATCACAACAGGGTTCGCTCTCAGGTCTTCCCTCCTGCAGCCAACATGGAGTTCATGGTAAGGAAACTCAAATTTTTCAAATTAAGAAAGAAGACTTGGGGTAAATCCCAATTGTACCCCTTAGCCCTTGGTTTTGTGTGTTCACGTCTAGTGAAGGGGTATCCCAATTCTCCTTAAGGTTAAGGGGAAGGGCTACCCTTGAAAGGAGGGGGTATGAAAAATTTCCCATAATACACCTGCTGACAAGGTGGCAGAGCGGAGACAGAAGGAAGCGCATAATTATAAGTAAATAAGCATTTCATTTTATAGGATAAGATTTTTTTTTTAATTCAAATAATAGCTTGTAATCCATGGTCCACATTGTCTTACTCAAACTCATATAACACAAGTAGATTTTAGTTTTTGTATTGACTTCCTTGTCTGTTTTTGCATTATGGTCTATTTCCCGTTGCATCCCGTCTCATCTATAAAGACACACATTAGCTTGTTGATGTTCATATCCTGAGAAGTCCTGTCTCTTGCTTTCACACATCTCTCTTTCTTTTGTTAAGCAGCTTTGGGACGAGAGACTTGCTAAATCTGCTGACTCATGGGCTTCACAGTGCATTTGGGATCACGGTCCAACACAGGCAATGAAATACATCGGACAAAATCTGTCAATTACTTCAGGAAGGTAGAACCAGAAACATAGAGCCTGCTCTTTTTTAATCCATACCATAATTTTAAGGGACCCTTAAAAGGCTTGAAAAGCATTCACTGACTGAATCTATGTGATCTGGTTGTGTTGTTTGTGACAGGTACCAGTCTATCACTGATCTGGTCCGATCCTGGTATGATGAGAGGAATCACTTCTCCTACCCAAACAAATGCACTGGATCTGTGTGCTCTCACTACACGCAGGTACATAAGGTGGATTTAAAGCATCCAAACATTTAAATAAATAATCTGAAGGGAGGGCTTTTAAAAAAACCTCTATTAACAATATTATTTTGCAGGTAATTCAGCTTTATGTCTCTTCCTATAAATGTAGTCATGTGGCACAATGAAGGAACTTTCTGCGTGCTTTAACACTGCATCAAGGATCCTGTTGTCCTGTTATGCTGCTAAAGTAAACTCTGAAGTAGGGATGCATGATATTATCAGACCAATATCGGTATGGCACATATTTGCCTAAAAAGTTTTATCTTTTTCGCAGATATGAACATTTTCACAGATATTTACAGCTGATATTTTGACCATAAAGGCAGTAGTGCACAAACCTCACAGCAAGAAGGGTCACTGGTTGAACCCTGTGTCGGCCAGGGCCTTTCCGTGTGGTACGGCTGGGAAATATATCAATTAAATCGATCAATTCAAATTATTTTTTTGCAGAAGTTAAACTAAAAATCACGATTTTTTTTTCCTGACTTACTCACATTAGAAGTTGCTGCAATATTTGAAAATACCTTGTCACGTTTTACACAAGCAAATGTCTAGGCTTATATTTGTTTTTTTTAAATTAGACTAAATACTGATCAGAGAGTTTCATGTTAATGTACTGTGAAAATAGGTCAGAATTTAGTGTTCATAAAGGCAAACCTTCCAACATTCAAAACTTGATTCTCATATTTTTGTGTCACTTTTTGTTCCCTTGAGATGGGAAAAATAAATTAAATTGTATATCTAGTTTTGTGGAAAAAAAAAATTGGGGATTTTATTTTTAGGCAATGTCGCCCAGCCCTGCCGTGTGGAGTTTGCATATTCTCCCTGTGACCTGTGTGGGTTCTCTCAAGGCACTTTGGCTTCTACCCACAGGCCAAAAACATGCTCATTAAGTTGATTGGTGCTTCTAAATTGCCCTTAGGTATGAGTGTGAGGGTGAATGGTTGTCTGTCTCTCTATGTGGCTCTGCGATTGGCTGGAGCATCAGGGTGTACCCCTCCTCTCACCCAATGTCAGCTGGGATAAGCTCCAGCCCCTGCAACCCCAAAAGAGATAAGTGGCATAGATAATGGTTGGATGGATGTTGACCATAAAAATTGGCCATTAATAATTGAACTCTTTTTATTAAATTTTGAACATCTTAACAGACATTATCAAGCTGCATTGAATGGTAAGGCACAGGATTTTTTTTTTTAATTTAACTCTTCTTATTTAATTTTGAACATCTTAACAGACATTAAAAATTGGCCATTAATATCCCATATTTTGGCTGTAATATTGCCTGAATGTTCAAATGTACCATCATGGTTTACACCATTACCTCCTAATGTCCACTTTTAAATATAAAAATGTAATTTATTAAAGAGTAAAATGCTGTTTTTTTTCTGCTTTACATCTGTTTCTAACTCAAATGGACTGTAAAATAAAAGAACAGGTCAGTTATAGTTAAGTAGAGGCTTTGTGCCCTTGACATAAAATATCTATCGGGATAATGAGTTTAGAAATATCACCTTACTGGCAAAAATTCAATATCTTACATCCCTACTCTAATGATTAAGGCTTAATAACTCGCATTAACTTTGGTGGAGTCCTTTCTAACGATAAACTGTCAAATCTGCCCAGCTTAGCTGAACTTTGTGACCATATAACATGTAGAAGTAACAGTTGAAATGTGTGTTATCCCTCAGATGGTGTGGGCGAGCTCAAACAGAGTGGGATGTGCTGTCAGGAAATGCTCCAACATATTTGTGTTCGGGAAAACTTGGAGGGAGGCAACACTGCTAGTCTGCAACTACTCCATAAAGTAAGAAGAAAGATGCTTGCTTAGAGCTAAACCTAAACCCACAGAACCCAGCTTTTGTATGCCAAGGTCAGACTACATGATTTTTTGTTTGTTACAATAGTCTCTCAGTCTAAGTAGACAATGGGAAAGCAATGACTGGACCGACTGAGATGGCAGACTACACACTTTCAGCTGAATACAAATATTGACTGACATTATGCATTGGAATAAGGAGAGGTGACACAAAAGACAGAAAACATACATAAAGGATTTGCAGTACCATTCTGTATTTGTTTGAATTCCAAACCTTCAGGATGAATGTTAAGCCTGTTGTTGCTAATGCGAATGTTTCTTTATTTTTTTTATTTATTTATTTTTTTCATGCTAGTCCTTGTACCACACATTATTATAACCTGCGTGTTATTTTCAGGGCTTGATAAAGATGATTTCTCTGTCTCATAGTTTCATCTTGAAGCCATGACTCCATCCTTCTCTTGCTTTACTGTTCAGTTTGTTTACATCTGTGGCTGTCGCAAATGTAGAATAATGTGCTTTCATTGGTCAGCATCTCTGACATGGGAAGTTGTGAAGCATTCCAGATGGTGTCTTTAGTGTTTTTTTTTTTGTTTTTTTGGGGTTTTTTTTAAATATATTTATGCTTAATTCAACCTAGAGATGAGGAATCTCATTCACTGAGTGTCCTGGCCAAGACGAGCAGCAGAACATTTCTCAAGTTAGTTTCCAGTTTTTCCTTCAGCAGATTCCAGCCTGCAGAAGCTGCGGTTCTGAAACTTCTTTTGCCCATGTCAAGATGATAGCAACAGATAGCAAACCTGTTCCCAAGTTCGGGACCAACAGACTGAGAAACTCTTTTGTCCCCCAGGCCATCAGACTGTACAACTCCTCACTCAGAGGGGGGGAGGAGAACAGGAAGACTGAGGACAGGAAGTAGCAGTAGCCAGCCTACAGACATATTTTTATTTATAATTATTTATATTCTGGTTTATATCTATCTTTTTATATATATCTTTATATCTGCTCTAAAGAACTGCTACTGGAATCTTAATTTCCCTGAGAGAGTCTTCCAAAGGGATTCATAAAGTTCTATCTAATCTAATCTAATCTCAAAGTCTTGTGACTGAGTCACAGAAGAAAGGCTGTAACTTCCTGAAAGCTGATGGTTAGAGATGGAAATCAATAACCAGTACTGGTTCCCAACTGGAATTAGTTGAGAATCAATAATAACTTCCTCAAGGGATCAGTATCATTAGTCTTTTTGCTTTACAATTCCCGCATGAGTTCCTTCCACTTTGTTTTGCATGTCTTGCAAATGACAGACACCATTCGAGGCAGTCAGCAGAAACAGCAACAAAAAGTAAAAAATCATGTCAAACGGGGCTGTTTTGATCAAATTTGTGGCTTTATTTTCAAGAAAAATATGCTTACTGCACACGTTTGAGTAAGTGGAAACACCAGCAACTCAAGCATTCATCTACACAGCATCACGTTGAATATTTAGAGTATCATGTGTTTGATATTGATGCCACCAAAAACCTACTAAGACCAACCTTTCCCCACACAGAAAATCAGCAGGAATCAATAAGGGTATAGTTAAAGAAACAAATCGAAAAGCAGAATCATACATGGCATAGGCATAAATTGTGTCAATTCTCATCCCTACTGATTGTTCCATAAACCCTACATCTTTTAGATTGTTTTTTATTGTGCAGCTGATCAAGGCATCAGAAATCTATGGGGTTTATTTAAAACACAAAAATGACCATTTAAAGGTTGTTTTAAGTATGAGACAATAAAAAATCAAAGATAAAGTAGAAAGGTTTCAAAGTTTTGCTTCTTATAAGCAAATTCATGGAATATTTTGTCAGAACAGGAATGTATCAAGATAATGCTGTCTTGCTGTATTTGGTATTAAAATAATATACAAATCAGTATTTTGAGACTAACGTTTAATTTTTTGTGTTTCAGAGGAAACTGGTTGGGAGAGGCTCCTTATAAGAGCGGGAGGCCTTGCTCTGTGTGTCCATCGAGCTACGGGGGCTCCTGCTGGAGAAACCAGTGCTCACCAAACACAAAACACAAAAAACACACAAGACTCTGACATAAAACAGTGTTTTTAACATATGTTAATGATACAACGGACAGTAGCTCACAAACACATGATGAATTTCAGTTTTTAAATAATTCTAAGGCTGTAAAATAAAATCATTAAACAGGCCAGTTACCACTAAGTCTGAGTAAGTCTTAATTAATGTGAAAAATGTGTATTTTGTAAACCATGTGAGTCATTCTGGTGTCTCTGACAAAGAGGAACTCATAGTTTTGTACTTTTAAAGAGTTGATGCACTGTTGTGAATTAATATGTTGATTTTGTGTCCAAACCTAAAGCACTTTTGTTGTACATATTACACTTACTGTGTCTTTTGATATTTTATAATGTAATTAAATGTTTTTTCTCTGTGTTCGTGAAAAACTGTCTCATCCTCTCTGCAGTTAACTTAAATGAGCTTATTTCTGTCTGCCTCACAAAGCATTAATGGAGTTATAAATAACCAATGAGGCTTCATGTCCCTCTAAATATTCCGCTGTCAGTTATTTGTGTTTACTCACTGCTACTGCAGGAAATTTTCTGTCCCTATTTCACCTCATTACATCTCTCAGTTCTCCCCTCAGAGGCTCTCTGTGCCATAAAACAGAGACTAATGCTGCTTTTATGGTGTGAAACACGAGGAATCAGCTGTGCCCCTACGTAGGTTTATGAGAACACAACAACTCTCACGTAGACACAAAAGCACAACAGTTGGTAATGGTAGATGTGTAAAGCATTTAATATGGAAAACACGACCGCCAAGCAAACAAAGGAAGTTCCTCCCAGACAGCATGAAGAAGCAGCGAGCTCAGGCCTTCAGAACTGTTCATTTGGAGCTCTTAAAACGGTGGAAAGCTGTAAATTAGCCTAATTTTGAAATTCAGGTTATCATGCTTTTTTTCAGTTCTTGTAATTAGAGTGTGTTTAGTTTATGACCAAATTGATAGAAAAAGGTAGCAGTTTAAAAAAAAAAAAAAAAAAAAAAAAAACAGGTACAGAGTGGTGCAAGGATGGTGCATTTTTGTAGGCCAACACAGGAGTTACCATCACACTGCTTTCTCTTGCCTCACTGTGTTTTGGAGCAAATTATGAAGCTTACATGCTCTGCTCTTTGTGTTAATCTTAACAAACAAACCAACTTTTCACCATTCTTTTAGCTTAAATACAATCGGGACAATGAAAAGCTATTACAAAACTACCATAGAACTACAAAATGGCAGTTGGACTTCGAAGCAACTACAGTATTTCCAATGAATAACGTCATTTTGTGACCTCTTGTTGGAGAGTTTCCTCCTAATAGAATGACCTGATCAAGTGGGTCCTCACAACTGTGGCTGTGGTGTATGAATTATTGATTATTAAAAAACAATCAGAAATGCTTACTTCGGGTCCATCAACCATCCTTTTAACACACAACAATGGTTTAAAGTTTTTATTATTTTTTCAGATTAGACATTAAAATCTCATGTGCGTGTGTTCTTCATGGAACTTATTTTGAGGCATTTATCTGAAACGGGTAATCTGAATTTCATAGACCAGGGGTAGCCAACAGGGTTGTCCCGTTAACACCATAGAGCTTGAAATAGCCATTTTTCATTTGAATTTCATGTTTTGAAAACAAATCATGCTTATATCAGTACAAAAAAAGTTTACTTTTTTTTGTGCTGTGCCACCCCATGTCTTTTGCACCACTGGTGCAAGCTAGAGCCCTTTCAGGCTGTTACATATAAGTTAAGTTTAGCAGATGAATTATTAAAGATGTATATGTAAGTAAAATGTTCACAATAATCATTACTGAGAAAAATCATTCAAAGTAAAAGGTAAACATACAGCTTATATGTAGCATATTATATGCATAGTGTTAAATATTTTAAGGTAAAATATAAAAATGTACTATTTAGAAACATTAAATCAAATAAGTAGCCACCCCCCTCATAATACTCCTCACCTTTTTGGTAGGTCTCTGGCTCAATAATGGTTGGTGACCCCTGCCATAGACTTTTGGGCTTTGGAACCAGGAAGTGCTAAATGCTAAGTCCTGCGTTTTTGGACTCATTTCTGCACCACTCCATGGTTTGGGGGGTGCTTAGTACCAGCTAAGCATCATTTAAAGGCTTGTGCCTACCCAAGTGTTGTTGCTGACCATGTCTATCCCCACAGTGTGCCTATCTTCTGATCGCTACCTACAGCAGGATAACGTACCATGTCGTAAAGCTCAAATCATCTCAAACTGGTTTCTTGAACATGACAATAGAGTTCCCGTTGCCTCCACAGCCGCCAGATCTGCATCATGGATGTGTAGCCAGCAAATCGGCAGTAACTGTTTGACGCTATTTTGTCAATATGGACAGAAATTTCCGAGAAATGTTTCCAGCACCTTGTTGAATTTATGCCACGAATAATGAAGGCAGAAAGAGTATTGACAACACCTGTCAAAGCATTGAGGCTGTACCGATTCTGTAGAATCTGTATAGATACACGTATCCCCATGGAGTGCGTGACGATATTTTGCCAAATCGATATTTTGAGCACAGGCCTAGTGAGCATGCAGTCAAACAGAAAGCTGCAGCTAAATCAAGTCATGATAAAGTGCTTTCAAAGACATCTATTCAAAACTTTACAGCGTCCTTTTTTATAATACTTTAAAGCATCAGACACAGTTTAGGATGAAAATCAGGACAGAAGTACTCAATTATCACATTTCATTGCGCATCTTCAGCTCATTCAGATTTGAATCCATGCCAGAGACTTTCCCCATCAGTGAAAACAAAACCTCTGACGTCACTCATCATAATACTCAGTTTGTTGGCTGCCTCCTTCAGTACATTCTCCACTCCTCTGCCTCTTTTATATCCCTCCACACCCTCCGCCTTTTTTTTTTGTCCCTCCCTAGAAACTCACTTTTTTAGTCAAGCTTTCTTCTTCAGTCCGAATGAGGAGAATCTTCAGTTTGGTGATGAGAAACAGGTACAAGCAGATGATAAATTCATGTCTATTTGAGTTTCTGTCATCATGTTGCCTTAGTTACAGCTGCTGTATAGATTGGTGTCCATACGAGCCTAGTTACTGTTTAACCTCCCCACCCACATTTGCCCAGATTAGGAAAATCAATAAGATAACAGCGGCAGCAGCGGCCTTACCTTGCACCAACAACAGCCTTCTCACACTGCAGCACGCCGCGCCAAACTTCCACACTTTGCGGCTTTTGTTGATGAAGAAAAAGTGGATTTAAAGCTCATGTTTGAGGGAAAACAGAGGACGACATGGTCAATGTAAACACACAAGTCAGCTCGAGTATGGAACCTGCGTTTGGTGAGTTTTGTTTCTATCGTCTTTTGAGAGAAAAAGCTCAAGTGTGGCAGCTGCTTTGTTTCCTTCTTTCTCTTTGGTGGTTAGTGATGTGGTTGTGAGTCCGCTGAGCTTTACCGGATCATTTCGTCGCCATTTGTGTCTGCTCGTTTCACACGGCTGTAATCCAGGAGGTGTGTCACAGATATGGAGGTTGTTAAAAAGGCCATGGGAGTCGAGCCTGATGGTGATGATGGTTCACAGGTTTCAGAGATGTTGGAGAAGCTGGAGGGTCAGATGTTGTTGGTGAAACTGAAACATTCTTGTCTTTCTTTTTTCTTTTCTTTAGACATTGTGAAAACTTCATGTACCTGTTGATTTGTGCCAAGACAGATACTTTACAGACAAATAGACAGATACATTTTTCTATTGCTTAAATGCTTTTCATTTTTGCTCTAATATATTTATTTTTTAGGAATCTTTGTTGAAAACATAATTCAGACATGTTTTTACAAAGTCAATGATAGAAAAAGAATAATGGTCCCCAAAGTCAGAGTCAGAGTAGCATTATCATAAGCAACTTTATTGTGAGGACAGGTAACAGGTTAAAATGTGTTTTCTTTTTTATTATTTACATTATTTTCAATTAATAATTCGATTAGATACAGCATAATTCCATCTTGTTTTACTTTTATAGAGGTAATTGTAAGCTGTATTCTCTCAATGTTGAGACAATTTTTGGTAGAATTATTTTATAACACCACTTCTTATACTACAAGTTTGTGTTTTTTCAAAGTTAAGTCAGTATAATCTGAAAAAATGTAATTCATACACTGCAAAATGTAGTACTGAGTTATATCATCAGTGGTTTCAGTATGTAATATGTCTCTTTAAGGTAATAAGTTTCTAGAAACTGCAAAGTATTAATTTACTGCATTATGCAGTACTGCATAATGTTAGCATTTTGCGTTTTCTTACGCCTGTGATGGAAAAATTAACAGGAAATGTAAAAGTTTTTATGCTTTTTTTTTTAATTGAATGGTGCAAAAGTACATTTAAGGTTATTTGTGCTTTTCCAATTTTTTAATAACAAATTCAAATGGGTATAAATGGGCTTGGATGTGTTTTTGCTAATACTGGTGAATTACTTACATTGGACCTGACTGTATGAATGTGAGCGTGAACAGCTGTGAATGGGTAAATGTGACCTGCATAAAAGCAGGAGTGTTTGTGAGCACTTTGAGTGAAAAAACAAAAGCTGTATAAGCTCCATATGACTTGTTCTAATTAGTTCTCTCTGCCATTTCATCCTCCGGTGGAAGTTGTCTCGGGTATTTTTTTTGGTATCAAGTCCGGTGTGCATTCAGGCATGTTGAGATAATACTAACATGGGATGTCAAGACTGGGGTTGTAAAGGGGTGGAAAACTGCCAGAAATTTTTCAAGAGATGTTAACCTGGGGTATTTTGGAAATTTGGAAAATTGTCATGGGAGTTTGTGGAAATTGACTGGAAACTGGGGGTAATTCAAACAAACTCTGTCATATTCAATCGTAAATTAAACATTTTGTTTTGTCATAGGCAGACATCCTTGCAAAAGATAATAAAACCATTACATTTCAACAGATTTATAAGTGGAACTTTATCAGATTTTAATTATTTTATTGAACAATCAGTTTCGACTCTACTTCAAGTAGTCCACGGGCTCTAACATGTAAGCATTGTGCTAAGTGCATGTGATTGAGGAATAACAGATCTGTTTGAACCGCTGCCCTCAGGTATACGGTATAGAATAATAAAAACAAGGACCAACATATTTAAGAACAGATTTATCCAAAAGCAGTCACCACACTCAACACTGCACTCAATCATCATCTGATATGAAATATATGCTTTAAGGGATCAGTGCAATAGCAACAGAACGTGTGCTTGTGTGACCATTGTTCCTGCTGGTTTATTTATTGATTTTAGCTGTTTTTATAATTTATTTTTGCAGTTTTATTTTGTATGCACTTTTCTATATTTATATGAATGATACACTGATTGGATGGCACTTTAATTTTGTTGTACTTGTTACAATAACAATAAAGACGTTCTGATTTTGATTCTGATATTCAGTACACTGGCATATACAAACCGAGAGCCAGCTGCACTTTCCCTGTATTTTATCTTTTGTTGTTTTGAGGATGTTACAGTTGATTTTTGCAGCAGGACTTGAAAGATGTACTATTACAGTGTGTATTGTAATTATATTTCAAAAACTAACTGGAGTAAAGCCATGTTGAGCGGAAGAATACCAACAAAAGCCACAGACCGAGAGCCAGCTACATGTTCACCTTGATGCTGTATTTAGCTTCACAGCAGTTTCACACAGGTGGGCCATGGCGATCCTGCCTGTGTGAAACTGCTGAGGTACTAGAAAAGTATATTTTTTATTGGGAAACAAAGTGCTCCGTGCTAAAGTCTTTTTGACGAGTTGAGTTAGGCTTGTACCACATTTGGAAAGGAACCATAAGTGCAGTACTACGTCCAGTCATTTGGGCATGTTGTGTTTATAAGTGTTGGTGAGGAAGAGGTAACAAGGAGTTTTGCCAAATAAATCTTGGGGAGTAAAAATCACTATAATGATACTTCCCACCTCAATGAAGAGAGAAAAAGCAAGATAGTTGGTTCTGGATTTTCAGTTTTTGTCCATGTTGAGTTGTAATAGAAAAACAGTATAGATGGAGCTCAGATGAAGCTATCACGTGGTGCTCTCGTGGCTGCAGGATCAGAATCTGCACAAAACAAACACAAACATTAAATCCTGTCCCTATCACAGAAATCTCCATCAGTCACGTCTTTCCTCACAGTGAAGCTGCTGCTGCTTCAGGCTCCATCTGTTCTCGTCTGATGTTTTGAACTCTCAGTGAAATTCAGTCCCTCTTAGGCCATCTTTCACTTTGCAGTAGATTTTGGGAGGGGGTTTGTTCTCACTCCTGTGGTCAGTTATTTGAGAATTTGCATGTCACAGTGGGATGTGGAGATGCAAATCCATGTTCACTGGCTAAATTGCTGAAAATAATGTGACCAGTCTAGTCATGAAAAAATAGCCTATCATTATGTAATAATAACTAAAATTCAGTAGAGTTGCCTACTTTTTGTCATTCTTTCAACATCTCTGCCTTGTAGCACAACCTTTTTACAACCTTTATGCTTCTTTAATACAGGCAATTGGAAGAGAAAATAAACTGCTATTGCTATTTGTCTCTTTCTTTGTTACTAATGTGCTTTTTTTTCTTTGCATGATGACACTATGACCTTCATTCATACCTCCATTCGATCACATAGCCACAATGGCTTGATCTCAGTTCTTGAAATACTTAATTTACAACAATAAGAGTTCAGGATATCAAATAACTGTAGCATGAAATATTTTGCTCTTATGATGCAATAACCATTTTAAGAGCTGGACGGTCATTTGCCATAACATATCAGCTATGCATAAAACTTAAAGTTTTTGATGCAGTCCATCCCCTTTTAGATTATTTATTGAGAGTATAGTCTGGGCTTTTGTATATAATCTGTTAAAGAGTATATAATCTCTTTAACAGATTATATGGGAAATGGGTACCAGCACACTTCAAAGTTTGTTTAAAAGAGGTATTTTTGCCATTGGTTGCTGCAATTGATGGAGCATTGATAAACTGAGTTTTTATGTCTGTGTTCATTGTCTTAGAGAGGATACCTTCCTCTTTAAAACAACTGAAAACCAAATTAAAGGAAGAAAAACTGGATGGTTGAACACAAAACCCCAAAGATCCAGCTTTACAGTGCTCGTGTGACTGAACCTTGAGAGCATATGTATTAAAAAGAGATCATATCAGTTAGCTAATTGAAGACAGGAGGCTGAATAACTATCAGCATGTTTATTTAGACCATGAGTTGCTTGACAATATTATGAAACAATTCAAAGCATTTTGTACGAGACCCCACTTTCATACTTAAAAATATTCATAGATTTTTCATGTCCTTAAGATTTGAGCATCCACATCTTAGGTTTGTGACCTCAGCACTAACTTGTGCAGTTTGACAACTTATGAATATTTATAGAATAAACTGTGTTACTGAAAGAGGTGACTGTTTGCCCTTTAAGAGAAGATGATTTTTTAATGTCTATAAATATTTGAACTTGAAGATAGACTCCCGCACACTGTCTATCGTGAAAGAAATTCATTTAATTGCAACGTCTTGGTCTCAGACCTTTATCGGGCAAAACAGCGTGTGAGGTCTGAGACCGAAACGGTGCAAATAATTTAATTTCTTGCAAGTTAGACAGTGTGTGGGAGTCTGTCTTCAAGTTTAAATTGACTTTTTTTCTTCTACGCACTTGTCTGTTGAAGTAGGTGTGTTCCTTCTTCCATATTTTGATCTCTATAAATATTAAAAGCTTGGCTGAACAGAGTTTAGTGAGCAGAGTTTGTTCTTTAAACGATTTATGTCTTTCAAAATGAACAAAAGAAAATGGTGATAGGGTACCAAGTACACAGCTTTGTTATGGCCTTCATTCTTTCTCAGGTTCGTAGATTCATTTTGATTACTGCTAGGGTATGCTCACAATCAGTAATGTTCAAAGAAACCTTCTTGTTTTCATGTACAGATAAATATGTAAAATACACTAAGAGGCATACAAAACTTGAAGTAGCATTATATGGGTTATTTAATTACGAAGCCCAGACTAAAGTGTCATAATAGGAGTCCCTCATATAGCAAAATGTGGTTGTCCTGACTTTTGTAATACAAGTGTTCTTAATTAATGGGGCCGAGTGATGTTGGCATTTTTTTTCTTTTTGTAGTAAGTATTGTAATATAAACATATATAAAGATAGAAAAAAAGAAGTGATTTTTACATGGGTTAAACTTCACAAATAAACTTGTGGCTTGTTTTTGTGTTATTTCAACGTTGTGCACATCCATGAAACTTCAGTAGTGGGTGCTAATCAGAAAAGGCAGTTCCAAAAAAGAGAAAAAGATCCTCACACCAGGGTTTGCTTCAAACTCAATTTAATGTCAAAAATCACCACAGATGTGACATTTCGGGTCCTAGGCCTTGATCAGACATGAACAAATGAGGAGACGCATGTCCATTTGTACAATTTAAGGGTCACCTGACAAATCATGTGATGTATAGCATAACAATGCAACTAGAAAAATATATATACAAATGTGAAAAGCACCACCAAAGCAGTAACAAGTTGTACCATAAATGCAGTAACAGATATACACAATTTAAAAGTACAATATTATTGTGGTATTTACAAACCATGCACAAAATCTAAGTCAACCACAACCTCTAAAAAAATCAGAACACCTTAAGACAGATGACTTAAATACCAGGAAGTACTTGGAATGAATTATCGGCTCACCTTGTTGAGCTGCCACTGATTTTCGCACACATACTAACATGCAGTAAAATAGCAATCACAGGGACTCCTCTGTGCCATTGATAGACGTTATGTTCAGACTCTACTAGTTGCAGCTATTTGCAGGAATACACTCACAAAAGACCTGCACTTTATGACTAAGCATCTGCCTTGATGACAGGAGTGTAACCTGTAGCCTGAACATGCATACACAGTAGTTTGTTCTCTGATTACTGGTTGTGTTATCAGACAGGCATTCATTGATTATTAATCAATATCGGCTTCCATCAAACAAAGCAAAAGTGATTGTGCCTTCAATGTGACTGTTGTGCAATCGCCTTCATGGAAGGATGTATCGCTTGTTCTGAAAATCAATATTTTACTTAAAATAAAAGACACAGCTCTTTAAAAACTTTACCTTGCCAATAAAACTCTAACCTGACACGCCAGATAGACACTTTTATATACTGTAAAAAATGCTGTTTATTTGTCTAGCCCTAGAAAGTGTTTGAGAATGTGCAGAACCTTTTAAATGCATATCTGGCAGGTGAATGGACCATCGTCCCATCAATCACATTCATTTCCAGCCAATCAGGCGTTGTAGTAATTGGGAATTACTGCTGTGGAGTACAGTAGCAAGCATGAGCCACTTCATAGAACAAACATGTGAGAAGTGGAGCACAAATATAATTTCTATAGAGAAATGCTTTCAGTGTTATGTGTTTTTCATTTAATAAACAAATGCAGTCCAGATCTGACAAAACTGCTACTGAAGCTGTTAGCATCTATGCTAATCCCTGTACGAGCTCATGGCTCCCACCTCTTCCTGCTTTCAAGGTCGCTGATTGGGCCGTGCCGCTATGGGTTGAGCACAGTTGTTGTAGGCTGAGCTTGGTAAAATGGATCTGCCAGATTCAAACAATGAATCAGGTGGATCCAGCTGCACTGCAAGGTTAATAAGACTCACCACATTACCACTTCAAGTCTCCATTATGGCATTTATCAGAATCAGAATCAGAATTGGTATTTATTGCCAAGTACATTTGCACATACAAGGTGTTGAATTTAGTAAATTGGTGCAAAAACAATCAACATATAGTTAGAATAGAAATAAAGAGTCAGGAGGAATAAAATAAATTATAAAAGTAGGTAGAAAACTGTGCAAAAATGAGTTGGATATATATATAAGATATACAAAAACACAACCCAACAATATATACAGAAGGTGCAGTGAAGGAGGTTTACATATGAGCTCTGAACTTTTTAACAGCCATTTATGACGTGGATGACATGAGCAGAAGTTAATTGGCTGACAGTACACCTAGTTAACACTAAGTTGTTGTCAGTTACCACGTTAATAGTTTTGTGTTTTATTTAGAGGCATTCGTATTTTTCATTTTATCAAATTTCATTGTGCAATAATTTTGTTGCCTTCCAATTTTTTGCATAATAGCTCTACCATGGTGCTGCTATCATTGGCCACAAGTTGAATCATGTTGTATTGTTTAATCATATCAGAAGTCACTTTTGATTCCCATCCCTAGTGTCTGTAACATTTGGCTACAACTGTTGTTTTGAATCAGAAAATAGTCGAGAACTTTGTCCATCAAAAGCACCTGCTCTCCATCAAACCAGTGACACTTACTTACATTCCCATACTGCCACCTCTTTTATCAGTGACCTAAAAACTCTGAATCACGCTACTGCTCTGAGCACAATAGAAACATTTTCTGAAGGATTTGTTTACCAACCTGAGTATACGCTTAACAAAACTTCCAAAACCAGGACATTTATGTTACAAATACATTCTTTGGCAGCCGTCTGCAGTAAGCTCCTTTTTGGCCTAGAGCGGGTTATACTATGCTTCTTTGTCCAAACTAGTGCTGACGTTATGTCTCCAGCGGGCATTACCAATGTGAAGTTTTATACCACTTTATATGTGGTAAGTATAGAAATGCATGTTAGAGATTTGGGTCAGATTATCACATTTACTCCTCTTAACTGTCAGACAGAAACAGGCTTACAGACTGTGAAGGCTGCCGCTTATACACATAACTTTGTGTGGGACACTTAGATTAATTGCTCAACGGTCACAACCTGGACAAACTCTGCTATTGGCAGAATCACTTGTTGAATGTAAACACGACAACAGCCCTTCAGCGGCTCCTCAGCAGATCTCTGTTTGCATACAGAGCTCAATAAGTCGACTGGAGCACGGAGAGGCCTCTTTTCTTAGAAAACAGCGTCTGAGGGACAGAGACGGTGTTAACTGTTCAAATTTACTTTACTGCTCGCAGAAACATCAACAACCGTAATGCTGCTCTGTTTTTCTGTTTGAAATATTGTTTTAGCCCAAGTGTAACTCGAGAGCTGCTCAGTGGGTTGTGATTTATTTAGAAAAACTAGCAAGCACTAACATCATAGTATGATTCGTTGACCCGGAAAACCCACACCTAGCACTCGGAATCATGTTGATACTCGTTTGCTAATGGCGGTTATCTGGATCACCACCAAAATCTTATCATTTTTAAGTTGGGCCATTACCAACATCTCCTGAAAATTTCAGAAGAATCCATCCAGTAGTTTTTGCGTAATTTTGCTAACAATCTAACTGACAAACATACGCTGGCAAAAACATAACCTCCTTGACAGAGGTAATTATTTTACACAGTCCAGCTGTGGACTGACATGCAGGAAAGAAGCCACAGGCTGAATCTGAACCCAGGCTGCTTGCTCTTAGGACCGCCTCTGTACAGACATAATCATCAGACTTTTAATGCTACTAGTTACCAATGTTTTTCATCATGGTTTTTGTCTAGTGAAGTTTTTTTTCCTGTAACATTTTTATGTCTCAAGACTTTGTTTGAGTCTAGCTGTGTAAAAATACAACAACAGTCAAACAGTTTCAGGCCTTTAACCCATACATGCCCACACTAAACCTTTACACATTTTTAGATATAAAAATAAAAAATGTCCAGGTGAAGCATATTCCTGGCATCTATAATGCCGATATATGGTTCCCAGAGCTGGACAGAATCTCTCTGTTTGCCTTTAGCAATGTATGTTAGTCTCTCCAAGCCAATATACTCCCAAAGTTTCCTTATCCACTATTCTCAATGTAGGAGAAAGGAATGAAGGAATAAAGGGGTTTTTGTGTTAAAAACATCTGCAAATATTTTTTTACATCTTTCCAAAAGTCCTGAATCTTCTATAGACAGTGGAGCTTCAGATTAAACCAAAACACTGAACCTCTCAACAGCCTGCTTAACACTTCTGCTGCATGAAATATTTCCTCCTCAGTTCTCCCAAACTAAAGCAAATCCAGTCGGTTAAGGAAATTAATCCACTTTTAAAGTCTGTTTTGAAATCATGGGGAAACCGGTTTGGTCACTGACGCAGACGTTCTTTTGTTATAAGATGTGTTCAGGGTCTGCTCAAAAAATGGATTATTTGGTAAATGTAAAAATTGTCACCATGATATGCAGGAATGTTACATCAATATTTTTTTATAGACTTGTTTGAAGGTTTAGTTTGTTTGTTTTTCCATCAATGTTTAATTAATTAGGGACACAGGATATTGGATTTTTGCAGATATCCAATATATCTGGACTCATTAGCGCAGACACTGATGCCAATATATATTTTTTTTTTATCAGGAGCACAAAGCACCAAGCCTCTGCTTTACTAAAATTGACCTGTACCTCTCACGGTGACAGTCTATTTGTGTTAGCAACAGATATGAAACAAAATAAATAACATTTCATTATTTCATACATAGTGCTTTTGATTTATACACATTCAGTGAAGATGAAGTAAATCACTATAGTGCATATGGAAATTCTGCCATTATTGAATCAGTTATATGGCATTTATATGGTGAATATGTAGTGTCCAAATATCTGCCAGAATTTTAATATCTGGAAAAACAGATAATAAACTTTTCAAGAAATTATCTGCCAAATTATCTGCCAGGAGAACCAATATTTGTTCTCCTGTCTGATCATAAAAAATGTTCACAGTTTGACCAACAGGTCATTTTTACTGCCCTAAATAAAGAATCTTCTCTAAATCAGCAGTTAAGGGTGCCAGATGTCAGAACTAAATTGGTATGGCTTAACAAATAAACATCTGAAAACGGACATCGGTTCGTCTTATATTCATTACTCAATGGCTAATGTTTGCAAAAAGGGCTGAGATCGGCCGATAAGGATTGTTGAAATGATGCCAATGTGTATCCCTAAATAAAAGTTTAGAGATTAAAAATCTCTATTTTGAACTGCAACTGCAACTCCATTGTGACAAGCATCAGAAGCTTTCACACTTTACATGCAGAAAAACAAGATCGGCTGACCTAACCCCTGAACCCTGTGTGATTTATTTGGATATTCTCATAAAACTCCTCCTGATCAAAGCAAAGCACACACATTTATAGTGTTCTCGTCGTTGATTGCCAGAAAACTCATTCTCCTCCTCTGGAAAACGCAAACTCCCCCTACCTTTTATAGATGGGTTAGAGATATAATGCATGTCCTTAAGCTTGAGAAAATAAAATTTACCCTATAAAATGCTCCCCACATGACTTCAGGACAGTTTGGACCCCCTCTCTTAAAAAACCCAACAGTATACAGACTTCCCCAGATTAAGGTAAATGGCACTGCTGTGGTGAAGTAGAAGAACCCCCCCACCCTCTAATTTTTAAATCACTAACTTTTATTCTCAATTATTCCATTCTAGATAATCTAATTATACTTAAACCTTTCCCCTTTATGTCAGTAACCATCATACTCCATTAAGCTCCTGCAATTGACCCTTCGCTAAGCCCCGCCCTCCTTAGTTACTGTTGCTACACCTGTCAAGCTTTCCCTCTTAGAATGAGAAATACGGAGTATTTAGCAATACTGTTGAGTCATATTCCTAAGGAAGTATAAGCAAATATCAGGACAAATTCTTCAGAGATATCAGAAAGAAGCAGACAAAAAGGTGTCCAGTATGCTTTTGAGAGACACACTCACCAAATCAAATGTTTTTGGAGATCAAACGAAGAGGACATTAAAATAGAGGGGAAAGCTCACAGATCTCAATGCAAGCTCCAAGCACCCCATGTTTTGACACTTCACGTTCAAAACAATCACATACAAGAACAACAGTGTTCTTGTACAGCAGGATAAGTTGATATATATTGTTTAAATTTGAATTAATGCTAAGTTGGCTTTCATTATCGTTGTTTTTGCAATTTCTAGAGCGTCAATTCACAAAATGCAAACAGATATCAGTCCGTCAGAGCTTTTCTCTATCTGTTACTAGTACCTAACACACAGAGCTGTGGTTGGCTAGCGTTAGCGCCTTACTTTAGAACAAACGTAGGTGTTCTTTTGCTTTATCCACACCCGGCAATCCTTCCTCTTGCATCTTGGGCTTGAGGAAGGCCAAAAAATCAACACCACCCTCCAAACTTCTGGATATCAACTGTCAGACTTGCTAGTCCTGTATGCACACTGCTTAGGCATATTGTTTTCTGCCAAAAGCTTGACAGGCCTCTTGTGCATAGTTATGATTGCTAACATAGGATTGGACAGTAGCCGTTTGTGGGAGGGGCTCAGCTAAGAGTCAATTGTTTGTATGTATCAAATCAGATGGTACCTCTTTGTTTTGTAACCTCTGGGTTTGAGGGAATGTTAGGGTGGTCGGATGGTTGGGATGGGCTGAGGTGGGATGGGCACTGGGAAGAATACTTTCAAACTATCACAATGCATCCAATTATATGCCTGTGTAAATTTGTTTCTAAGATGTGCGTTCCAAATGCAAAGTTAAAACGAATAAAAATTGTTAAACAAAAAAGAAAAACACAAATGCTCCAAGCTGATGATATAATCAGAACAGACATTTTTTGTCAGTAGTTAAGGAAAGCAGTAAATTAGTGGCTCTGCTTTTCATAAAACACCCAAACGGCGGCTCAGCTTATATTGAGTCATGTGACAGATACTGCACATCCTGCAATGTAACTATTGCTCAGGAGTGCATTGTAATTTTGATGTTAAAACTAAATATTGTTCAGCCCTAATTCACACAAAGACACCAAAGGGCAATTTAAAGTTGTCAGATAACCTACACTGCAAAAACTCAGATCTAGGTGAGAATATTTGTCCAATTTCAAGTCAAAAATACTTCTCTGGACTTAATCTGAGGCACAATTTCCTGATATGTCTGGATTAAGATCTTATCTGAAGATATAAAAACTACAAATAAAGCCTGAGTTGCTTGTAATAAGTAAAATAATCTGCCAGTGAGACAAGACAAATTTAACTTAAAGGATGTCTGAAAATGTTTTGTTTTTTTTATCCAGAGCAGATTTTAAACTTGAATTTAAGACCCTCACTGAGTCAATTTTGCTTCTTTCATTGGCAGATATTTCTTATCATTTCAAGCAATTCAATGCCTTATTTTTGCCCTTTTATTTCATGAAATAAGATATTTATCTAAACTGGCTATGTGGATGTCGATTAGAATAAGTGTTCTAGGTATTTCTGACTAGAAAATAGTCAAAATCCCTTGCTGAGATCTGGGGTTTTTTTTAGTGTAATAAGCATGTTATTGGTTTGTTGGAGGAAACTGGAGAGCATCCATGCATGCACAGAGAAAACATGCAGACCTATCACCGAATTATCAATCAATCAAATCATCCTCATTCACATAGTGTTGAAGGAGAAAACAAAATCATTGAATCAGGTGTAAATGGGTTGCAAGAGTTAATAATTCCTGCATAAAATTCATAATAATTCATCATGGACTCTTAAAAAGTTAATTATGCGGCTCTTTTCATGTAAGAAAATAAGAATTCTCTGTCCTTGATCATCTGTACTTTTATTTTCTCCTTCAGCCTGTGTGAGATATTTTTCTCCTGCTCATTAAGGAGTCACTATCGTGCATGAACTTTATATCTGAAATGATTTACTGTAAAAATCTGGATCATGGTTAGAGGGATTATGATGGTGTAATGATTTAATCTGATAAGAGTTTTAATAACTGCAGCCATATAGAGATCATTAAATGGGTGCTATAGGAAATATACAGCCCAGTGTTCTGGAAAACAAATTAGTCAGCTAATTAAGTGATATATAATCTGTGCTGTGATTAAATATGTGCTGTTTAAGAGCGGCAGAAACACCAATTAGCTTGTTTCTTGGCTAAGTTTTTGCACAGTGTTCACTTGACACTATTAATCCGCTGGTTCAGGTCTCCAATCAAATCTCATTGTGACAGGCATTAGGGGATTATCCTGGGGTGTTGTGGGCCCTAACAGTCGGCCCAGCGGCCCCGGCAAACAGCTCAGTGCGGCGACAGTGGCCCTGCTTCTCCTCCCAGCCTGCCTCAGCCTGGCCGGGCCCGAGAGAGCCGCCACGGCTCATGGGCCGTCGCTCAGCTGGCCGGCTCACTGTCAGGGCTCGGCATTCAGAGGGATGTATGGTCAAGATGGGACGCTGCACTTCAACAACGCAGGTAAAGGAGGCAGAAAGAGTCCTGAGAACTAGGGGAAAGTTTGTCCTGAATCGAGTGATTGTGAGCTAAAACCGCAGAGTCGTGGGAAGAAAAGCTTCTGAGAGGCAAACAAAGGAACGCAGAGCTTGTGTGGATATGTTTGCAGGAATGTTAGTGCTTTCGCTGGCTTTATGGCTGCTTGATTTTGTAAAAATGCGTTTTTTTTAGAGTTTTTATGCCAGAAAAATCTTTTAATGTTGTTGTTTGCAAGAGCTGCAAGATCTTTGGATGCAAATTTGCTAAAGTCATGCATGATAGGGTTAAAAATCATGGACAAGTCTGTTGTTAATGCTCTGTAGTGAATATGTTGTTTTTAAGCAGTCTGTGCACTCTTAGTTTGAGGCTGGTAAACTACAGAGTGAAATGGAAATGATTTGATGCTGTTTGTCCACATGGTGGCGGCAGTAAACAGGGATTTCATGTCTGACTGATAGCGGGGTTGCATGCTGCAGTGCAGGTGTTGGTGGAAACAAACAGTCCAATCATGTGAAGGAAGCTTGAGAAATAGATTTTTGCTGCTTGGTCCTTCAGCTCTTGTATAATATACAGGGAGAACTGCATTCAGTGAATTGAGATTCAGATGAAGTTTACAGGCACAAAAAGCCTAACAACATGCATAAAGATCACAACAGTGGAACATCAAATTAATATAATTCAAGGAGTCTGATTGATGCATTAATATGCAAATAACTATTGCTTTTTAATACTTAAATTTGCTTTTTATTAGTGCATACCAGCTGAGATGTGATATTAATACCACTAAGTAATAAATGAGGGTGAACGTAGATTATTTGCTACACGGTGGGTAAATGCTTGCACCTCAATAATCATGCATTAGTACCTGCTATGGAAATATGCTTTCGTATCATTTTTTAATTTCCTGATCTGAATAAATAATTCAATCTGTGTAAAATAATACAGAATGAACCAGATAAAAACTCACCGAACATATATGTATGTGATTTGGGATGCACAATATTATCGGTTTGATATCGGTATCAGCCGATATCAGCCTATAAAGTTAAGTATCGGTATCGGTCAATATTGAAATTTTTGCAGATATTTACAGCTAATACATTGGGCATATATTTCGGCTGAAATATCAGCAAATTACACAAACGTGGATGCTGATGCACCTTCTTATCACTGTGTGGTTTATTTAAAAATCAAGAGTTTCATATTTGCAAGAGTTAAATGCTGTTTCTCTTGTTTTACATCTGTCCCTCACAAAAATATACTGTCAATAATGACTTAAAAAATATCGGCATATCTGATATCGGCAAAAATACAATATTGTGTATCCCTATGTGTTACCCTAACTCAAATTTATCAGTTTGGTGGGTAAAAATGTGCTAAGCTGCTGACATTTTAAATTACATGGCTAGTGACCTGCATACCAGTGTATTGTAAGGGGAACTTGTGCACTGTTTCAGCAATGAACTTAATTTGTAGAAATTTATAATGTCTTTCTCTTTGCTGACAAGAGTGTTATAATTATTCATGACTAATGATGTCAGTGTGATCAAAACCAGTGCAATGTCCTTTATTTACATCACGTTCTGCCGTCTGTTTTAATGGAAGTAGAAGGTTTTTTACAAATCTGAGTCACAACAGCGCTTTAACCATCCCATAATTTACTTATTTTCAGCAAATTTTCACTGCTCTAAGATGTCCCTGATTGCATATATTTTAAGTTTTCCTGACTGAAATCCTCCTCAGATATTGTATATTTGGCATGCCTGTAAACCCCTCTGTTTCATCCCTGCTCAAAACAGGCTGTTCGGGATAAATCTTCATGAGCTGTGTCTGGCCATGCCACTTTTTAAGAAGTAGATTCTACCTCAGTTCTCCAGTGCTGTGCTCTAATGTGTGCTGCTGTCACACAGACATGTCTGGACATGTTTTTCCACTGTGGCTTAAAGTGGGTGAAACTGGCTTAGGGAGTGTCTGTTGTTTGTCGAAGGTGGCATATGTCCAAATTACATCCATCCATCCATCCATTATCTTTACTGCTTAACCTTTTCTTGGCCCTTCTGGACACTGGGCAAGCAGCAGGGCAGGCTCTAGGCTGGTCCCCAGCCAATCGCAGGGCCACATAGAGGCCGCTTGAGCACACATTTTCCCCAGGTGGAGCGGCTATAGAGGGAGAGGAGGGATTTCTCTCAAGTTTTAGGATTCATAGTGAGTCTATGGACCCTATAAAAACACATCTTATAGGCATATATTTTGCATAATATGGGACCTTTTAATCACATTTTTTGTTGAATAATATCGTTAAATATGTTAATCCACCCTGGTCTCTATCCTGCAAGTTGCTCTCTAAGTAACGACTCAGGGTTGTTGGTATCATTCCAGTGTTCTGTTTGTTGTACTTATTTCTGCTGTAAATAGGGATGGAAATTGGTAATAATTGATGATTTTATTGATGCCAGAGCTATTATCGATTCTGCTTATTGATTTGATTCTTCAACAATTCCCTCACTGGTTCCTGTGGATTGTCTGTTTGGAAAAAATTAGGACACCGTTTTTCAGAGGCAACAATGTCAAACACGTCACCCCTGATATTCAGTACTAGGCTGCAAGTTGCTGCTGATTTAATCCACTAAACAACAACTGTGCTCCCTGTCTGCTGTGATTACTTTTTGACTTCTTTATCATTTCTGCTGACTTCCTCTGATTAGAGCATGACGTCCTCAATTTACAAGGCATACATAACAAATTAGGAAGAATTGATAAGGGAACTGTAAAGGGAAAATACTAATGATATTGATTCCTTGAGGGAGTTGTTACTGATTCCCAAATGGAATTGGTTTTTGAATGCACTTAACTGGTTATTTTTTTTGTGGTGCTAAACAAGCAGATGGGATCTCTGCAGTTGTCTGTGAACATGTTGTAGTTCCTCTCAAGAGAATATACAGCATCACATCCCTGACTTGTTAATTCTGCTGGAGCATGCTGTCCCAGTCTTGTTGTTTTTCCTTAAGAATATGACGTTCAACACTGTTGACAGGCTTGTGGCTGGAGCTGTTTATAAAAAACATGCCCAGGGGTCATTAAATCAATAATAGTCAGAGTGAGTTTGTCCAAACAGAGAGAGACCAGAAGAGAACATTATGTGGCCACGGCTGAACAGCCTATGAAAACACAGAATAAAAATGAGCTGATGACGAGTTTGATGAACTTTCAAATACTCATCAGTGATATTGACTCAGTCAAAAGAAAATGTCTATAACTGTCTGGTATCGAAAATATTTAGAACATATTTCATCAGTATTAATCAGTTAATCAGTTTTGAGTTAATTCCTTTTTGATTTGGGTCATGAAGCCTTTTACGGCCACTGTGAGGAAATCAGAAAAGTCCTGGAAAGTCAGTGTATTACTGATAAAACTAATCCATTATGGCACTGCAATTCTTTAAGAACCTTAGAAATATAAAAAGTCTCTTTGGTCTGATAATTAATGTCTTACATTGCAGACCAGAAAGATTAAATATTATCGTCATCTTGAAATGAAAGGTGATCTTTAAGAGATAGAAGATCTTAATTCTATAAATGTCATAATTTGTCATGTCTTTATAAAAAAATAAATAACTGTTTTTGATATAAAGTACTTATTTTAATTAATATACTTCTGAGGTACTCAGTCATTAAATTGCAAATACCAGTTTCTTCTTTTTAAAATATTTTGTCATATTTTGGAATTATTCTTCTATTTTGAAAGTAACTTAGAAGTTGACAGATGAGCTTAATAATTACCGACACTGTAGACTATGAAAGTTTTAACGATTTTTCTGTAAATCTTAGATATTGTTTTAATATACAGTGTATAGTCATACCTTTAAGATGAAGGTCACCAGTTGTTATTCTGTAAGGTGAGTCATAAGTTCATATAGCAGGAATGTTTTTCATGTTTTTCCAACGAGTGAGGCTGACTACACCCCAGACCATTTAAAGTCCAGTTTCCAGAAATTGTAACAAGTTTCTTTAAACTCATTACTTTTTTAAAAAATGGAATTACTTGTTTTATAGTATCAAAAGTAATTTATTACTTTTAAGTTAATTTTTACCTTCAGTTCTTTAAAAAAATGATGTAGGTTCAAGACAAAGTTTTTGGTGAACACTAATTTTCTTTACGTCTTTCATAAACACAAACTCAAAACATTTTAGCTAGTCGCTACACAAACAGGTTATTGTGATAACAGCCAACCTTACCTTTCTGGTTGCTCATCAAAGTAATGTATTTTCAGTAATATTAAAAAATTAGTTACTACCCGATTTTGGTCAAAGCCACATTGATGATGCACCTTTGATGGTTAGACTTGTGTGGATCTGTGCTGTTTGGCTTGAGATTCCCCAAAAAGCATATTAAGTTAAAGCTGAATATGCCAATTTATTTATTCAGCAGTAAAGTTCCATTAACCTACAGTTATTCCAATATCTTTTAAACCCAAACTAACACAGCGTTTTCTTGGTTAAACGCAACTGAAGCTCTAATCAACATTCCTTAAATACAAAGGGCCCTAATTTCCTGGCGCAACTCAGAGTGGCGCAGGGTAGCGCAGCCCTTCGCACCCCGCGCTGTGGTAATTTTGTGCACCATGCGCAGTCAATTTGACAATTTGGTAGACCAGCTGCGCTGAGATGGGTGTGACGGCACACCAGTGGGAGGTGTCGACAGATTCAGCTTGGCGCAGTGACGATTTCGTGCCAAAAAACCACGCGGAGGATGCGCTGAAGCTCGCAAGCTCCAACCTGGTCTATTCTCGGTGCAGGCGAAGCGCACCCAGTGCAGTGGTAATTTTTCTGACAGGCGCACAGTGAACACACGTCACCAAAACCTCACAGGCAGGTATCCACAGTGTCAGGCACATTTCAATGCAATAAACAATCACAGCAACCACTATTTAATGTAACCGTCTGAACCAGCATATACATTTCTATCTACATTAATTGTCCCGTCACATCTCATGTCAGATCAGAGACGTTTGTCATAATGGAAACTCAACTTGAAGAGTGACGCAAACTAACGAGTTCACATCTCTCAGCCAACCACAAACAGCCACATCATCAGATACGGAGTATCTCATGAAATTCAAAAGAAAAGAAAAAAGAGAGAGACGCTCGCTGAATAAATGTAAGTCACTCGGTGTCTTAAGGATTTACCTGTGATTGCCCATATTTCTCTGTTTTAATCTTTGTTCTTAACGTGATCTAAAAAGATGGAGTACATTATTGCAAGGAGGGTGAGGAGGAGATATCGGGACACACTTTTAAGAGAATAAAAGAGCATTGATGATTAGTGATAACAGCTCTTAAAGAATCAATATCATTAGTCTTTATGCTTAACAATTCCCTTATCAGTTCCCTCTACTTTGTTTTGCTCAAATGAAGGACATCCACCCTCATTGGAGGCACTCAGCAGAAACTCCACCAAAGAAGTCAAAAATGTTATCATGCATATTAGAAACAGGAGGTCGAAACTGTTGCTTGGTGTTACTAAATGAAGCTTATTCCACACTAAGTGGATGGAAACAACAGCAACTTGCAGAAGCATTTATCTACACAGCACTGCTTTGGATATCAGGAATTACGTGTTTTGACATTGTTGCCACTGAAAATTGTTGTTGGCCGACTTTTGCCCTCACAGAAAACCCCAGGAATCGATGAGGGGATCGTTAAAGAATTGGTATCAATAAAGTCTTATCCATTCCCATCTCTATTGATGATGTTGACTGTTGTTGCAGCTCGTGTGACAATACTTCTGTTGCTTGCCATATCTGCTTCTGCAGCCTGAGGCAATGCAGGACTGCTTATTGAGCAGAGCAGGCAGAGAGGGGTCAGCATCATTGACTCTGACATTTGGTAACTTGGTACTAAAATATAGCATGACAGTCCCTTTGGTAAATTTGTTTCAGTAGGTAATGGATGTGTTGGTGCAGGTATCACATTGGTGCCAGGTTTTGGTATACATCCTTAAGTCTTATTTTTTGGGTCTTTTGCTGAAAAAGAGCACACGCCAGGACTGCCAGCTGGCAATGTCTACTATCCATATTTGTCTTTTTTTCATGTGATCGCCAAAGCTGCAGATTTTTGCAGTGCTCCTGACTGACCCAGGATCTGTTGTCTTGACTATTTTACACGTACTATTTTACAAATTTGCAGGCAATTTGTATTTAAATAAGTACTGATAAGCAGGTCAACAGCACAAAGCCTCTGTTTAGGAGTAGAAGTTGGAGTATCACTTAAATAATAAAAACAGATTATTTATCAATATTAGATGATGAATAATGTGTTATGTGCTTTTGATCATTGATTTCCTTCCTGTTGTCTAGACTGTAAACACAGTGAATATTGCACTGAAGCTTGATTTGAAGAAGATCGTGAATCGAATTGAGATCGCAATATCTGCCAAAAAAATGGCAATTAGATCTTTTCCTAAAATTGTTCAGCCTGAGTCACATTTGATCACACAAGTTTTTACAAAATCTTGTTGAATACCCGCTTTGAAATTATTATGACAAACAGTTTATACATGGTCTTGCAGCCTGGCTGAGGAAGCAGGTCCAGAGTGCACTCTTCATTGAGTTAATTACTTTATTTCTTAAAAATGTGCATTATTATATAAACTTACACAAAACCCAGCATAAATCCTCCATGTGTACAGAGCTAAGCAGCCTTTAGCAAAGTCATGTCAAGAAAACACTAATTTATAAGAGGAAGAAATCTTGGGGAGAATCAGGTTTAAGTCAGACTTGTGCTGACGCTGTGTTGGGTGTGTTACAGCGAGACAAATGATCTGTCATGTTGGCAGAAATGAGCCTTCACTCTGTGTTATGAGTCCAAGTTAAATGTCCCAATATTTGTGGCGATGTTATTGAATCTGTGGAGGTTTAGCATGTATCGATCGTCTGCTTACTGAAGGACCCGCAGGGAGATAAAGTTACTCAGAGCAGAGCTGCTGACAGAGGAGATCAAGCCTGCAGTCAAAATGAATCCTCAGCAAAACAGAGTTAATGATTACACTCTCTTATCACAAACTGTGATTGATTTACGTCTTGCGTGGCTCTTCGTGTTTATTGATGCAATTGTTTACTTATTTCGTGCACAGAGGCTACTTTAGTTCTTCGGTCTGGCTGCATGTGTGACAAGATAAAACCTGCTTTTGTAGATGGAAAGTTGAGAGTATGACCTCCAAACTGAGACCTAAAAAAATATATATAGGTTAACAAGTTTTGTTTTTTGCATCAAATATAAATATGTGTCGTGAAGCAACATTTGAAGAGGTTGTATGTGAGAGTTGAAACTTTGTGGACTTTAGAGAGGGTGAAATGAGTCATTACTAAGAGAAAACCAAGGATGAATTCAAAGGCTTTAAAGTAATTATGAGAATTCATTTATTTACCAAATCTTGCTTTTGACCGTTTTATTTACACAAGATACTTTAAACTCAGCAGATGCATAAGAGTGCTGTGACTTTAAGACCAAGAAGTCATGATAGTTTAAGTCTCCCATTTAAAAAATTAAACAGAATTAAATGTTGCCCAAATTCTGATTGGAAACCCGGAAAGAACACAAAAATACTCCTGTTGAAGGATAGCTCTCCTTTCTTCGTGGACTTTCAAATTTCTTTTTATGGTTGTGGAAGAGAATTTGAGAATATCCCAGAAAACTTGAGTCATTTTAGCACAAAGCAGTAAAAACTTTCAGGCTTACAGCTCAAAAGGACATGGACTTTCTCTGGTTAGTGAGGTCTGGAGGCCTCTGTGCAGCTTCTCTGGACCTCTATCTTCACTAGCGGTCTAAGAAGAGAATTTTTTGACAGGTAAAAAGCAAAATAAGTTGATTATTTGAGCTATTATCAATCCATTTTCACTAAAGAGGAAGCAAATTAAAGGTATATTTGTCAGACTAGACCCTCAAAAATGACACAATAGTGGAATTAATAATATTGTACAAAAAGTAATTCGACCCTGAAAACAAATCAATCTGTGACGTTTTGTTTAATGAAAATTAGTAACAGTCTCAGTGGCACAGAGAATCTGATATTCCTGCGGTCAGCCGTGGGGGCTTGCATAAGCGGTGTTATTTGCAGATAGTTATCTGTTGACAAGGTCTTTGCCATGACACTCCACTCACCTATCTCCTCCATCTCCTGCAGGAGAGCGGAGCAGCAGCCCTTTTTTCTGCTGCAGCCAGCACATTGTCCTCTTCTTTTTTTACTCTTATCAACATCAACACGCTCCTGAAGAGCTTTTCAGACTCATTTCTCATGTTGTTCAGCTCGTGCAGTAAGAAACAAAAATAAGTCCACGGACAGCTTATATTCCAGTGATATTATTGTCTCCTCCAGGGCACCATAATCGTCCTTTTTCGTCCCCGCTCCTCATTCCTTTATTTTATCGATACTGGGTTGCCTCCCGGCCGCCTGCCTTTCAGATCGGACTTGGGGAAATGAATTGTAGTCATTGAGGAGAAGGTACAAATAGGCAGTGGTTGCAAATGGAGTTTGGTCAGTGGTCGGAGATTCCTATTCAGAAGATAGACAGGACTTTGTTCACAAACTGGAGTTTGAAGTTTCAAAGGGGAGAATCACACAAGTGTTACATCAGGTCTCAGCGAGCCTTTGACTTTTAGCCCCGGGGCAGGAGTTTGGGTGACTGATTATAAGACAGCTCTCTCTGGACCATCACATTCTCAACATGGCAGCCTCACCCTCCACTCACTTGCTGTTATAAACAGATAAATGGCGGCTACAGCCATTATCATAACGCTTTATAAAACTTCTGCCTCGGCAAATCCTCTGAAGAACTTATTTCATGCTTGTAAACACAAAACAGGACATAACAGAGTCATAAAACACAGACACACCACCAAATAGTCATGACAACCAGGCAGAATAACTCTGGAATAAGAGAGCCAGGCCCTCCACCGGAATTAACTGACAGAAGTATAAAACCAAAAATTTGTGCTTTATACTAAAGCATAACACAACATAAAAAACACATGAAGAAAATTTAATCCCATGTTGGCCGTCACAAATCAAATAAAATAGCTAAGTGCCCCTCTAAATTGAAAACACAATGAATTTTAACATGTAAAAGTCATTAAAATTGTATATTGATGCATTTATTCCATTTTGATAAGTTAATAATCACTTGTTTAAATTAGTTAAAAAAAGAATTGTTAACAGGTCTGTATTTTGACCTAACCATTTAAAATTAATTCATTTAAAAAGAAGCATGGGAAATATGGATGCTCCTACAGTAAAATTATGGATTAAAGAACTTTCAGACTATAAAGACTTGGAAAGACTAACTTAAGTTGCTTAACAATTTGTCCAGTTCTGGAAATCATACATGAATATTATTGACATTGTGAGAAACACATCTACTTAACTTTGATTTCATTTTTAAGAGTTTATCTTGTAACTCCACCCACTTTAAACGTATTTATTTATTATTCCATTCAGTTATTTATTTACTCTTATTATTATTATTATTATTATTTATTATTATCATTATTTTATTTAAGGTATGCAAACTTTATATATTCATATGGATTGGTGTGAGTGTGTGATTGTGTTAATGCCTATGCATTTTAAATTGTTAACTGTTTAAATGTTTCTATATGTTCATAAGTTTTATATGTTTTAAATATTAAAAGGAAAATCGAAATATTCGGGGAAAAGAGAAGCATGCTGCCACAAAGCTACTTCTGTTATAAAGGTTAAGTAATGTGGAAGAATTAAAGCGTATTTTGTTTTAGTTAATGCACTCTTTTGAGAGGGAATTCCCCCTGTATTGTTATTTATTCTGTCGATCTTTCATGTGTTGCAGTCACAAGAGTTGAAAAAAAAAGCCAGTGTAGAAGTACAAAAACAATTTGGTTCTTCCAAAGCCCACCCAAAGCTCGATCATAGGCCAAATCAATACCCGTATTAAATCGCTGATTTCTTCAGCACAGAAATATACCACAGCCTCATGCAAAAAGGGTTTTGGCATTGCCAGTAAGGTGGCCATCATAGTTGCACATCCACTTTTATTTATTTCATTATTTATTACTTCAAGTCCCAATTTGTTTTTAACCCTTGACTACCCTTGTTGACTTGAAATTTCTAATATGTTCATGAGGAGATATCTCTCTCTTGCCTTGGTTTGAGGAACCCAAATCATTTTACTTATGTAATGGTTTTATTGCTTTTATAGAGTTAGGTTCTTAAAAGTGTATTTTAATTTTTCCCATATTGTGTGACTTTGTGTTCATCTGTTTTGTGATATGTGTGTTATGATGGATATCTCCCTCTCTGGCTGCAAAACAGTGTTACCCACCGACACAAATAAAGTGACATGAACCTGACGGGTGGAGGCAGGACAGAACTCAGACATGCTAGACTTTCTTTTGGGCAGTAGTCAAGTAACAGACTGGTCTTTTGTGGTTGGTCATGATGGTGTACTGCATGGGATAAAATGACTGATTTTCATGGCCAACGGGTCCTAAAACATTACAACTGTTGAGTTTGCATAAAAAAGATGCAAACTGCGTTGATAATTTTTAATGATTTTGCTTATTTATCCAATTCTTTAACAATTCCTTTACTGATTCTTGCTGACTTCTGTGTGGAAAAAAGTTGGCCTACATATGTTTCAGTTGAAACAATGCCTAACACATGACACATGATGTTCAATGCTGTGCTGCATAGATGAACACTTCTGCAAGTTGCTGGTGTTTCTGCTTGCTGTACGTTGTGCAATAAGCACTTCTGTTTCTTAAAAATCGAGACAGTTTTGACCGCTTCTGTCCCCTGTCTGCTATGATTTTTGACTTTTTTTGGCTTTTCTATATGGCACACAAGCTTAGCATAATTTGTTTTTTAGTGCCCACAGAAAATTCTGAAAGTTTAAGTGAAATATGGCCACAAACCACATAAACCATGTGCTCAACTGATAAATAAAGACAAACTAAATTATGCCAGCAAGTAGCAGCCAAATTACACTCAAAAACTTCAATATCTGCTCCATCAGGAGGTTGGATTTACAAACATATTGTTTCTCATCTTCAAGATCAACCAAAGCATGGATAAAGTTGGCAGCTTGGTGCATTTTGCTCCTGTTTTGCGTCTGAAATGTGATTGACCACCTAAGCATCCTTAACGTAGACTTTCTATCTGTCTTGTCAAGCCATTAAATGTGGAGTATGTAACTTTGATAAGGCTACAGTGAAAGCAACTTCACTCTCCCCGCCCTTCCTTGGTTGTGCTCCTAGCCATGCCCCTTCACTTATGCACGACCAGTCCACTGTGTTTGTGCCTTTCGCTGCCATTAGCATCATGCCAATGTCATGTATTTGCAGCCATGAAAGAGCCACAAACCACATGTCCCTCCGTAAAACTCACATTTCCTGTGAAACAACAATTGAAACAACAACGAAAGCTTGTGTAGATATAATAAGCACGTATAACTTTGGAGATGATCCAGTGAGAGCGCTGCCCCTGAACTGAGCTCTGATTGGCTGAAAAGAGGGTGTGCCTTGCCTTTCTAGGTTTTCTAAAGGCTTAATACAGAGCCAGGAGGAGGCACAGATGTCTATTGAGGTCTGATGTGGCTTCAGTAATAAGATGTTGACAGGTAATCCCATTTTTTTGGGCCGATGAGGATTTTAGAATTTAAGAACTAAAATGTATCTGAACTCTGTCAAAGCAGAGAGATCGTAGGATCGTCTGAAGTGTAAGAGGTAATTAAAGGAGCCAAATGTATTTAATATTTTTTCCCAGAATGCAGGGAATATTTAGTTCACACTTTATTTTTGTTTAATGTAGACCCCACACCCCGAAGTGGTTCCAACTGAAAGGGGACCAATTCAAAAACTCATTGCATCCACTGACATGTTGTTAGCAAAGACAAGTTTAAGTTTATAATAAAGATCTTTTATCTGAAGCTCAATATTTGCACATTTCAAAAGATATTATAACTATATACAACTGGTACAATATAATTTATGAAATATAGGTAAGGGAATAAATCACCTTTTCATTGCAGCTTCAGAAAAAGAAATGTCAAGAATTGCGGCAAAAATGGGAAATCAATATCAGCCCTAAACGACCCATTTTTGTTTAAATTTATATTCATTTTAAAGACACCTGTTTGAAAAGATTTTTCCTGTTTTATCAGATAAGAGACAACCCATGTTAAGTGTAATTGTAAATATGGAGAAATTAAAAAACTTTGATGTAGTACAAGATAATAAAAGGAGTAGTATCAAATAAGTTTATACTTCTTCCTGCTTCTCTTCGAGCGTGCAAACTTGCTGCACCAGCAAGGTATTGTCAACAGTTATCTTCTTTGTTTTTTGGGGTTTTTTTTTTGGTATATGCTAGTATTTTTTATGGTGACCACCGATGTTTGTTTTCTTTTTTTTGACATGTTCAAAATAAGGCATTCTATTCAATTCAACTCATTGATTTTGTTTTGGTAATTTCCCTCTTCTTGGTTTTATTTTTCTTTCTTTTTTTCATTGCTTTGGGTTTGTGTTTCTCATATCATTAAGATATGATTGGAAATTTTGTTTAAAAGATATTTAAAAGAGGGATCATGGTGAAGCTTGTTTGCCAGTCATTGCACCGTTGTCTATTACGTGTTATTCCAAATAAAATAATTTAAAAAAAAAGAAAACGCTGAGATTGTGACATTGCCATTAAATTTTTTTCTTCCATATTCACCATCTCTAATTGTTACCTACTTTGGCTTGTTTTACTAGTAGTAGTATAGGTAGTGGTAGTTTATTTCGCACATGTAAACAAAATAAAAATAATATAAATAACTATTGTAATCATACAATAGTGGACAAATGTAACAATACAATGAAAAACTGACGAATATAAAAAAAAATATGAAAATGAAAACTATGGTTTACATATCTGAAAAGGAGTGAGAAGAAGTAATCCTTATTTAATCCCACCCCTTATCCATAAAATATAATTTGGCTTCCTTATCAATATAAATCTGACTAACTTACTCTAACTTGAGCACACGGATGGTGAGGTTAGTCAAAGTGCCCCAGTCAGACAGACATTTTCTGTTTGTGGACCCCAGTGAAAAAACTCAAGACACCCCTGATTTTCTCCAATAAGACAATTTTTTGAACCAGAATAGATATTTGCTGTTTTTTCTACCACAGGGCTTTGTGCTGTAGTCATGTGACAGCTCACTGTGGGAGTGTAGGTACAGTATGTTAGGACAAACCCCCTCCCCCTCAAAGTGTAGATAAGTTATGAGGGAATCTCGAGCGAAGGTGGCCTATCTCCCTCATCAGGACAGTTTGTCAGTTCATGATTAAGAAAGCTATAACTGTGCAGATTATACTTTACAGCCCTGTATACGACTGTTCCTTGAGAAGTTCACAAGAGTTTAAGATGGGAGCAGCAATAAAAGCACTTTAATGACCGAGCAGATAAGATTTTCTCTGAGTGACTCATTCGTAGCTCCACGCTGATTCCCTGTCGTCACCCCCTCCTCCCTCTGCTCGCTGCTTTGAAATAATCAGCACACTTCTTGAGCAAATATGGGCATTGCAGAAGAGCTGATCGAACATGGAGAAATGTTGTAATGGACGACCTCTGTACACACCAATGCAGCGACTCCAGCATCACAGGAGTTTGTAATAAGCTGCTAATCATCTTTTGATCACGAGCGTAGTTTCTGTTGAGTTAATCAGGTTGTTAAAGATCCTCAGAGTGTTTTTTAACCATCCCACTTAAAGATCAATGAGTTAGAGTGTCTTCTCTGCAGGTTTGATCACTTCCATTTTCATTTCTGATTGGATCACAGAGGTCAGTGTTTAATCACTGACGGTCATGCACAGGAGCCTCCAGGAAATGTGTTTACCTGCTGGTAGAAAAATAATTTTATGAGTATAATTTGAGTGTGTGGTTAACGAGTGCACGTACGTGGAGGTTTACTGCCTCTAAATTCTACATGAACTCCAGATCGTTGACCTACTGCTATGTACCGGCACTTTCTCTTCAAATACAAGACTACTGTTTGCTGCGTGACGGGGAGGAGGTGGACAGTTTGCGCAAGAGGAGAATTTTATTTTCAACAAAACAAGCAGTTTCAGGATCATGTCCTATGGAAGTGTAACAAAGAGAATTAAGGTCAGGCATGAGAGAGAGAAAAAGAACAGGAAGAGATGTCTTCAAAGAAAAACTTGGAAAGGTCAAGGATTAAGTTGAATTACATATTATTAAGATAAGTATCAAAAAACAATTAGTAAAAATAAGAAAATTGAACAAAAACTCTAAATATCAGAAATATGGTTTAAAAAGGGGTGTACACGTTTGTCAATAAAGTCTTAATATTTAGAGAAAAGTAAAAATATTAGAGGTGGGTCTTGGCAAGAATGCAACACTATTAACCTTGCAGTGCAGATGGATCCACCTGATTGAGTGTCTGTAATCAGGCAGATTCGTCTCGCTGAGCTCAAATTTACAAACATGACAGAAATCACATCATACCATCAAACATTAAAAGCTTTTACTCTAGGGCAAGGATGAAAACTAAAGGTAAGAACTGCTTCCAAATGTATTTATTAACAAGAAACATGCATGTACACTCTTAAAAGTCCTTGACCAATGGCAGTTATTACAACTAAAGAACTAAAAGAGACATCTTTGACTGTCTTAACTTAAAAAATGGAGTGCAAAATAATCTTTTATTTATAACTTAAAAAGTTAAATAAAATGCAAAAAAAACAATGTTAACTAAGTAATAATAAGAAATACAATGGTCAAGAATTCCAACAAAGGAAAAAGAACAGCCATGCCAAACCAGCATGTCAACCTTTAATGGTTTTGGACGTGAGCGCTGACATGTGACAACATCGCCACGAGCAAATAGTTGACACAACAGATCCTGGGTCAGTCAGGAGCGCTGCAAAAAATTGCAGTTTTGGTGATTACATGATCCCGTCTGAAATTGCGATTTTGATCACATAACAATATAACAACGATAAATCGTTCTGCCCTAGCATGGTCCCTGCAAAAGTCATAAACTTTATCTGTCCCAGTGACAGAAATGGGAAAAAATTCTGAGGAGTTGGACCTGGACACTGATGAGTCGACTGGAGGTGCCTGGGGTGGAGCAGGGTTGCACTGACTGTGGGGGAGCAAAGACATGATTAGAAAGTATGACAGCAGCTGGATGATTGGCCAGACGGGTGATGGCAGAATCTGGTTGGCTCAGTGCTTAAGTGTGTGTACGCCCCCTATCAGCTAATGATTTGAATCAACTGTGCAGGTAGGCAGGGTGAGGTATTAATAAGGTGATTGAATGAACATATAGGTCTTCCTGCTTGAATTTTATCTAAGCTTCACTTTGAGAAAGATGAAGGTCAGTTCCTTGTGCTTAAATGGTTGTAACAGTGTCTCTAAATCCTATTTACAACTTTTACTAAGCGCTTTGTTTCACAGCTATGTACAATACAACATAGTTTTTACTTACGCTTCTGCTGCAAAGATCACTTTGATAGATGCAGTAGATCGATGCACTGATACATAGATTAAATGTTTTTTTTTATCTTAGAGGAGAAATTCCCTTGCAACAGCAGCTCAAACAAAATCCCCATCAATCCCCAAGTCAGTAGTCTGCTTTTGTCACTTATTTGTCAGATTGGCATGTGCAGAAGCATTAGAGGGTCTGATTGATGCTGGAGTTAGAGACCTCCTGAGCAGTGAGGGTGAAAAAGTTCAGCACTGATATTGCTCCTCAGATTATGCAGCATGTTGTGAAGGTTGTGGACGGCATTATTAAGGGTGTTTAACAGTTCTTCCAGCATTCTAGCGTGATCGGTTGTTTTTCCTCTCTGTTGTTCTTTTCCTCTTTCCTACTTTTTCTGCCCACACAGTGGAGGCAGATGGCTGTTAACCAACAAGTATAGTTTTGCTCAGGATTTCTGCCAGTAATCGGTATTTTGGACAACAGCAGCCAAGTGTCTGTTTGTTTTTGGATTAATGTTCTGTCAATCAGGAAAAAAAGGTCTGGTCTTGAACTGGTCTTTATGCAAATAGTTATGAGATATATTTTCTACAGTTTAATATGTTTTGAGAAAAATGAATTAATCTGTTATGATGCTAGTGCTTTAAAAATGCTTGCATTACTCTAACTTACAAAACCTTCTCACCTTTTACCTCTGTAATTTACAAGGATTTTCTGACTTAATCGGAATCATTTTGTTAAAAATGTGTAATTACCAGGACTAAAAGAGACATAAATAGTTTTAGGTCATTTGTGTTTGTGACTGAAAGTAGCCTCTCAAGTGCTTATAATGGTTAAATTTCTCATGTCCCGGTGTGTTTAACCATTTACATCATGTCTTGGATGTCTAATAAACAAAGATTTAATTTAAGATGAATGAATACATGAAAAATTTGGTCTCTGTAGAGGATTGGATGCAGCTCTTTTCCCCTCCCCTTTGGAAACGCTTGGATCTAAAGGGGCGAGGAGGCTACGGGAGGCTGCGATAAAGAGCTCTGTGCTGATTGGCTGCCCAAACGATGTCTGATGTGATGAGGAGGAGGGTTACAGGCTGCACAGCACACTTTCAAACAGTCATGTCGTCTGCCTATGACGAGAAGAAAACACATGTAGGTGGAGGCTGTATAGCTATGACATCATAAACTCCAGGAAGTTAAAAACAGTGTGTTTTCTTCTCTAAAGAGGCATTTTTCTGTGAACTGAGAGTTTAGTCCAAGGTGTTGTGTTCTTCTGATCGTCAAGCACCTTCTAACAACATTAAAGCAAAGAAAATAGATTTTTCAGGAAATGGAACCTTTAAAAACTGGACCAGAATGTCAGAGTGTTCGGCACAGTTTACAAATATAACTTCAGAAATTGTTACAAGTCCAGGATAGACACACCTACTTCACACGCCTTGCCATTGCAGGGTTAGACTCAGTTTTATCTTCAGAGCTGCTTTAACTCTTTGTGGCATTGATTCAATAAGATGCTGGAAACATTCCTCAGAGATTTTGTTCCATATTGACGTGATAGCATCACACAGTTTCTGCTAATTTGTTGGCTGCACATCCACGATGCAAGGATTCAAGGCTGTTATTTGTCAGTTCTCTGTACATGCATGACATTCAGAGTCATTGAAATGGCATTTTTCACTTCCATCAATGAAGAAAACAGATTCAAACAATTTCACAACAATAATCTGAGGTAGTGCACGGCTTGCTGTAAGAATGTTCTCAGCACAGTGAGAGGAGGAGGGAGGGTAGTTTAAAAATATGTGGTAAAGTGCTAAGTTGTGATGGTATGGCTACAGTAACAATAGAAGTAGTGCAAAGAGAGTACCTTGGATTGGGAAATAGTGCAAAATTACAGTAATATGTACCCAATACTGGATGTGCAAAACTGCAGTATCATATATACAAATTTATACAGATTTGAGAGTCACCAATTCCACCATATCCCTCAGGTGCTGTATTGGCTTGAGATCTGGTGACTGTGGTGGGATGAGTTTCATTTTCAAGTTGCATTACCCTGCTCTAGGTAGCTGTCAGGGGATGGGTACACTGTGGTCATAAGGGGATGGATGAGGTCAGCAAATCATCAGACCTGGTAACATTTTTCCAATCTTGAATCGTCCAGTTTGATGAGCCGTGCAAATTGGGTTTCCTGCTCTCAGCTGACAGGAGTGGCACCACGTGTGGAATTCTATTGCTGTATCCCATGCACTTAAATATGTGATGTGTTATGCATTCATAGATGGTCTTCTGTAAACACTGACTTGACTGTTGCCTCTATCATCTCCGACCATTCTCCTGTGATATCTGGCATAAATGCATTTTCACCTCCAGAATTCCTCTCACTGGATATTTTCTCTTTTCCTGACATTTCTGTGAACCCTAGTGATAGTGGTGTGTGAAAATCCCAGTAGATCAGCAGTTTCTGAAACACTCACACCAACACATGTACGACCATGCCACGTTCAGAGTCTCTTAAATCCCCTGTCTTCTCAGTTCTGGTGTTTGACTTGAACTTCAACAGATTGTCTTGACTTTGCCTTAATGAATTGAGTTGCTGGCATGTGACTGTTGATTAGCTACTTGCGTTAACAAGCAGCTGAACAGGTGAACCTAATAAAGTGACTGGTGAGTCTAAAATAATTATTATTTCTAACCAGCATATGTGACTTTGTAATTCATCAATACTGACTGTCACACTTACTTTAGATAAAAATTTGGGCAACCTAAACAGATATGATGGATTTAAATGAAGTCAAACTGCCTTAGAAGAGACTGAAAAACACAATTTAGTGCAATGTTCGATCCAGGAGCCTCATTCTATCGAAACTGCTGAAGGTACATTTACTCTTTAACTCTTGGTCCCAAACCAAGCACATGTTGCAGCATTAACTACAGTACCTTAGTTTTTACTTTTATTTCTTCCTTAGAGGAAAAGTTCTGAGTGTGTCTCTGCTTTAAAGGAAACCAACATTTGAGATCATATCCGTCTGTCATATTTAGACCTACTTCCATGTGTAATACTTAAATCTGAGTTAATTCTTGCATATTAACCCAGGATATAAGTCTTGCTAAAGCAAAGTGATTTCTTTATGTAAAAGACTCCATTGTTAGTGAAAATGCAGCGTGCACGTGAGGCTGATCCAGAAGTTCAACAACTTGTTAGAGGGACTGGTGTTCCCCTGATAGATAGCCTCATAGATATGCAGCAAATTTTTGTTGCATACATATTATTTTAAAGGTATCAGCTGCAAATGATTTAATTTGGGGTGATAAGGAAACACTTCTTCACTGTGTGTCTTTGCATAAAAAAATGCTTTTTAGATCAATGCTTGCCAAGAGGAAAGGAGTGTAGAGGAAGTTTTAGACTTGTTGCTTTATTTTTGCAACTTAAGGTACAGTTAATTTATCTAAAAAATAACATTTATTTGTTGAGATTATCGTCTTTTAGAAAAGTAAAAAAATTGACTTTTAAATGCAATTAATTTGAATTTCTGCAATAATTTAGAAAACAAATGGTAAAGAAAACCTTTCACCTTTCATTTAGGAAACAAGCACCACCAGTTTGGTATTTTTAATCAGTATAATTACTTATTCAGGCATATATTTTTTTAAAGGTCTTTGCTCTAGAATCTATGTAGAAAGACAACATTAAAATTGGCATTTATTTTGCAAAGCAGTTCATCATTTTTCCCCCTTTGGGTCCAAAGGGGGTTTGACATTTCTTAGGTCTGTCTAGGGAGGGCTCTCCAATAGAAAAGGTTTGGAAACACTGCTCTGTAGTGGAGTTTTAGAGTTAGACGAGGGAATTTAGGAGACTTGATGTTTTTATGTGCTAGTCTAATGACACTTGAGTGCAGCTGATAAAGTTAATAATTAATTAGGAATACATATACAGCTGTGCTATAATTCTGCAGAAGTATAAAATTTGAGTATTTATAACTCCAATAAAAACCAGAAATATTCTCACTTGACAAACCATCAAAGATTGTGTCTCCTATCATTTAGATAAAACATAACAGTAAAATGAATTGTTTTCTCTCTTAGCGAAGCAGAGTTAGTTTCAAAGCCCCACAGCTGTGTCACATTACCGCCTCCTTCAGATTCACTCCAGCCACGGTCTGGTACAGTCCAGTACCGGGTCCAGACTGGGTGCATGTTGGCTGTTGGGTATGTTGATTTTTCATCACAGGAGCCATGTTCACAAGAGATTTCAGACTGATGGTGACAGCGCCGTGTTTTATGGCTGGTTACATGTCAGAAATTTTAAGGGCTAGCTTAATTTTAGTGAGAGCCAAGTGCACATCTCTAGGCCGAAACAGACAGGAAAAGATAAATAGAGAGCCTTGTTTGCCCTGTTTTAGCCAGTATGTAGGTCCACTTTTGGTAGAACATGCCACAGACAAAGATCCAATCCAATTTTATTTGTAAAGAACTTTAAAAACCACCACAGTGAACCAAATTGCTGTACAGAAGAAAAAATAAATAAATAAAATACAACAGACTAAGAGACATAAAACATCCTGATGTGTTTTCTGTGTTGATCTAAAACAGTCTAACCAGTTTTTCTGTTCAGCTTTTGCTTGGTCACGTGGTGATTTTCCATTTGACTCAGTTTTGATGTTGCCCACTTTGTTTTCATGACAGTACAGAAAGTAACTCTTTAATGAAGATGGACACTACTGTGCCATCCTCACAACAACAGAGGAAATGGAGGCAATTGAGCTGCTGGCTGCTTTTTCTTTCAGAGAGGAGATAAATTTTGCTCCAAACGTTGTTTCAAGCAACAAAACATAAAGCTGTCTAAAGCAGAGGAGAGTTTTGGAGGTCATGCAGCATTATAGAGCCGACAGCGGGAGGTGTCAGATACCCTCGACTCGTGGAGATATTTTGACCATTCAGAGGTCAGCAGTGTCTTCACATCATGTTTTTCCTCGCTTGAAACCTTGCTGGAGGTGATACTAAAACTCTGCCACATATGATCTCTACTGGAAAAACCACAAACAAGTAAAAGTGAGACTCATAGTGGAAAAAACAAACATTTTTTCACTTATATGCTTCATCTCTCACTCTGTCAGTTCAGCTATTTTGTGAAACAAGACAGAGATGGATTAAATTGGCATCTTTTGAGCTTAGGGCTGGTGTGTGAACTAGAGCCACAAAGCCATATATAGGTTTATTTTTTGGGAAAGTCATAATATCTGAGCTGCACATTTGATTCGTCACTGTAAACAGCAACTTAATCAGTCAGTCAATCTTTATTTGTATAGCACCAGTTCATAACAAGTGTTATCTCAAGACACTTTACAATAGAGCAGGCTGAAGACAAACCCTTCATATATACAAATATATATGATGAATATATTTGTATATACACATACTTACATTCAGAGATGTATCCATCCAGGCAGAGACAAAATATTTGTTTGTGTAGCACCATATTTGTTGAATATAAATGTATTAAAGGTAAGCCCTTTGAGATATGGCATCTCATTTTCAAGAGGGTCCTAATGCCTATATGGTTTTAAAAAAAAGTTAATATGGATGTATAATCAATATAACCATGGATAGAGAGATCAGTCTAGTAATAAAATAAATATTTATGATGAATATAGTCTGGAGAGGAACACTGCAAAAACTCAGATCTTGGCAAGTGTGTTTGTCTAACTTCAGGTCAAAAATATCTAAAGCACTTATTTTAATTCATATTCACTTGACAAGTCCAGATAAATATCTTACTACAAGGAACAAAAGGCAAAAATAAGGTATTAAATTGTTTGTAGTGCTAAGAAAATATCTGCCGATGAGACAAGTAAAGTTTTCTTGAGTGAGGGTCTCAAATCCAGCTTTAATAACTACTCTGGATGGTACATTAAATTTTAAGACACTCTTCAAGGTTAATTTGGCTCTTGTCATTGGCAGATAATTTTGCTTAATACAAGCAGCTCAGGCCTTATTTTAGTTCTGATATCTGCAAATGAGATGTTAATCCAGACATGTCAGGGAATTGTGCCTTAAAACAAGTCTACTGAGATTTTTTGGACTAGAAATTGGATAAATACTCTCACCTAGATCCGAGTTTTTGCGGTGAATGATGTTGATTAATATAGCAGCTTCAAGCTGCACTACCATTGAATTGGGTTTAACTAGCCTAAAAGTATGAATTTATGTTAAATGATGTCATTTCTGTTGATGGTTGATGCAGGATAGAGCACATGGAGTCGAGCAGATCCACAGCAGCAGGTCATCCATGGTTTTTTGTCACAACTACACTGATGTATGTGTGCTGTCTGCAGAACTACCATGCATTTAATTTTGTTGATCTCTCTGAAGTTAATACCAGGGACTGTAATGATAGTGGAATGGGGCTAAAGGTAAGTAATTGTAGTTGCAGTTATTGAAGCTCCGTAGGTCCTAAGGAGCAGGTGGTCTACACCAAGGATCCTAGGCGGCCTACAAGACAAGAACCAGAGTCGAGTACAGGAGCAAACAAACAGGGGAAAGGCATATATTGAAGATCCTCAGACTTTCCAGGTTGGCTACACCAACTCACCAGCTCGTGATGGGAATGCAGTGAACTTGGATGTGGCGTAATTCCAAGCTCTGATATTTTGAGTTGGGAGGTAAATGGGGCACACGGAGAGAAACATGGCCCGTTGCCATTGTAGCTGAGGCAGTGCCGTTCTCCCTGAAGAAAGTTATTGTACTCTTGATCTTCGAAACCAATAATTAAGAAAGAAAAGTTGAATTTGGATGCTTTTGTAGACACTAGTTTGGTTGAAGGATTAAAGCTTTCTGATTTGTGTGCATGTGTGTTACCAAATAATGAAGTGGTATATGGTGGTCCAGAAGTGATTTGTCAGAGACCTGAGTCTGATGCAGCCCTCATGGAAGAATTGTTGAACCATTACTGACAGAGTGGAGATGTCAGGTATCAAAGCTGTGCTACTATCTCCTGTTAAAACAGGCTGTGATTTGTCATTGAGCGGTTTGGTTAACCATCAACCAGCAGACAGACACTCCACCCCTGCTCCGGTCAGCGGCACGAGGGAAGGAGGAGAGGGAGCTCGGGCTGTCAGTCATCGTCTCCAATGGGTCGCCATCATTCCCAACTGGGCCAGGGGAGCTACCTTGTCAGTGGGCGGAGCTTTAAGCAGGAGGAGGTGAGGGAGGGGGGGTTATTGGAGGTGTGAGAGTGGAAGGAGGCGGTGGAGGAGGAGGGGGGGGTGCGCGTGAGCTTCTTGGACAAGTCTTTTTACCCCTCTGTCAGGTAGTTGAGAATCTTTTGGTCTAAAGCGCTGGCAGACATGGACATGGCAGACTACAGCGAGGCTCTGGACCCAGCTTACACCACGCTGGAGTTCGAAAACATGCAGGTGCTCCCTCTGGGCGCAGGTGAGTCACAAATGGACGCAGCTCTGAACTTTGAAACTTTTGCTGGTTTTAAACTTTGGTCGTGCAGCAGAGCGGGGCAAAGGGAGCCGCGGCACAGGGTGATAAAAGAGGGGTCATTTGTCCGATTCCTCTGCTCGTGCTCATGCAGTGGTCGACTTTTTATCACCAGTAAAACATTAAGAGGTTTTGATTTATGAGTATTCTCACCCAAGGTCAGTCGGTCGAGGCTTGTGTCAGCTTGTGAAGTCAGGATGATATTCATCCTCTAATGAAGAAGAAGAAGTTTTAGTTTCTCCAGTTACAGAAATTCTCTTTTCCCACAGAAGGAACAGTCTCACTGTGACACCAACTCATTTATGAAAGCACTCTCCCATGACGCCTGGCTGGGATCCTGATTCATACAGTCCCACTGAGACAGAAAGAAAAGTAAAACCCCTCACTCTTCGAATTAAATTTATTTTACTGAAGGATGAAGCTTGTTCCAGTGGATTAAAGATAAACTTTAATGGTAACACAGTGGTACAAAGAAAAATACACGGACTTAAAGCCTCTCTGCTACTGTAAAGGGGAACACCATTTTATTTTTCTTTCTTTGGCCGCCCGTCTTCCTTTTGAAATCAGACTTTCTACTAAATGGTAGATTCATGGGTGCCATTTAGGGGAGAAAAGCTAGGACCCTTTTGAAGGCCTATGACTCCCCATGCCCTTGAACTGATAAAATATTAGTAATTCTTTTGTAACGTATTAACTTTCAACAAAAGTAAATATTGTCTTTACACCATGTCGGTACATCACTTATTTGTCTTGTTTCTGTAGCAAAAAAAAAATCATCATTAAGGCAACTTTTGTATGTCTTGACAATTTTACAAACATGTTAAATGTTTAAATGGCTGAAAATGAGCTTATATTAAATTGTTTTAAGATTTAGCACAGCCTTAAACACAAGATTCTTGTTATTGAAGCATTTTATGTTGTTTTTCCTCTAGGAGTTGGTCTTCACGCCATGTTGTCAAAAATGTGTTTCCTTGTTTTATTTTTGTTTGTTTTACTGCAATAAAACCACACCTAGGTAGCCTCCTCTGACTGCTAAGCTTAAGAAATTCCATTGGAACAAAATAAGACAAAACGGTATGTTTTCTAAAAATGGCTCCAAGACCAGAAAATGCTTACATTATATCCTATAGTTTATTTTCTATTGGTAAAATAGCTGAAAGTACTTACATGTTAAAATTGACAAGAATGATTAGTTTAGCAGGGTGTTAAACACAAAATTATTATTTGAGCATAATTTGTTTGATAATTTCCATTATAGAGGTGTTTATCTTCATATTATGCTTGAAAAAGCACTGTTTTCCTTGTCTTTTCTAGGTTTTTATTGCAAAAAAAATAGAAAATATGTTTATTTCATTTCTAAATAAAAGAAAGCACTTCCATATAGACGAGCAAAAAGCAAAAATAAGTAAGAGCAAAAAGAAGAATAGTCTAATATGATCTGCTTCTTTTTTACAAGACATTAATTAACAATATACATAAAACATTGGTATTTAAAAACCTGTTAGATGTTTGAAATGATACTTAGGCCTAAATAAAGTTGTATTTCATAGTTTAATTTCATATTTATTTATGTAAATTGCAATAGAGTGCATATGTTTTTCTCTCTCTTTCTCTATCCAGTTTGTTGTATTAAAGAGAAAAAATATGGTGGTATCTGCTAGGGCTGGGTAATAAACCAGCTGTCATTTTTAAGTATGGCCTCCAACAATAATCAAAATCAGAAAGTAGAGATACAAGGATAACTGAAATGAGTTAGTCAGGTTTTCTTTATTGATCAATTTTGTGTAACATTATTATTTTATAAATGATTATTTTTCAATTTACTGTCCAGGTGTTAAGAGTTTAAACATGGAGGACTGTAGTAGCAATAAATGCATGTGATGGGAAGTCAGTTGGTAACTGTGTTTTGGTCCAGCTATTAATTTAAATCAAAATAATCTTGATTTTAGTTTTTTCCATAATCAAGCAGTCCGAGTATCTGTGGTAATAAACAAAAATGACTTTATATCGGGGCAAAAAATACACCAGATGAAGCTGTTTGTCTTGAATAATGCCTGAAGTTTAAAGCCCCATCAGACTATACTTTTTATTAGACTGAGTAACAGGAAAATACTTTGGGTTTTATCTGAAAATTAGCACAGTAACTATGATATCCAGACTTTGAGGAGACGTTGTAAATTTTGGCGATAAAGAAGTAAACAGCTCGTAAATTGACCATGAAGAACTACAACACACTGAGTAGATGACTAATATTTTCTGTTACAGTTCATATTTTTTATATTTTTCTTTTAAAATTAGGAATATTTAAACTCAAAAATTCTGAGTTTGTTGTATTTTTTAATTTTTGTCTTAAAAAATCAGTGGATCCTTATTTATATCTATGCTGTTGTATTTATGTAATTGTTCAGGAAAGATTACTTTAGCAGAGCTTGTAAACAAAACTTAAGTTATTTCAGCCTATAATGTTTTCTTTCCCTTTAAAGAAGGTGTTTTGGATGTGGTGGCCGGGCCCACAATGCTGTCTTCACGGGGGCCTAGTATTTGTGGTTACTCCCCTGGGTGAATTAACATTTCAGAATCAGAATTAGAATCACAATTTGTATTTATTGCCAAGTATATTTGCACATAAAAGGAATTTGACGTGGTAAATTGGTGCAAAACAATCAACATATAATAAGAATAAAAAAAAAAGAGTCAGGAGGAATTAAATAAAGTATAAAAATGGATAGAAATAGTGCAAAATTGATTTCGGTATAGATAAAAAAATATATATTCAATAGACACAAAAAAAAAATAAAAACGCAACCAAACAATGTATACAGAAGGTTCAGTGAAGGAGCTGTACACATGAGTATGAACTTTTAGGAGTATAAGTATGATATTTTTTTTTTTCCGGTAAAGAAGGTGTTTGGGCTGTGGTGGTGGGGCCCACAGTATTGTCATTAAAGGGCCCCACTATTTCTGGTTGTGCACCTGGGTGGATTAGCTTTGGTGTGGATATTGTCTTAGTAAAACCAGAGTGAGCAGAGTTGTTATTCCCAGCTCCTTATTTTCTTTTACAAAATCTAATGACCGAAAGGCTTTAGATCTCTGAATATTGTATGTACTATGCTTTGTGTTATGAAACACGGTTGTGAGTCTTGATCTTGTTTTCGGTTGTTTTTTTTTTTTTTTAATTCACAAAGTCTGAAAGAAAAAAGAACTCAAAGCTTTTATAACCAAAGTTTTTTCCATGTTTCTGCTGTATTATATAAACGTATTTGAGTGTTTGTTGAGTCAGCCTGCAGCCCATGTCATGACACTCTGTGATTGATTGACCTGGTCTGGTGACTGTGAGGAAAGCCGTCTCCAGTGATTACCTCTTCAGAAGTAATCAAGTCCACATCATTGACTCTCTGTTGACTGTTTGAGCTACTCAGGCTGCTCACAGACCCTCCTCTCAGGGTTTTGATCAGCTGTGATCAAACCCAGAGCCGTTCACGCCTCCTGAAATCAAAGAAAATCTTAAACATATTTCTCAGTGTTTTCTAAATAAGCTTAAAGAGAACCCTCCACTGACCTGATGAGATCTTCTCCTCTTGTTTTCTTGCTGTTTCAGACTCCTCACCAGCTGAGAGCGCCAACATGAACGCCCCCGGTCACCTGGGGGCGGGCAGCCTGTGTGCCATATGTGGAGACCGAGCCACGGGCAAACACTACGGGGCGTCCAGCTGCGACGGCTGCAAGGGCTTCTTCAGGCGCAGCGTCCGCAAAAATCACATGTACTCGTGCAGGTGAGGGCGGAATATTCACTTTTTTTAGGTTTTTCCTGCTATTTTTGATTTCACCATCAAACAAAACATGACACATAGTTCTCAGCTACATCTGCAGTGTTTGCTTAGAGAACAATGAAAACCTTTTATTACTCGAAAGGCAATAAATAAATAAAAAACAGAGTCCGACTGCTCCTAGAGATGCAGCAAAGTAGACAGTGGCATTATCAGTTGGTTTACACAGTAGGGCTGGGCAATATCTCATTTTTTAAATGTTTATTCTAAGACAAGATTTGGGTAGGACACATTTTTTTGGGTCATAAAGTGATGCTGATGTTGTTAGACAAAAAAAACACACACAAAAATATAAAAAATGCTAGTTCTGTTGACCAGCCTGGGTTAAAATCTATCCTGTGGCCAGTTTACAGAGCGTCCTCTCTCTCTCGCCCCCTCTCACAAGCCTATCCACTGTCTATCTCTCTCCTATCAATAAAGACACAAAAATAATCTTAAAAAATCAATAATAATAAAAATAAACTATTCATCAAGCTAACTATGTAGTAAAAAGAATCAAATAGGAACCATTGACAGTAAAGTGCTTATGGAGCTCATGACCGTCAATATAAAGCCCTTCTCTAGATTAAGGAAACATTATTTTACTCATTTAAATCATTTAGTTACTATTTTTATGGATTTTATTTTTATTTTCAGGAAGGTCACTGTCATGTCATAATGTATGTGCTGACATTGTGTATCTGTAGGTTCATAAAAGCTCCTGTTTGGATTTGGCATAAACCAACCGTATTTTGGGTCAGTTTTTTTAAGGACAGTATCAAGATATAATTTTTTAAATACCATTGAGATATGAATTTGCTCCATATTGTCCAGGCCTAATAGTAGCTAGCTTCATATCTCAGTATACCACTACTTCACACAGCATTTTCTGGATCTAATTTGTTGCATCCCAGAAAAAAAGTGGTCTGTGTGTCACAATCAGCATCCATTCAAAATCTGAAATGAACTAAGAGGCTTGTGACTAACCAGGACCAGAGCGCTGATGTTAGAGTGAGGACCTTAATCAAACTAAAGGAGTTACTACCTTCACTAAGGAGGTTATGTTTTAACTGCTGTTTGTGTGTTCATTCGTCTGTGAGCAGGATCACTCAAAAGCTCTCAATGGATGCTGATATTTTCAGGGGATGTTCATCATGGCACAAAGGAGAAATGGTATGATTTTGATGGATATTCTTATCCGAATGTGAAGCCAGGGATCTAAAAATAATTGTTAACATGGCATGATAGGGCAATTTTCCACATTTTTGATATCTAGAAGTGCTCAAAGAGCGCAAACCTTCATAGAACTGGATTCTCATCACTACCAAAATCAAACTTCTTCTCTGCTGTGCCATGACCAACATTCCCTGAAAATTTCATTAAAACCCACAGATAACTTTTTGGCAATAATGTGGAAGACTTCCTTATCTTACAATGTTAACAAATCATTTAGAGAATTCCTTGATCCACATTCATGTTCTTATCACCTCCAACAATAAATCAATTCTTCTCTTTGCCATGAAAAACATTCCCTGAAAACTTCACCGAAAACAATTCTTTGTGAACTTTTTGAGTTATTGTGCTCACAGACGGAAAAACAAACGCCGGCAGAAACATCGCCCCCATGGCGGAGATAATAACTTGGTTAACAATGTGAGAAATACTTTGGTGGAGGTTTGTGCTCTAAGAGCACTTCTAGCTATTATTATTTTATAATTATCATCAGTATTCCAGCTAATTAATTGCTGATTTGGCAGCTTTATGTACATACATATCGAAAAATCTCAATCCAGATAATTTATTGTGAAGGAAGGACGTGCTTAAGAGAATGTGGATAACTTCTGACAAAAACAAAGAGTACCTGGAATTTTTGGTCTAACTTGAAAACTAAACTGCCTAAAAACAAGTGTTCTCTTGAGCTTTTAATGAAAACATATTAAAAATTATTTTGTGTATTCTCATTTAGCTAAAATACTTAGAGGTATCAGTTTTGGTCTACTTTGGTCCCCACTGCACATTATTTTCATGACGAGTGAACTGACAGAGAATTACAGAGAAGTCTGAATTAAAATGTCATTCTTTTTATTAAGTAAGAACATTTTCAGACAGAAACAATTAAGAAGCAACAAAAGCTTCTTTAGCCTTTAAACTGTAAAGGATAAAATTTTGGTAAGAAAGTTTTTGTTATTAAAACCTGTAGATTCAACCAAACTCCAGATCAAACATTGTGCAGCTTTTTTTTCCAACCGCTGAAACAAACGTGTCGACTTCTTCTGCAGGTTCAACAGACAGTGCATCGTGGACAAAGACAAGAGGAATCAATGCAGATACTGCAGACTGAAGAAATGCTTCAGAGCGGGCATGAAGAAAGAAGGTGAGAGACTTTTTATCCGCACTAAACAAACTGACTTCATCCATTTCTCTGCATGAAAATAACAAGTCCTCACAAACAGACTGCTCCAGTTTAATCAGCAAATCACGGCGGGAGTGTGAGCCCTGCGCTCTGAATCGAGTGTCGCAATCCTCATGAGAGCAGCACTTTGTTAATGTTCACTCCGCGCAGAGCTGGAGACTCTAACCAGCTTATGCTGAGCAAACATTTCCAAGCAATAATAGCCATATACTGATAAACATGACAACCTTGGAGAAGCTATTTTTCTTTTAAATGATTCTGAAATCTTTGAGCAACAAGGAGAGGATCAGACGGATTATTGTGTGGCTGGGAGTTTTATTTATTTTTGTGCAAACTGATTCTCTGAGACAAGTTCAGTATTTGGACAATGCATTTGAGTAATCAAAAGCTAAAGCATTGTGGTAATTATAACTCATAGTTTCTCTGTCTATACACCTTTCTTTTTGTTTTGTACAGTACTTGTGTTTGCAGCATGTTAACAGTGAATCAAGATGAATTCGAAAAACTATTTTCTGCACCAAAAAGGCACAAAAAGAGAGCTCTTCATTTAGTAGGTCAACCTAAAGTTAGCATCATTCATCACCATCAAAAAGCTGTTGAGACATCTGCCCCATTGTCCTCTTGTTTGTGTGTTAAGCCATTTAACTGAGCATTTAAAGGGATACGATGAAATTAATTTTTTCTGATGCTAGCAAGGAAGGCTGTCATCACAAAGTGGGTTGGGATTGAAGCTCCATCTGTTCAGTGGAAATCTCTGAAATATGATGTTATTACCCTGGAGAAGTTGAGACATTACATCAGAGGAAAGTCTAACCTCTGACGTCTTTTTCTGCACATGCTGGTCACTTCAGACTGAAGTCTGATGGCGGTCATATTTAAATAATAATGTGAACAGCCACGCAAAAAAATGGATTAAAGAAAAAGTCAGAATTGAGCCTCGAGACCTGCTGTGTGGAGGTAACCTAATACTGATGACTTTTAATCTTTGTGGCCCATGTCAGCCATTTGTTAGCAGCTCTTTCAAGCTTCAAAACCCTCAAGTTATTCACCTCCAGATGTATTTTATGTCTTAGAAAAAATGCTTCAAAATTTCTTTAGTTTGTGTTTACCTCAGACCATATTCTTACTTAAAACTCATTTTAAAAATCCCAAAGACCTCAAGACATTTGTCCCTCAGGCCATCAGACTGTACAACTCCTCACTGCGGGGAGGAGTAACAGGAAGACTGTGGGCGGGAAGGAGCAGTAGACATATTTTTGTTTTGTTTATATTTATTTTATATTTGTATATATCGGTTTTTATATATATTTCTGTCTACCTTTCAAACTGCTATTGGAATCCAAATATCCCTGAGGGAGTTTCCCATAAAGTACTATCTAATCCAATCTAATTTTATCTAATCTAATCTAATCTAACATGGAAGTGCTGAAATCCTGAGTCATGTTTGTGCTGTAGAATCATTACTGTCCCACTTTATTCATATGAGGGTAGCTAACAGCTAACTTCAGCTTCTTTTGGCAGTAACAAAAAGGTGTTAAAGCATGACCTTTCAAACTATGTCTCCATCCAACAGGGTAAGTATGCTCATAATTGGATTTTTCCAAATATATATATGTATTTCCAAAGTCATTATTGCTGATACCAAAACAGCTTTGTTTTTTTAGTACATTTTTTTGGACATTTTATGCCTTTATTGACAGAGTAGAAAGACAGTGGATAGTCCTCTGAAAGGGTAGGGGGTTGAGACACCCTGCAGAAGGGCCTAATTCATCAGAACTGCTGTCTTTATGAATTGATATATTCATGTAGAGCAGGTTCACTGTTTATTGTCAGTTCTGGTATTGTAACTGAGATGCTCTGCCAGGTAGCCTAAATAAAGGTGACTGCATTTCACACAAAAGTTCAATTTGTTTATGTTCATTTATACATTCAGACTTTACTAGCATTCAATAAAGGGTTATTAGATGTTTCATTTTATCCAAGTGTACAACATGACTTCAGAAATTCAAGGAAACATAAAAAACGCCTTACACTTTACACTTCATATTTTAGTCGACTAAATCTACAGTAGAGTATGTCAACTAAAACTAGAATAGAATAGAATAGAACAAACCTTTATTCGTCCCACACGGGGAAATTTGCAAACTAGACCAAAAGAAAACAATTTCAATGACTAAATTATGACTAAAACTTAAAGATATTTTAGGCAAAAGACTACAACTAAAACTAAATAAAAAAGTGCTGTCAAAATTAACACTGAGCCAGAGTGCCTGAAGAGAACCCACAAATGCTCAGGGAGAACATGCAACTTTACGGGGGATCAAACCAGCAACCCTCGTGCTGTGAGGCCCTACAGATTCTTCAAATACATAAAATGGATTCACACATTGGTGGTTGTTGCTGATGCTCATAGTACATCTACTCTAAAACTGTGGTGCGTTCACTGCCCTGTTTGTCTGCTGCAGAATGAATAAAAGCTTCACTCTGTGTTTCAGCCGTGCAGAATGAAAGAGACAGAATCAGCACGAGGAGGTCGAGTTATGAAGACAGCAGTTTACCATCCATCAACGCACTCATCCAGGCAGACGTGCTGTCACGACAGGTAAGGCCCTCTTCTTCACCTAACCACGATCAATCAGACCTGACAGGGCAGCAAATGACTTCACCCCTTTCTCCTCTTCCCCGTCTAGATCACCTCTCCTGCCCCCATACTGAACGGCGACATCAGGACCAAAAAGATCGCAGCTATCACAGATGTGTGCGAGTCCATGAAGCAGCAGCTGCTGGTCCTGGTGGAGTGGGCCAAGTACATCCCGGCCTTCTGTGACCTGCCCCTGGACGACCAGGTAAGATTCGTACAGACGCAGAGTACACACAGGTGAGGACACTCTGGTCACTCATCAACCAGGAGGTAACGAGGAGAGAGCCTGCAGGAGCACACGGGGACAGACTGACAGACAGAAATACAGACGATAACTGAAAAAGAATACGTGGTCTTGAAGGACATGTTTTTCTATCTTCAGGTTAAAGCCTAAATTCTTCATCCTTGGTGGTTAATGTGTTTTAATCCTGAGTTAGAAAATGATGAGCTGGTTTTAAAGTTATATCCCTCCTCAGGAATCATTGCAGAATCATTAACCGCGTCATCACTGAGCCCTAGTAACTGATTTGCTGATGTCAGGTTGGTGAGGAAGCGAGTGTTTCCAACCAGAATTTTCTCTTTCTCTCTTTGGAGCAGCTCCAGCTTTTTTAACTTATTTTATTTTTATTTATTTAACCAGGAAAAAAAACTCAGCAGCAGCACGGTTAACATAGTTTCTTACAATAACAACAACACCTACAAATAAACATGACAAGTTTAGCACTTAAGGTACAATGAAAAAATAATAAAGACTAAGCTTGAGAGCTACCCTAAAGATGAGGAGTACTATGGAGGGCTACTTGCTTGATTTAATGTTCTTAAGTAATAAAAATGTAATAATTTAACAAAAAATAATAAATATTAAGCATTTGATAGGCTACATGTGGCATGTGTGTTTACTTTTTTGCTTTTATTTTTCTATTTATAATACTACTACTTCTACTAGTACTAATAATTATAATAATAATAATAATACACTTTATTTAAAAGCACCTTTCAGGACCCTCAACAACACTGAATAAAGTTTAAAAAACACAGCAACAATAGCCCAATAAAATCAGCTAAGCACAACAGACAAAACAGATCTGGGGATGTAAATGGCAAGTTGTGTAAGTATGATTTATTAGCAAAACATACAATTGTAATCTATAAAAATGTCTATTTATTTCAAGATGACAAAAGTGGAACAGACCACAACTACTCACTGCTGTTGTTAAGAAGAGGGATTAGAACATCTGATTAAAACAAAATCAGCCTTTAAGTAGTAGTAAGAACTATTGTAAATTAAAATTCATATTTAATTATTAATGAGAACTCAAATGCCAGTACTTAACTTGATACTGGTCTGGATTTGGCCTGCACAATATGAGAAAAACATGCACTGTAAAATAAGAGACCTTTGCTATTGAAAAATGGAGCCAGTGCTTGAAAACTGCAGTACCTCGAGTGACCACTAGAGGCTGTCTGCAGGAGCATCGGAATCACTTTCACACTTTATGTTGAAAATACGATTTTTACAGCAGGTTTACAGACTGATTCAACAAATGGTTAGGCCTGAGTAGTTCATGCGTAAAAGTCCTCACAGGGACATAAAGAGTTATTATTGCTTTGCTCACTTGAGAAAAAATTTCTGTTTCAGGTGGCGCTGCTGCGAGCTCACGCTGGGGAACATCTTTTGCTTGGTGCAGCAAAGAGATCCATGTTATACAAAGACATCCTCTTATTAGGTAAGGACGACACAGAAAGAAACATTTACAAACTAACACTGCTGTGTATACGCTGGATATACACTCTGCCATTTCAACACAATTCTGACCTGAACTTTTGGTTGAATGTCTGATTTGAGTCGAGGGAAGTTTCAGCCTGACCGTCAGCTCGAAACTGTCCAGTGTATTCCCAGCTTTATTCATTAGTGAAAAAAAAGGAATAAGGCCGTTTTCTTATCTTGGACCCTCAATGTGTGACTCTCCTACAGGAAACGACTACATCATCCCCAGGAACTGTCCGGAGCTGGAGGTGGGTCGAGTGGCGGTGCGGATCCTGGATGAGCTGGTGCTTCCCTTCCAGGAGCTCCAGATAGACGACAACGAATACGCCTGTTTGAAAGCCATAGTCTTCTTTGACCCGGGTAAGGCTATCGACTGATCTTTGTGATATGTTTTACCAACATCAGTAGGGCGTCCAAAAGAGATTATTCAAGATGTTTCACACTAACAGTAAATTACAACACATCTCTTATGCAGATGCCAAAGGTCTCAGTGACCCCGGTAAGATCAAGCGGATGAGATACCAGGTCCAGGTCAGCCTGGAGGACTACATCAACGACCGGCAGTACGACTCCCGGGGACGCTTCGGCGAGCTGCTCCTGCTGCTGCCGACGCTACAGAGCATCACCTGGCAGATGATCGAGCAGATCCAGTTTGTTAAGCTCTTCGGCATGGCCAAGATCGACAACCTGCTGCAGGAGATGCTCCTTGGAGGTGAGATCTTTGAGACCATTCAGAACTAAAGTTTTAGGCCCCATTTACACGACAGCGTTGTCACCTGAAACAAAACGGTTACTCCTGTGTTTTTTCAAAAGCGCTCTGCGTTCACACGGATCTGCGAGAACGACTGAAAATGCTGTAACGTGCATGCCAGGCCAGTAGTTGGCGATGTAGGTTTGTAGTGAAACAGTGGTGTTTCAACACACGTCTGCGCACTAGCGCAAACAAACTTTTCAAACACAACAATAGCGAGTGGACACACAAAGACGCAGGAGTTTTTTCTGGACAGATGACGAAGTTGGGCTGCTACTGGACGTGGCGCTCAACTATAAAACCACCAAATGTCAGGAGAATGTTGACTGGGGGCCTTCTTTTTCTTCTTCTTTATTGTTAAATGGCGGTTGGCAAACCAACTTAGAGGCGCATCACCGCCACCAACTGGAGTGGAGTGTGGAACAGGGAGATTTGTGGTTGTTCCAGAGTACTGCGCATGTGCCCCGCGTCATCGTTTTCCCTGGTGCTGATTCCTGTTTACATGGAAGCTAATACGAAAACATTTTCAAAACTTTTCACTCTGAACCCTTGTTTCAAAAGTTTGCGGATTCAGGCACTCCGGGGACCGTTTTCGTGTAAACAGAAGGCAAAAACGTCATTAAAACTCTCCATTTTCTGCTGTATTCGTTGTCATGTAAATGGCTCCTAATTTTGAGCCTTAACCTTTGAGTGAATGAGCAGGTCCTGGATGACTGTAGTTTTGTGTTTATGTCCATGATTAATGTGCAGAGGCTGTTGTCATGGAAGCTGGTGGCTCCTTCCCTCCTTGTCATTCCCCATTGTCCCTCTCTAGACAATTCCTGATTCTATCTTCTGCCTTTTCTACCTGAGTAAAGACAAAAAGCCTAAATATGAATCTTAATTTGATGAATTTGATGCATTTCAAACAGTTAGGTTTAAGGATTGTGGTTGTTTTTCAGTGTCTGCTCCCCAGTTTCCAACACTCTCCCCTGTCCTGTCATCTCTGTACTGAAGGCATAAAAGCTCCAGATCTTAAAATCAGACTCCACAGTTATCATCCACGTCTACCATAAACAGGACTGTGACCTTCTTTTAAGAAGCCAATGGAAACTAAAGTCCTCAGTCGCCTTCTTTCTTTGTAACTTAGGGTCTTATCTTCTTATTGGTGAGCGTCTTGAAAGCATTACAAAAATCTTTCAATCCAAGACTCTGGTTTTGAAATTTAATTTCCTGAGTGTGTTCAGATTGTAAGTCATTAAGCTGAAGTATTTATGACAGAGCTAATGCCATTTCCAGAATCGTGCAACTCTTATTCAGCAGTTTACCCCCCAGGCTTGCTTGGCCAAGTAGACAGGTTTTGTAGACTGCAGGGATTATTTATGGAGAGTTTGTTTCAGCTCTGCAGGAAGTTTCCAGTAGTTTATGCTACAGTACAGCATGTTGCCTTCACAACTCTGAGTTGAAACAGCTGCATCGTTGTTTAACCTGCATGTGTATGACGTCAGGACACGAAACTTAAACTTCAGTATGATACTCAAGAAATATCATACAATAATTGTTCTTCTTTCGACACTATTTACCATAAAAAAAAGGAGTCGTCCAAGGCCTCCAACCTGCTTTAATTTACCAAAAATGTCCTGCAATGGACAAGAATGATGACAGATTTGTGCAACTGAGACAGTTTATGTTTTTCACATTTTCACTCTCTCTTGTTGGCTAGATTTTTTTATTAGATTTGATTCTTATTAACAGCAACTTAAGTTAAAATAAAGAAATTATACCAAAAAGCATCAAGTATGGAATATTCTCACAACCTTAGTTAGGATGGATATGAATTTGCTACTTGGCATTGAGTTTCACAGGAGAGGCTTCTTGTTGCAGCCAAACTTAGCTCAAAGTTCAACCATCAATCAATTTTTATTTGTGTGGCTCCAAATCATAATAAATGGTATCTCCAGACACTTAACAAAAGAGCAGGTCAATGCTATACGCTTCTTCTGTTTATAAGTATTTTTTATTTTATCTTTATTATTAATTAATTTAGTTTTTCAGTGTTAAACCCAGCATGAGTCCACCATGAGTTCAGCACTTTGTCAAAATCAGCAACAGTTACAGTTTAAGAAAAAACTCTGTTTAGCAGCAAGAAGACTTGAGCAGATCCAGACCATCCACTGAAACCAAAGGAGAGATTTACTTCTGCACAACACAAAAATGTATAAAAACTTAATCACTAACACCTAAAATGAACTGTTCTCCTGGTCTTGCTTTTCTTTTTTCTTTGTGTTAAAGTATTGAGTCAAATTATTTATGTGTTTAAACCTCATTGGCAAAAGAAAAAGTTCTCATTCTTGAAACAGTTTGTTTTCAATCTTATTTTTGTAGACGCAACAAGACTTTACTTCCATATCCTTAAATCCAGTATGTACTACTTAAGTCAAAGTTTCCTAAAGCTTCATATGTTTGTGTTTCTTCTCTCAGGTTCTGCGAACGAGGCCCCTCATGCCACCCACTCTCTGCACCCTCATCTGGTTCAGGAGCACCTCAGCAGCAACATCATACTGGCCAGCAGCATGCCAACACCCATCCACAACGGTCAAATCTGTAAGCACAGAACACAATAGTTTTAGATTTTTGAGTTAAAAAATGTTTAAAAAGGGGGACTGCATTATAAACAGCAATGTATAGTTATTAGAATATGAGGCTTTGCTATAGAAACATAGCAAAGAAGTAAATTAATCACTTGTTTCACATGAACAAGCAGTGCTTTCTTGCTCAGCATGTACATTTTTTTTAATCTTATTTTTTTGTTTTTAAATTAACCTTTAGTTTCCTAGGATTTAATTAAACATTAAATAAGCATTCAGGTGTCCTCTAAAATCCTCTAAAATAATACAACACTCTAGTTTAAGGTATTTCTGTAAACCAGACCAAGATATTCAAGCGAAGACAGACCGAGCAAGTTTGAGGAACAACAAACAATGAATTCAAGAGATCGAAGGCCTCAGCCATGAGCAGCTTTTGGTGCCATCAGGGTACATTTCTCTCACTTTATCTCCATTTTCTTACAGTCAGATGATACTAAAGCTTCCCATCATCTCCGAGTGATTGTTGATAAATTTGTGTTAAAAAGTTTGATTAATTTTGAAGACACGTTAAAAGTAACTACAGTAAAAAATAGGCCTACACAATTTGAGAAAAACAGGCTGCATGTGATGCTGTCATTCAATAATCCAATAACAATAAAGATTGTGATAATATAATAAAAGATAAAGAGTACTTTACAGCTTTAACTGTGCTGTTCACTGTGTTTTATAATCATTTAGAGCTGTAACATGTTTTTCCGAGTCTAAAAGAAATCCACACTTTTTATATTTTAAGGTATCTTATAACCAGCTTTAGCTTCATCTTACTGCACCAAAAAGTGTAAAAGCAGGACTGTTGGGCTACAAAAGATGTTTGACCACATTAAAGAGTTATTTGTAATTATTGTGATAACTTCAGGCTGTTGTTATGTGTTTGTTGTTGAGGTTCATAGCGTGACACCGATAAAATCACAATTAATTTCACAGCTCAAGGAAGTAAAGATCCTGTAGTTGTTTATTAAGTCTGCTTCATACTTTTGTCACAATATAGAAATATGGTATTGCCCATGATGTTTTTTCTAAAATATGGGCTTTAGATAAACAGACTTTAAATGCAAAAAATAATTTAGTTTTGATACTAGGATTCAGTGATAATCATTTGTGTTTACACCCTCAGAAACTTAAAGCATTATGCATAACTGCAAGCAGTTTATATCACAGAAAAAGATGTGTTGATAGTTTTCCTACTGTTCTTTAAACCAAATCATAGAGCAGCAGTGTGAAGTTTTTGTCTATCAGGTTTTCATTAAAAGTTATCGATCTGAGTGACCTGAAGTCGATGACATTCAGATACACAGACTGGTAAATTTCCCTGCTCCATGTGCAGCCTAGTCAGGAAGCTGGAAGGACAAACAGGCTCGGCAGAGTAATCCTCTAAGTGCTCATTGGAAACTAATCTGGCTTATTTTGTCAAAGAGAACTTCTGTTATTCTTTCTTAACATGTTTAATGCTCTGAGAAATTTCACAAAGTGCTTATTCCTCATCTGAAAATTATGTTGCCCCAAGTTATACCCTTTGAATATACACCTGCTTATGCTGCACTTTCCTCTCTCTCTCCAGCTCTAACTTGCTCCTGTTCTACTTTTCAGCCACTCCTGAAACCCCGATCCCGTCTCCGCCCACCGCGTCCAGCTCAGAACATTACAAAATGGCTCAGGGGGTCATAGCCACGGTGCCCAAGCAGCCGACCTCCATCCCTCAGCCGACCATCACAAAGCAAGAGGCCATCTAACGGCCTGCAGCGTCGCTGTTCCTTCAGTCAAACTTAAAAATGCATTTGTGTACAATTAGCGCTGAAAAGCTGTGGACTGGACCGAAACAATAAAACATGCTGTGTGTAGAGTGTAACTCCAGGGTTCCCACATGTTCTGGAAATCTAAGATCAATTCTTAGTCAGAGACATCGCATGAAAAATGAGATAAGAGGCGAAAAGTTGTGGAAAATCTTTTTCCATCTTGATAAAATCTTGAAATAGTGTTTAAATTTCACATCAGGCTTTGCTCAAACTATGGTGGACACTGAGGTGCAACACTCAATCACAAAATTCAAGTACACAACAACAACAACAAGAAAAAACACAACAGAAACTAATAAATAGCAACAACATAATTTGAAACTTTACAAATAAAATAAACAACAAGACATTGTTATCATTTAAGAAAAACATCTTTACAAGTGCTATTTTGACCCTGATTTTTTATTATTATTTGTTGTGTTTTAGACATAAGTTGTGTTTTTACACTTAGTTTTTTGTGTTTTTTAGTTTGTTGTGTTGGCCTTTGTTTTATATTCTCTTATTTGTTCCTGTATTCTCTTTTCTTTTTGTTTTGTTTTTTTATCCAACTTGTTGTTGTGTATTTTGTTTTTGTGTTAGATATTTGGTTGTTTTTTAATTATTTTTCTGCCCTCTTTTCAATTGTTGCTGTGTCTTCATATTTACAAAACAAAGTTGTGTTTTGCAGTTCAGGGCCACCATAAAAACAGGTGACACTAAATTGGCTAAACTATTGATTGTAATTTAAAATGTTGATGGTAGTCAATGGAAAATAGTATTTAAAAAAGGCTGCACACTTGCAGGAGCTCCAGGAGTAAAAATATACTTCAAGAAAAAAACAAATATGACATTAAGTTGTGCAAGAACATTTATTCTTCTCTTGTTTCCTCCCTCAGTGCATTAGGTTCATAAGTGACTTTAAATTGCCTTCAGGAATATGTGAATGTAGAGTGACTGCTTGCCTGTCTCTACATGTTGGCCCTATGATTTGTTTGTAACAAGGGCACACCCCACATTACGCCCAATGACAGCAGAACAAAAGAATAAGAGTTGCTGTCAGTATCTCAGATTTTATAGGAGGTTGATCAAAAATACAAAAGTTTGACACAAGAACATTTTAGTCTCACACCTCAGGAAAATGGCCGCCGTGGTGTTATGGTCCATTTGTCATTCGTAAGCATTTAAGGATTCTTGGTTTCATCTTTTCCTGCACATCCTTTGAATCAGCCAGCTAAACTCTCACGTAGAAAATCCTGAGAAACAGTTAGAAAAGGATTTCCAGGACAGAGTGGGAACCCTGAATTACGATGACGTCCCTCACAGGTTTCTCTTTCTTCAGGGATCGATTCAGTCAATCATGCAGCTGCAGTCAGTCTCAGCTAAAGCCAGAGAAAAAGTTAGCATTTAGCCTCTTCAGATATGTGGTTGTTCTGTAAGATTAACACATAGAAGCATATTGTTGTGTAAATAATTTGATTATTGGGAAACAAACCGTCCTTTAGCTTGGCCTCAGTGTGAGCAGTAGGGCTTCTGTTCGGCGTGGTGCCTCCATCACGTCTGATTTATGAATGTTACAACAGGCCTTACTTTGTTATTTAGTGCTGCACAGTGTTTTATTTAAGCTCATCAGTGATAAAATGTGAAAACTTTTGGGCAGATTTTCATTTTATCAAGCTAAAGAAAATGACTTGTGTGACTTCAGAATCTTTAAAGCATCTGTTGTTTGCTCGGCGTGATTAAAAGAGCGTTAGTTAAAATGTTAGACGGCCGAGAGTCTCGGTGCATCAGCGCCTGGTGTCACTTTGTAAAAGTCGCAGGCAGACACGCTGAGGAGGTTTCCCAATAATGTGTGGTACTTGTTTTTAAAAAAGTGTATTCTATTTTTTGTTTAGTACTTTGTCACGGTTTAACTGATGGAGTAAATTGTGCCTTTAAACCTGTACTGCCTTACAAAAACAGGACATGTTTGCCTTTTAATGTGAAGATGAATTAATAAATCTTAAGGTCTATTTTTACATCGCTTTTCTCCTGGATGTTTGTTTTTATATTGAAAACTTAGTTTAAGGAGGACTATCATTGCACACACTTACCATCTCACTTTTAATGAGATGTTGTCCAGATGAATGTGAAATACGTCCCACTGATGTGTGAAACAGTCCAGCAGTTAATGTTTATTACAAACAAAATGACAGGCCTGATGCTCAGTAAGAATTTTTGTATTAATAAAATTAATATGGGGCGGCACGGTGGTGTAGCACGGTGGTTCAATCCCTGTGTCGGGGCCTCTCAGTGTGGAGTTTGCATGTTCTCCCCGTGCATGCGTGGGTTTCTCTGGGCACTCCAACTTCCTCCAACATACCAAAACATACTCATTATGTTGATTGGTAACTCAAAATTGCCCTTAGGTATGAGTGTGAGCACAAATGGTTGTCTGTCTCTCTATGTGGCCCTGTGACCCCAAAAGGGATAAGTGGTGTAGATGATGGATGGATGGATGGATGTGCTCTTTTCTTGTGCATGTCTCAGTGATCAATTCACACACTCTCCTAAGGGTGGGGAAATGTATCCACATTTTTAGATTTATATCCATATATTTACAAATAAGATTCATGATAAGGCAGTATAGCTCATTCTAACATACATATGTTTCTGTTTTACCTTGGAAAGCCAGATTTAAGCCAGATGTCATGTCCGTCCTCAGGCACAGTGCCGGCCAGTGTTGATTTTGACAGCACTTTTTTAATTTAGTTTTAGTTTTAGTCTTTTGCCTAAAATATCTTTTAGTTTTAGTCATCTAAATAGTTTTAATTTTAGTCTGGTTCTAGTTGATGAATTTTCACAACAATTTTAGTCGAAGAAATCCACTGTAAATTAGTCGACTAAAATATGAACTGTAAAATGTAAGGCCTTTTTATGTTTCCTTGAACTTCTGAAGTCATGTTTTACACTTGGATCCCGCCACCACCAAGCTAAGGCAGCTGTGACTGGATGTCCCTCTTAACTCATCCAACCTTTCCAAACAACCAAAGTAGCTGTGATTGGATATATTCCTAACTTGTCCCTACTTTCTACATGACCAAATTAGGTCTGATTGGATTTTGTCTCTGTCAGACATTTTATTTGTTGATGAAAATGTCAGTTAATGTAGTTTAGTTTTCGTCCATGTGCTCTTGTTTTTATTAGTTACTGTCTAGTTTTCGTCAGGGGAAAATAGGTTGTTGACGAAAATAATTGGTCAACAAAATTAGACGATACAGACAAATGCTGAGGGCGCTGTGGCGATCAGGTGAAAATTAACCTTCAACGTAATTATATTGAAACTAATTATTACCATTAACTCTTAATATGGAAAAGCTCACATTGATTCAAAAGTAAAGCAATAAATATTACTACAAATGATAATACCAAATAAGTCAGTTTTTTGTTTTTGTTGACATGTAAATTGAATGACATGTCATCTTATAAATTAAAGACAATGGTAAAAACAATGCTATTCGATATCTTTTGTTAGCGTATGTAAATCGCTGATGGAGGTGGGCGCCATATAAAGTCTCGTCTAGGGCCCCACATTGGGTAGGACCGGCTCTGCTCAGTCAGACTTGTCTAAGATCAGATCTACTTCTAAACATTTAGTTCTGCTAAAAGTGAAAATAGTAAGTGAAATCTCTTAAATCACTTCTAAAACCTCACTAATGTAGACTTACTCTCACCTTATTTCAGATTTTATTCAACTGATTTCTTTTTTACTTATTTATTAGATATTTTTTATTTTATTTGTTCCCAGCTGCTTCACTCTTTTTGCTCATTTCTTATCACTTTCCTTCATCAGCCATCTTTTATTTTACTCATCCACTTAATCATTTTTCCATTCCTCGTTCATCTGTTTTAATTTTTTCCTCAGCTTCATTTACCTCCACTGATACATTACCTTCTTTTATATTTTGTCTCATTTTCTTTCTTTGATTCCTAAATACATATTTGTTCTTGTCCTGATGTATTATTACTCTTAGTCCTCATCATAAAGCTGCTTTTCACATAAGTTTCTGATTGATGATAATCACCTTCATTCCCTTCATCTGCTTTATTCTTGTTGTTTACTGACTGACCTGATTGTTCATGTTCAGTTCATTATTCTCTCCCCTGAACTGTCAAAGCACTTTGTGAACATCTGTTTCAAAATGTACTTTATATATAAGGCTATTATTTCTATAATTATTGGTATTATTATTACAAGCCTCTGATTGGCCCATTGTGAACATGACTGACATAATATTCAGTCAGCTTACAGTTTCAGGCTGCATGTCGGTGCCTCACAGAAAGAAAGTTGCTGTTTTGACTCCCAGGGTTTTTTTAGGACTTCTGTGTGGAGTTTGAATATTACCCCCGAGCATGCGAGGGTTTTCTCCAGGTGCTCTGGTTTCCTCCCACAAACCAAAAACATGTTAGGTCAATATTAAGTCTTGATTGTGAATTCTCCCTTAATTTTATGTAATTTAGAAATTGTTTGGCAATTGACAAGTAAAAATTTGTCTTCAAACTGACTTTTTTTCTGATTTTATCACCAAAAAATACCAACATATGGATTATATATTACCATTTCCCTAAAAAAAATTATCAAGACATGATTTTTTGCCCCCGTTGTCCATCCCTACATTAACATTATTGTTGGAACACTGATGAAATCAGACATGTTTGTGAGTCTGTGAAGGATAAAAAAGGTCCAACGTGGCAGTGCAGCCTGTTCACTGATAGCATCGTGTTGCCTAAGAGTGATAAAGTGTCATAAAATCATTATAGATAGCACTGATTCCAAGAGGAAGAAATGATTATCCTCTGTAATTACACTCTTTCGTCAAACTTAAAATAAATCCATGTTGAATTTCATTAAGGTTCAATAGAAGCGGAAAAAAGTCGGACTAAGATACAAGGCATTTAACAATTAAATGACTGGTTAGGATTAAAGAACCCATTTAGTCACCAAAACATCAGACTTGCATGTATAATAGTAAATAGACATATCATTATGCTCTTTTAATCAATGCATTATGGAATTTCAGTAGGAGTCATACCTTGTGGCATCATGAACTCGTACTGCAGCATGCAGTGATGTGCATACAGCAACATGCAGACAAACTCTGCCATCTACTGCATGTTTGTGTTAATGAGAAATGTGGCATGTAAACGAGGAAATTGGACCCCCAGGCAATCTAACCTCGAAAATTCCAGTTATAAAACGACCATGCCTCTTTCTTTTTATTATTTTTCCATAATTAAAAATCAGACTGTCATCTGTAGTGGTTAAAAACAAGAATCTGAAAATGCATGCTCATTATAACAAAAAGCAGACTAAACAGTATTTTATTGTCAGATTATTCCCACTCACAGCATTTTTAATTCAGGTATGTTTAAATCCATGAAAAAACGTGGGAATATTTCAATTCAGTCTTTGTTTAACAGCTCATTCCCCCCAAGTCTCCAGAAAAAGAGGATAAATCCACATTTTTAGAGCCGAATTTCAAAATGTAAAAGCTGAAGACCTTAAGAGGCTAATGTATGTATTTTTTTTCTCTTTGTGTGTGTGTGTGTGTGTGTGTGTGTGTGTGTGTGTGTGTGTGTTTTAAAACACCACCTAACGGTGTTATAACGTGTTTTTCATGTCTTTATTCCAAGTAAAATAATGGGTAAAGACTTCAAGTGAAAGAGCAATATATATTTTTATCACATAACAATTTTTAAAGATAACATGAAATATACACATAGAAAAATACCAATAAGAGAATAAAAATATTATCTATATAAATCACGGCAAGGGTATGCTTGTAAAGCTGGCACAGTCAGTATATAGAAAATGATTTCCGGGACAATGTGTCATAACAATTTATAAATTGTGTGCATTTTATTATTTATTTAGATTTGTGTATTATCTGGGGAGAAATAAACGGTAAAAATGAGAAAATTAAACATAATTATGTCCTTTCCGAGGGGCAGACAACGCTACACCGTCATCAAAACAACAGCCGCACGCACTGCAGCGTCAGCCCCGCTTAAGCCAATCAGAGCGCGTCGTTCATCAACCCGGAAGCAAGATTTTCCTGACAGGTCAGTGGAGATTTTTGACGATGTAGTTTTGGGTCGTTGTAGCTTTGTTTTCATGATATTTAATCACGTTAAAATGGAAACGCATAAAAGACACTTATGTATGTCATAAACTGATGTTGTTAAATATGTGTTCGGGTCAGTATTTAGTCATTATTCTGAGATTACCTCTGTCGCAGCGGCTCTGTTCAGCATCCTGTTTGTTATTCATTCAGCTGAGGCTCTAAATGCTAAACAAACACATTTTTAAAGGTTATGTTTGTTTATATAAGACCTACTGAGACTGTTTAGGACTACGGAGAGATTAACTGGTGATATATTTTCTGCAAGGTTTGAAAAATTGTCGACATTTTGATGCGTTTTTTCGATTTAACGTGTTTATAATCCCTGATATTTCCGATATGTTCATGCAATTTAGATAGAATTTTGGAGTTTGACTGAAATTCAAGAAAATTTAGAACAAGAATGAACGCAAAACTGGTTCTCGGGGATTTCTGTTTCTTTATTTGTAGGATGGATGTGTTTGTGGCCTGAGTGTCCACATTTCCATAAATAGGGATGTCCTGATCAGCTCTTTGGGCACCGATCCTGATATGATGTTCTCTCAGAAGTTCTCTGAGTGCACAAATTGCCACCAAGGCATTTCCATCAGTGTCCCGCGAGTTATTGTCAAAAATGTGGTAATCTTTCCTGGCTCGCACTGCCAACAAATCCTTCAAAAAAATCCTGAATCCACATCCTAGGGCAGACCACCACCAAAATCTCATTATGCCTCCCTTGTGCCATGACCAAAATGCCCTGAAAATATCATCAAAATCCGTTGAGAACTTATCGAGTTAATACCAAAATGTGGAAAGCTGCCTGATTTTGCAGTCTTAACAAACACTAAAGATAAAATTCCAGGATCTGCATCCAGGTGATCCAGTGGATCACCACTAAAATTTTCATCACTTTACTTGTGCTGAGACCAACATTCTCTGAAAATTTCACCAAAATTTGCTCACAACTTTTTGAGAAATTCTCAGGTGGAAACCTCCAGAGCTGAGAATGGAGGCCCATTTTGAGGTGCCAAAACCTGCAGTACCCCGAGTGTCCTCTGGAGGCTGGCTGCAGAAACCTGACACCTTAATGGCTGTGTGCAGGGAAAAGACATATATTATGGCATTAATGCACATCTTTACAGCCTGGTTATAAAAATGACTTAATTCTAAATATATAACACATCCTTGTGCTGTCTCTGTGTGGATGAATCATTTCATAAATTGCATCTGTTTTTCTTTAACAGAGGATTTATTGAGGCTTTCCAGATTTGGAAAGGCAGAGTTGCTATTCATCAGACGGCCTCAAGTCCCACTTCAACATGACCTCTGTGTGTCAGTAGGTTGATCTGAAGTTTGGTTGAGATGGCACATGCATTTGGCAGTATGGCAGCATCCATTTAAGGGCGTCAACAGTGCTCCAAAGGCTTCTATGATAATCAAAGGGCTGATGTCAGATGGCTTCATCTGATTCTTTAATAGTCTGAGGCAGGGATGGGCAACTGTGATTATAAAGAGGGCCACTTAAAACCTTTATTTCTTGACTGAGGGCCGCATTGTTGCAAATTGTCAAGGACTCTAGGAGGGAAAATATATAGAAATATATAAAAATGATAAATGCAAAGCTATCATAAAAACTGGTAATACCAACATTCTTGTACTATTTATCAAAGACAGAAAATACACAATCCAATGTGCCTGCCCTAGAATTAAAGCAAATTGAATCTTCTTTTTTTAACCCTTACCATTTTAAAAATATATTACTGTTACCATTTTCTAATTAATAACTGAACTTTTCTGACTTAATACTATATTATAGTATCTCGGGTTGAATCACATTTGCTGTCATGTTTTCTTCATGTTTAGAATTTGCTGATTTTTGGAAATGACTGGTGGGCCGCATTTACTGAGGTTGAGGGCCGTGTCTGGCCCCCGGGCCACCAGTTGTCCACCCCTTTTCTGAGATTATTCTGTTATAAACTAACTAACAGATGTCGGCAAAATCATAGCCTCCTTGGTGGAGTTAATATCGAGTTCCTGCTGATTCCAAGTCACAGTTCGATATTTACATTATTGATACATACCTACACAATACAGCTACACACTGTTTTTCTACAGTTGTTTTTTTTTTTGGTTTTGTTTTAACCAAATTAAGCAAACAAAGTAACAAGACGCCCTTATTTGATTCCTTTAACTAAATAGAACACTTCAACTCGTAAATGAATACAAATTCTAGTCAGACTGGTATATATATTAACTCATAGCTGCTGCTGTGTCACTTGTTGATTTATGGTCTGATGTAAAGTGAGGTAAACAATCAGGGCGAGATGATCAGTAAATAATTCCAATCCTCGATCAATTAAGAAATAATCGCATCAACCCTGGTCTGATCATTTTACTGATACTGATATTATACTGGGACATCCCTACAGATAAAGGTTACGAACAAGTTATAAAGTATTTTATTGTTAAAGAAATGACAATATCACTCATTCACTCACACTAAGTGACTCAAGGTGTTACTCTTGTTTATTGAATCGTTTGTACAAATCCTCTTTTGCTTTTATAACAGAGAACTTATTTCTGGTGATGTTATTGTCCTTGTGCTTCATTTATATTTCTCAAAATGTTAATGCTGAAGTGAAGAAATGCACCCAAGATAAAACATAAGCTCAAGCTCTTTCTTGGGGTAGTGATTTTACTTCTGTAATCTCAAAGTTTGTAATTCAGCATCTTGTAAACTCCGGCCTGTGGAAGCTTTCTGGTAAAGGATGATGTCGAGATGTGTCACAGCTGCCGGATGAAACTCTCTTCTGGTGTTTTCTCTTCAAACAGCTCCATCCAGTCAGTCCATGGCTGATCAGCATGAGTCCATCGATCTCAGGTCACCTCCGGTGGACCCGTCAGCAGCTGCGGGACATGGCTGGTTCCCCACCCCGCCTCCCCCCATGTACTCCTGCACCCTGACCCCCGAGCTGGTGGCCAAAGCACGAGAGGAGCTCCAGGAGAAACCGGAGTGGCGCCTGCGGGACGTCCAAGCGCTGAGGGACATGATACTGAAGGTTTGGGTATTTGTCATACACAAAGACATGCAGCAGATACAATGAAGCAGTCCAGTCTATCAGAAGTGCTCATATTATAAAAACATTACTTTTTAAAAATTATATTTATTATTTTTCAGAGATGTAACAAACAAGAGAAATGAAAAACATAAGAAAGGAACCCAGCCACGTCCCCCCCAAAGAAAAAAAGCACACCAATTCAAAGAGAGACATCAAACCTTACAATTAAACCACAAATCAAGTAAGAAGAAATATAAAAACCCAACATTTACCCACCATGAACGCAGCAAAGTGAAAGGAAAAGAGATGAAACAAGACGTTATGCATCAGTTTATTTAGTTATTTTGCATGACACTGATGTATTTTTGGTAATGCTTGATGTCTTTTATGCATATATTAAGTGTGAAATGTGGCTACTGGAACACGTTACTTCAACACTCCCTGACTTCTCCAGCCTTTGGCTCTTATCCCGTTTATTTCAGCTTCAGATATTCATGTGTAAAAATAGTTCATGAATATAAGCGTTCTTATTTTTAACATGCTTAGTGATCATCTGCATCAGATGGGACTTCAGTGCTGTGCAAACATTGATTAGAGAGGAGTAAATACTTCATTTTACATTCCTATCTCCAGCCATTTTCACTGTATTCCAGTTAAAGCTGTGTTCATAGTTCAGAAATGTAGAACTTTAGATCAGGGGTGTCCAAATTATTGCTAAGGGGCCAACTGTGGCCCATGGTTTGCTTTCCTAGGGCCGTAACAAGTCAACAAAATAATGGAAATTTGCTGATATTAGAATAGTTTGGACACCCCGGCTTAAGATGCTCAAGCTGTGCTCGTTTGCAAGATCAATTCATTAGAGGATCCCCAGACTCATCTGAACAGCATTCCCGTTATTTCTTATTGTTTTGCCACTTATTTTTTGTTGAGGTTATATTTTTTTTTACATTCAGCTCTTAAATCTGCTGAGCCCTTGCTTCTCTCACCCATCTCTGCAGGAGCAGCCCAATCTGAGGACGAGGCTTGACGACGCCTTTCTCCTGCGCTTCCTGCGGGCCAGGAAGTTCGACTATGACCGCGCCCTGCAGCTGCTCCTGAACTACCAGGCGGGGCGCAAAGCTTGGCCCGAGGTGTTCCAGGACCTGAAGCCATCCACAGTGAAGCACGTCCTGGACCTGGGCTTCCTCACCGTCCTGCCACAGCCGGACCCCAACGGAAGATACATCCTCTGTCTGAGGCCAGGTGGGTGCTGCTCCACTTTCATCAGTGGGTTACTGAACAGTTAAAGTGAGTTTGACTGTAAAGACCCAGGATGAAGTTGACCTCCGAGCTGGAAAAGATTTCATCAAATTACTTTTCATTCCGACCTTTCTTTTGTGTTTTGTTTTAATCTAAGCATTAGTTATTTCTAATTTGGATGGGAACTTGCTCTAAATCTGACTAAAATTAGAGAGATTTGTGTAGATTAGTAACGGCAGTAATTTGACAACAGAAATGGTCTGGTTTTAAATCGAAAAGTTGTTAGATTAAGTGATGATTAAAGGGATACTCCAACATTTTTTAATTTTCATGTGTTACCTCACTCCAGAGTCCATGACAAGCAGATAGACACCATTCTTTCGACTGTGCGTGCAGTAACAAGGAAGAGACGGACAGAGCTCGCCCACCACTAATTAGCTTAGCCCAAACACTGGGATTCAATGGGTAGTGTTAGCCTGCCTCTGCCTACGCTCATCAGATAAACTCTTCAGCATCTCTAAACAATCCTGTGTACTTGTTGTGATCTGTTTTTTTTACCGTATTATGTTACATTTTCTGTATTTAGACTAATATTAGCACTTGAAGTAATTTTCGAAAGAAATACTTACGAAAATGAACCGCATGCGCAAACCACCACGGAAGTGCTTGTTGACCTACTTAGAAGCACTTCTGCGGTGGTTTGCGCATGCACCCTGCTGTTTAGCTTCATCTTTCTTTCAAAAAATTACATGAAGTGCTAATCTTAGTCTGAAAATAGATAATGTTACATAATACGGTAAAAAAAAAAAACAGATCACAACAAGCACACAGGATCGTTTAGAGTTGCTGAAGAGTTTATTTGATGACTGTAGGCAGAGGCAGGCTAACACTACCCATTGAATCCCAGTGTTTGAGCTAAGCTTATTAGGGCGAGCTCTGCCCATCTCTTCCTTGTTACTGCATGCACAATCAAAAGAATGGTGTCTATCTGCTTGTCATGGACTTGGGACTGAGGAAAGACACGAAAATAAAAAAAAGTAGGTGTATCCCCTTAAGAGGAACAGTATTGGTCATTTTCTGAGTAAATCGGTGATTATTCTTGCAGGATTGGCTTTCAGAATTTCATTCTCAAATTCATTCTTTTCAGGAAAATGGAAACCAAATGATTATCCGTTTGTTGATAACGTCAGAGCCATTTATCTGACTCTGGAGAAGCTGATCCAGCCAGAGGAGACACAGGTGAACGGGATCGTCATCTTAGCCGACTACTCCGGAGTGGGAATGTCTCAAGCATCCAATCCAGGCCCGTTCCTGGCAAAGAAAGTGGTCAGCATCCTCCAGGTCAGAAATATACAGTCATGTTTGCTTAGAGAACTGTCATCACACTTTTTGAGTAATGCAGTAATGAAGTAATTTTATATCTTAATGAAAACGTCGTTAAGTGAATCTCAGTTACTTAAAAACTGATTAGAAATGAGTGAACATTATGCAGCCTCTCCTGAAGTCGTGACTGCAGAGTTTGTACGTTTACACAAAGACAGAAGGCTCAGTAAACATTTGTCAAGGACGAGCTGTGACTTGTTTTTAAATTCAGTGTCTCTCCTCATTTTCAGGACGGGTTTCCGATCAGAATCAAGGCCGTTAACATCATTAATGAGCCCCGGATTTTCAAAGGCATCTTTGCTATAATTAAACCATTTCTGAAGGAGAAGATGGCAGAAAGGGTAACTATCATCCTCCAATTATCCCTCACTGTTTGGGCACGATTCTGAGCGGTTTGACTTCCTCTTTGTGCACAAACGGTTGATTTGAATTTCAGAGAGGAGGAGGGAAAGCTGTTTCTGTGGGAATAACTCAAACCACATTCTTAGAATATTTTATGGTGCTTTATGGTAAACAGATTGAGCTTGTAAAGAGTTATTTTTGGTCTTCATGACAACTCGAATCATTTTTTTACACTGGTCACACAAACCCATTCAAGCACAGATGGTTCAAGTTATCCATCGGCATCAGCCAACACAGTCAGACCAGTTTACACGCCACTGATGCCGTGTTAATTTTGACAGCACTTTTTAATTTAGTTATAGTCTTTTGCCTAAAATATCTTTTAGTTTTAGTCATAATGTAGGCATCTAGAATGTTTTAATTTCAGTCTAGTTTTAGTTGATGAAATTTCACAACATTTTAGTCGAGGAAATCTACTGTAAATTTAGTTGACTAAAATATGAAGTGTAAAGTGTAAGGCATTTTTTATGTTTCCTTGACTTTCTGAAGTCATGTTTTACACTTGGATAAAATGAAACAGCTAATAACCCTTTACTGAATGCTAATAAAGTCTGAATGTATAAATTAACAGAAAAAAATAACTTTTGTGTGAAATGCAGTCACCTTTATTTAGACTGCCTGGCAGAGCATCTCAGTTACAATACCAGAACTGACAACAAACAGTGAACCTGCTCTACATGAATATATCAATTCATAAAGAGAGGAGCTCTGACTGGATCGCTCCCCAACTTATCCCACCACCACGAAGCTAAGACAGCTGTGATTGGATGTCCCTCTTAACTCATCCAACCTTTTCACACAACCAAAGTAGCTGTAATTGGATATATTCCTAACTTGTCCCTACTTTCTACATGACCAAATTAGGCCTGATTTGATTAAGTCTGTCAAACATTTTAGTCTAGTTTTTATTTGTTGATGAAAATGTCAGTTAATTTAGTTTTAGTTTTTGTCTATGTGAACTTGTTTTTATTAGTTACTGTCTAGTTTTTGTCAGGGGAAAAAAGGTTGACATGTGACAGTCAGGAGTTGGATCCTCAACCTCCAGATCACTGTTACAGCAAACTACCAAACTAGGCCACCAACCCCTCCCACCCCCCACCCAATCCCCTTCATGAATGGGGTCTATTTTTGTTTATATTAGTTAAATAATTCAATTAGTATTTGCAGAATAGAAACAAAGTTTACACCCTGCACTGACATTCCCTTAACTTTAAAATAATGAGAGTAAATGCTTTAATTTGTTTTGTTATTTAGCAGATAAGGGACCATATTTACATTTATTAGGATCTGTGTGTCTGCCATAATTCATTTGTAAATAATCTACTCATGACTTTAACATTTGGCTCTTTACTTGATAAATGCTCTTGTTTTTTTCCCTCTGAGTAGAACAGCTCCATACTCTGGCCAAAGCTTTTCCTCTCATTTCTATGAGATGTTTGAAAGGATGCATTTTTCCTTCTTTCATTTTTTTTGGAATGTTTAAGAAATAATATCATATAAAGGTGACACACAACAACAATAATTGCATGATTCTTGTAAAACTCAAACTTTAAATAGTCAAAAATGTTGTTGGATAAAAAAGAAAATCAGTCCTCTCTTCACCCCTGTATTTCTTTATTTTTTAAGAAATTGACTTAAGGACAAATTTTCCAAAATAAAACCAAATAATGAAAGGAGACAAATGACCTTTTATTGAATATGACTTTATAGTTAAATCCTAAAATCCTAATTTCACATGTAATTAAGTTTTTATCTTATACTTTTCAGTTCCAGGTAGACAACAACAGGCTGTTACAAAACAATAATGTGCAAATATTCATACATTGTTTAATAAAAATAAAAGAGAGAAAAGACAAAATATATATAAATAACATTTTAAATAGAATGATAAATAATAACATGAAATTAAATAAATAAAAACAAAACTTTCAGGTAATGAAACAGCTGCGAAGCAAATCTCAGCTGGCAAGAGTCCTCGGAGAGATCATATTAATGACTCAGTTTGGGGAAAATATTCAAATTTCATGATCATTTACATTCAGAAAACATTTAGAAAGACTGCATGTTGGAAAACTTCAGCTTTTAAAGGAATCCAATTATATTAGGGTTGTAAAGATACTAAAATTTTAAACATTGATGCAAGACTACGAAAACAGCATGAGCATCTTTTTAAAATTTCTCGTTGATAACCACAAAAAAATGCAGGTATACTCCCATCTTCTGTTTAAGTTTATCAAGAGCTTAATTTTAAAAGCAGAACATTACAAATATTCTTGTGCAATTCGTAGTTGTTTGTCACCAAAAATAGGCCCAGTGTGATCAGCAGACCACAGTTTGCTTTTCTTTTGTCCTACAGCAAGTTAAACAAATAATTTGAATTTGGCCAACATCAGAACTTAAAACCTGTACTTTTCTGATGAATAGAGACAAACTAATTACAGCATGAACTGCCATCTGTGCTTTGCTATCTAATCCATCCACTCTTAAATATTATTCAGAGAGTTCCATGTTCATGTGCTGTGAAAATAGCTCAGAATTTAGTGTTCATGTAGACAAACCTGCCTACATTCAAACTACAATATAAACATTTTATGAAAAAAACCTAGCATGCAACTTACCTATTAGAGGGAAATTCTGTTTAGTGTTTTATTATATTAATATAAAATTGATGAGAATCATAAATCGAGTTTTGTGAAAAAAAATCAGGGATTTTATTTTTAGGCCATATCATCCAGCCCTAGACTCATGTTTACATATTCATTTCCAAAATGTTCACTGTTTTCCACTTTCCCTTTCTTGATCTCTGCAGCTATAGGTTAAAATATGTGCTTTTTGATGCTCTCTCTCCACTGCTGAAATATCAGAGTCTGAATCATCCTGAACAAGCGGTTTCCAAAAGCATTAAAATTCTGACAGCCTCACTTGAAACACTCTGACTGTGTGATTCAGATGTCATCACTGACACCATCTTTCTCCGTCTCTTCCCTCAGTACATCCTCCACGGCTCAGACCTGCGCTCCCTGCACAGGAACATCCCTCGCTCGGTTCTACCGCAGGAGTATGGAGGCACGGCGGGTCAGCTGGACATGCACGCGTGGTCCAGGCTGCTGCTGGACTGTGAGGAGGAGTTCATCGTGGAGTTCTGCCAGCCTGACCCACTAGAGGGCGTTCTGCTCCCAGACTCCATGATGTTCGATGGAGAGCAGGCGGGCGGGCAGGACGAGGACACCTTCAGGGGGCTTCGCTCTCAGCTTTACTACTGTTACTGAAGACGCTCCATCAGAGAGGACTTCATCTGAAACCTGTGTGTGTGTGGGGGTGTGTGTGTGTGTGTGTAGACTCTTGCAGGGCGAGTTGCCAAAAGGTAGACGGGATTTATTTTAGTAACAAAGCAGCTCTTCTAGAGGTGGATTGTGTTTTCTGGTTTACACTGAGCCCAGCTTTTAACCCCGATCACAGGCAGCTGCAGGCTGGAGATGGAGCTGGTGCATGTTTAGGGAGCGTGGGCGGCTTTATCACTTTATTTAAGGTGTTTATGCTGCAAAAACTCAAATCTTAGCAACTGTATTTCTCTAATTTTTAGTCAGTATTATCCTTACACTTATATTAAGCCACATTTACCTGATAAGTCCACGTAAACAACATTTTTAAGACATTCAATCAATCTCTATTTGTATAGCGCCAATTCATAACAAGTGTTATCTGAAGACATTTTACAATACAGCAGGCTGAAGACAAACTCTTCATTAATGGATACACATATATGCATAGATACATATATATAAAATACACATATACATACATATATACAAATATATACATCCAACACCCAACATGAATCTAATCGCCAATCAGGAATCCCTCATCATGGCGAAAAGACAAAACCTCTGTTAAGCAGCAGGAAATCTTGAATGTGGATCCCAGTCTCATGATGAACAGCCATCCACACTGTGCTGTGTTGGGTGTGTGGGTGAAGGAAGGGAGGTGGGTGGAGACCAGTGGCCTAAGTAAGAACTAAAGTTAGTAACAGATCCATGGGCCAATCATAGACCTGACTTCATCATATTTGTTTCTACTGAATACAGATTTATTAGAGGTTATCCCCTTGAGATGCACCATCTCGTTTTCAGGAGGGCCCTCATGTCTGTATGATTGTAGTGATAAAATGAAGGAATAAAGCCAGAATTGCTTGTTAGAATTAAAAATATCTGCTAATCAATTCAAAAATTGTCTTGAAATAAGATTTATTTATGTGGGAATAGGCTCATCCTTTCAAGATACAAATGCAGTCAAATTTTATTGACTTATTGGCATATTTTTACTTGTTCAAATAAGTTTAACCTTTTTTTTGCTGTTTAACCTCAAGTTAAGTCAAACCTTTTTTATACAGAACACAGAATATCCCCAGCAATTCTTTAGGCTTCACATTTTTTATTCCTTCTTCGCAAAACACCATTTCAAAGCAGATGTTATGTCAAGACTGGATATGGAAAAGCAGGTTTACCCCTGACAATTATAAAGGTAAGCATGACTGTGCAGTTCTTTCAGCTTTAAGAGGCCATAACAATGGCATTAAAGGCTATTAAATGCTTAAAAAGTTCATTAACAGTGTTGGCAGGCACAAAATCTCCTGCTATTTAAAGTAAAATGTAGGGATAAACCTAATGTTCACACCTGAAGGTACTTAAACAGTATGTTAGAGGAGTTTAAGCTGAATCGGGTGTTTTTCTGCATTAGCATCAGCAAAAATGAGTTTCAAGTGTCAGCATGTCAGAATTGGCAGAAATCCATCACCATGCAATCCTAGTGAGAAGATGTTGATCAATATGTTTACCTGTAGTCTGTTGCAACAGCTCTGCGTCACTTCTGTCTTAAGTTTTGGTGTAAAGTCCACACTAATCCCTTCACTGAAACTAGATAAGTCCTAACTTGAGCTGTGTCTTTGTTCAGTTGCACCAGAAGTCGGACGATTTTCAGCTACCCTGACTTTACAAACTTGTAGTTGGAATGTGGTTAAGTGGGATGTGATGTAATTCCCACTCCTCACATCCGAGTTCAAAGGTCAGTGAAACGCACCATTACGTTCAAACAAGGCTACATTTGTACTTATGGAAGCTAAAGGAACCAACTCATAAAAGGACTTCTCAGGTAAATGTGGCTCATGATGAGTGTTTTAAAACATTTTTTACCGGAAATCAGACAAATACATGATGGAATATTTTAGCTTTCTGCAGTTATAAGGTGGTTTACTTTATTTTTTTACAGTCAAGCTGACAGATTTAAGCTAAAAAAGTCTTTGCTTGGTGTCCTTTTTCCTCCTGTTTGAATTTTATTTGCTACAAACACCATTTTATGTTTGTGAACAGTGTGATGTGCTTAAGTGGGCGGGCAAAGCTGGAGGCAAAACAAATATCCAGACATGTTAGTCCGTGCTGGCCGCGAATTACTTTTGGCCTGTCCTGCAATGGTGGGAGATAATAAGGGTCTCACCGCATATGTGAGGTCACCAATGCTAAGGTCAAACTGCCCATTTTTTGTCTGTTACGATGGATCACTGTGTAAGATTAGCCAATCATAGAGCCCAAGAGTTGACTAGAAGGTGATACCTGATTGTGCATAATGACAGAAGAAGGGTCAACACTGAAGGCAGCAAACAAACACACAGTATTTACAGTATTACACTGTACTTGTCTTTATAAGTATTATGATGAATGATGCGCTTGTTCAGCTAAATGCCAACAGCAGATTCTCACCAGGCTGCTGTCTCTTGCTAACAGTCTGTCGTGGTACTCCCTCTGTGGCACAACATAAAGACAGGATGTTTTTAGAGCTTGACAAGCTTTCCTCTCTCTCTTAGGTCCAACTCTAAGCAACAGCTTCCTTCTTTGTTGCTTTGATTGGTGATTGGTTCTTTTACATCCTTGACTGTTGCACATGCAGAGCTCTCTTGGATGTGATGGAGCAATCGTAAGAGGCAGGAAAAAAAATCAAGATGGTAGACTTTCTGTCAGGAGGTTGGGACATATTTTAGTTTGGATTTTTCTGGTCGTTCTTTTTGACTTGCTGCCCAAGACAAAATGGCTGAATTAGGGGCTGATTGCTTCCTGAGTTGGGCCATAATCATAAAATCACTCAGTCTGAGCCTGGGATAACTCTCCTTGACCAAGAGAGTTACTTTAATTCTGCAGCAAACTGGACAGAAATTTTAGCTTTGGAGAAAAAGGGGAAGGGTCGTGCTGTGACATTGTTTTGTTTTTCTTGGTGCACAGCAAGTAAGAATAAAACGAGCAGCAGAAAAGAACAGTACGTCCACACAGTCTCAATGCCACAAAAAAGCTGATTATTCAAAAGGTTTCATCAAAAGGTCTTTGGTTGTGGTCCTTATTCTTCTAAACCTATCACCTTCTGAAAACCCCCGGTCAAAACATGCTAGTAATAAACTTTTATTGGCATTGACTGAGTTTGCAAGCTGTACCTTCCGTTTTTGCTGCTAAATTTCAGCTTTGAGCCATACCCCCCTCACTGTTGCCCTTGCTACCCTGCCACTTCATAATACAACAAGATCATATTTTTAGACTTGTGCTGCCTGCCAGCCTGTGGTGGTGATTTATGTTTACGCCAATTTTGCTTTGTTTTGCCTCCAGCTTATGCTGTGATGTCACTCTTGATGAAGGTCATTAAAGGGTCTATAGGGTTAAGAAAGTTCATTTCCCAAAGGCATTGGAGTGGTGAAGGAATAAGTCCAAATGTGGGTGTGAGTTAGCATAAAACACTTGCGGTTCCCATGGCCAAAAGTCTGTGGGATATTTGAATATCTTTTGGATAAACGCCTGAAATAAGGTCTGTGATGAACACATGCAAATGAGATTTGAACATTTCACTATGCAACAAAAAGTGCATGTGATATTGCTCTACTTTTAAATTTTAAAGCATTATTGTGTTTTTAAAGCATTGTTGCTAACGAACTGAAAATAAGGACTACAAAAATGTCCGGGGACCCCAATACAATCATTGACATTATAGCCACAGCCATGGGCACCATCCTGATCAGATAATTTGATGAAATGGAAATTCTATAACAAAAGTTACAACACGACATTATGAGTTAGAAGTGTGGTAGCTGCTTCTAGATTGAGCCGCCATGTTTGTAGTCCATAATAGCTTGATAAGAGCCTTTACTCCCACCAATTATGGTTAAGCTTAAAAAGTTGTGCATGGTAGGTTCATTCAGGAAGATTATCTTTCATGAATTTCTGTTTGCTACAGACCTTATAATCAGCAATGATCCAAGAACACAGTGAAAAATCCCACAGGCTTTTCGTCGAGGGAACCAGCACAATGCTAACTCCGGGTTGGCCTACAAAAAACGTCATCTCAGTACCTCTCTATAACTAACATTTTGGGACCTCCTATGTTGCCAAAACGTACAAAAAAGAAACATCAGAAAGAACTTTTACATATGCTTTTTTGTTTGTTTTTGTTGACTGATCAGTGACGTTGTTTCCCTGCAAATTTTGATGATTTGAGAAATTGCATTGCATGTTCGGTGCTGTGGGCACCTTAAATTGTTGTCTGAATTTGGTGTTAAAACTGATGATTTTTACTGGAAACACATCAGAGTTTAAAAATCTAGGATCGTGACAACCCTTTAAAAGTTTATTTTCTGGTTACTGAGACTGTTGGCCATCTTAGACATGTTTTTTTTTTTTTTTTTTTTTGCTTTTATTTACAAGGTAGGACTGAAACCCTCCACCCTTTCCACTGGAAGCACAGCAGAAAGAAACGAATCAGCAGTTAGTATGAGCTTCAGGAGTGATAACACCCTGCAAAGACTGTTTTAGTATAAATTTACTTTTAGGATCGTAATGGAAAAATGTGAACTCACTACTCCACTGAGGAAAAATGCTTAAAAAAGCTCTTTAACTCCCATTTTTTTCAGTTTGTTTGGTATCTGCATACCAAAACTACGTCATACTCTTTCCATTAGTGCTCTGTCTGCATGATTTCATCCAAAACTGAGAAAAAAAGGAGACAGTTTGAGTCCAATACTTTGCCTTAAACTGTTTTTATCAGTAGATCAGTGTCATTATGTTGGACTTGTGTACCAAAGCAATATTTATGTGTATTCTTATCATGTCTTGTATAAAATGGTGTCATAGTTTTAAATGTTATAGAGTATTTAGGGCCTTTGTTTAGCTGATGCTCTATTTTTTGTTGCATTAATCTTCTGAGAGGATTATTTTTCTAAGTTCAGTTAAAAATAATCTGCCTTATGTGTTTTTTGTGCCCTTGTTTGACCTTTTTGCCATCACTCAGTCTTAACACGAGGCCATTACTGATCACATGAGGAGAGAACATTTAGTTCTGGTTTTTAAAGACCTCTGCTTTGCCAAATTTCATGTACAGAATGTGCAATAACGTTGGATCTATATTTCGCTCCGTAGCCTGAAGCTAACTGAAACAACTCTTATTTTTTATACTTTCATTTCAAGCATGTCTGTGACAACGAGCTGTGTTGTGTTGCAGGATGTTCATGTTGGTAGTGAAGACAGTAAAGTACGAGTCATACTGAGCTGAGTGCTATTTGTGTCTTGTTTGCTCCGTGGATGCTGTTGTTGGCAGAGGATGGTGGTGTGCTGCAGGCTCTGGGGAAGTTGAGGGTATTTTCACAACATAATTGCAGCTTGAGCAATGTTTCCAAAAGTAGACCCATAGGGTCCCCGAAGACGTCAGAAATGTGGCTCAGAAGGGATATCAAGATTTAGTCAAAGTAGAAGACAGTCATTTGAAAATGACTTCAGTAGACGTGCTGGTTCCTTGAAGAAAAATGGGCTTAAATTATCATTAAATATAATGCAGGTTTATTTTTACAGCACCAGGGCTGAACAATATTAGAAGAAGGACACCGTGATATTTTTCCTCTCTGCAATAAACACGGTCAGCAAATGAAAATACACCAGGTTATTGGAAAAACAAATGCAGAGAGTTTATTCAAGGTTAATGACGGGCAATAAACATTTGAATCCTACAATCATAATGCGCTGCAAGGCTGAGTATCAGGAGAGTGGCCACTTTATTAGGTACACTTTTTTATTTGATACCAGGTTCGACCCCATTTTGCATCTACAGCTACCATAATTCTCTGTGGCATATATTCAACAAGATGCTGAAACATTTCTCAGAGATTTTGACCCATATTGACTTGACAAAATCACACAGTTGCTGCAGATTTGACGGCTGCACATCCATGATGAGAATCTACCAGTCCAGCACATCCCAAACGTTTTCTATGAGATTGAGATCTAGTGACTACGGAGACCACTGGAGTACAGAGAACTCGTCATGTCCAAGAAACCAGTTTCAGATGATTTGAGCTTTGTGATTATGGCACGTTATCTAGGTGGAAGTAGCCATTAGAGGATGGATCACTGCAGTCATAAAGGGATGGAAATGTTCAGCAACAATGCTCAGGTGGGCTGGGGCTTTAAAACAATGCTCACTTGGTAATAAGGGCCCTAAAGTGTGCCAAAAAAATGTCTGCAACACCATCACACTACTCCACCAGCATGATCCGTAGATACAAAGCAGGATGGATCCACGCTTTCATGTTTTTTACGCCAAATTCTGACACCACCAGCAGCAGAAATTCAGACTCACCAGAGCAGACAACATTTTTCCAATCTTCTAGTCTTCTCACTCTTCAATGAAGTTTAATCAGATCAGTGAGTTAGGCTGATGATAATTAAAAACAGTGGAAATGTAACTGAGTAAAATGCATCATGCATCAGTTTCCCAAATCCTTTTTTTCCCCATTGAGAACTTGAGAGCGTATCTCTCAGGTGAACATGTTATTCCACATACTGTTAGATTTCTCTTTCAGCTGTAGCCTTAGATTCCTGTTCTTAGCTGACAGGAGTGACCCCTGGTGTGGTCCTCTGCTGCTGTAGCCCATCTGCTTCAAGATATGATGTATTGTGCATTCAGAAATGGTTTGCAAACCTATGTTGTAACAAGTGGTTATTTGTGTTACTGTTGCTTTTCTATCATCTCCAACTACTTTGGCCAGTCTCCCATGACCTCTGGTATTTAAACTCAGGAAACTGCCCCTCAATATTTTCTCTTTTTCAGACCATTCTCTGTAATCCTTTGAGATAGCTGTGCATGAAATCCCAGTTGATCAGCAGTTTCTGAAATACTGGACCAGCTAATCCGGCACCAGTGTTCAAAGTCCACTTTCTTTCCCCCTCTGGTGCCCTGTATGACCTTCAGTACGTCGCCTTGATCGCGTCCACATGTCTAAATACATTGAGTTGCTGCTATTTGATTGACTAATTAGATATTTGAGACAACAAGCAGTTGAATGGGTGTACATAATAAAGTTGCCACTGAGTGTATGTGCAGTTTTTAAAGGGAAGATTGGTGTTCTGCACTGAAGCTTTAAAAAGAAGCTTTTGACTTTCCAACTCGAATTTCTGCACAGAACTCATTAAGCTGCTCTTGTTCTTTAATTAGATCATGACTTTATGTAAACTGCCCAAAGCCTTTGCAGCTGGATATTTTTTCTGTGACATTTTTTCTTCTTAACAGCAAGACAAAAGACCAGTTTGGAGCAGACAGCAGCTGTGCACACAGTATGGTGGTTTATTAACAGCAAGTGGAGTAAAAGCTCAAGAGACTTTAGCCTACTTATAGTTATTTATATACTATTCTAACATACATGAATAATTAAGCGAGTTAATAATAATCCAACCACAAGTGCAGCTTGCTGTCAGTGTGTTAATTTGACTTTTTCATCTTAAAGCTGTGTTGTATATTCATGCAGCTGGCTGGGCAGTATGGTGGTCCTTAATGTGAAAAGAAATCAGACAAATCTTTGCATTTGGTGTTCAGGACACGACCACAAAAAACTTTACTGTATACATCAAGAGATTTACCTGCCTTGAGTTTTTAAAGTAAAGACACTTGGTTTCTTTACAAGTTTCACTGCAAAAACTCAGATCTCGGCAAGTGTGTTTGTCTATTATCAAGTCAAAAATATCCAAAACACTTATCCTAATCCACAGTCACTTAACCAGTCGAGGTAAATATCTTTCTTTAAGGAATGAAAGGCAAAACTAAAGCATTGAATTGCTTGTAATGAAGAGAAAACATCTGCCTATGAAAGAAGAAAGTTTGACTCAGTGAGGGTCTTAAATTAAGGTTTAATATCTGCTCAAGTTAAATTTGTCTTGTCTTATTGGCAGATTATTTTGCTTATTATTACAAACAACTCAGGCCTCATTTTTAGTTTTTATATCTGCACATAAGATGTTAATCCAGACATGTAAGGAAATTGTGGATTTAAATAGATCTAGTGAGATTTTTTTGTCTTGAAATTGGACAAATACTCTCACTTAGATCTGAGTTTTTTCAGTGTAGGAAGATGTTTGCTCACTGTGTAGCTGAATCATTGACCCATTGACCTAACAGTTGTCAAGAGGCCCAAAGCGGCCTCATCTCCAGCTCTTTGTCTGCTATTAGGTTGACAGAAATTTAGCTTGACAAGGTTTTTAAACACTGGGACTACAGATTGGACCCTAAAGCCTCTTAAAGAACAAAACGGCTGATGTTACTGAAGCTTTGTCCAGTATTTTGTTCAGGTCAGGAACTCCCTGTCATTGTGACAGAACTTGTCTTCTGATGCAAAACAACATATTGTAAAAAAACATTCACATGGTTTACAATTTCTGATATTCCCAATTTTCTTTCACCAGTTTTGTCCTTCCAAAATGGCCTGTTTATTATGTAAACACATGAAGTCAACAGCTAAAAAGAAGTTTAGTAACATTTAAAACATACATACCATTGAGGTAAGACTATTTTCTTTGATAAAACAGCAGCAAAGCCAAGAGCATAACATTTGTTCAAACTTTTTTTTATTTCTTCTCATTTTATATGGCTGCATGTGTGTGGATGCAGATCCTCCCAACTAACACATCCTGTGTTCTTTTTAACCTGATGGCGTTTTTGGTGTGACTGCACCTTGAGTGACGTGTCTCTGTATGATTGGCACCTTCAGTTAGTGATTCCTGACTTGTTTCCCTCCGAGCCTCCCCTGGGACCTACATGAAAAATGCCGTGCAGGATAAACCCCAGTTTTAGCTGCTTTCATGAATAAAATCAGGATAAAATGGACCTACACATCCATCCATCCATCATCTATGCTGCTTATCCCTTTAGGGGTCATGGGGGCTAGAGGTTATCTCAGCTGATATTGGGCTAGTGGTGAGGAAAACCCTGGACTGGTCGCCAGCAGATCGCAGGGCCACACAGAGAGAACATTCACTCTCACATTCATACCTAGGGCCAATTTGGAGTCACCGATCAACCTAAAGAGCATGTTTTTGGTCTGTGGGAGGAGTGTGCCTGGAGAGAACTCATGCATGCACAGGGAGAACATGCAAACTGGACACAGAGAGGCCCTGACCAACCCAGGGATTGAACCAGCAACCTTCGCCCCTCTGGAGGAAGCCGGACCCCAGGCTGGGAACCAAGGCCTTAGGTTTTAGTATATACTCAGGAGATCAGGCATTCTTCAGGTACCTCAATACCAGTTTGTAACTGGAACAAGTTCAGCTGGGATGTGCTAAAATTCCTAGCTCCGATATCTGAGTTTAAAGGTAGACAGAATGCACCAAATGTTGCAGTCCATAAACATCAGAGCTGGGAAGAGGGGAGTGGGGATTACGTGACATCCCAGCTAGACACATTCCTGTTAGAAGCTGGTTAAGCTGAGCTAGCTGAAGACATCCAACTTTGAAGTGATAACTTCCGACCAAAGGGGAAGCTAAATTAAATTTGCTGGAATAATACTCTGATAGCCTATATCTGTGTAGGCCTAGCCCACATATTTGTTGTAGGCCCAGCCTACGTCTTTGGCCAAAGGGAGAGAAGGACAGGACTGCAAACCAGTGCGTGGATCAGTCAGTTCTCTCAGTTTATTTAAAAATAACACAAGCTTTTTATACAGTGTGATAAACAGTGATGTGTTACAGAATTTACCCTTTATCCTGCCCTGACATGTGGAGCATAAGATAAAGATTCAGTTGTTTCCCCTATCAATAATATAGATTTTTAATCGGGTACTCACATGTCGACAATGAGACAACTCCGTTGCTTATCAATGAGTTCTTGAGACACACACATGCAGTGCATATGACCAGAGTTTAATAGTTCAACTCTTCAATGAGTTTCTGAGACCCTCAGCAGAGTATACCCAATAGCTCAACCTAAAAGCACATTTTTTAATATTCTATATGCCGTTTGCAACTAGGACTATCCCAGTTCTGAGATCAACTGGAATGCACCATTACACCCAGCCATCTTTGATTGTCAACTCAGGAGTGGTGAGGATTCTCCAACTTTCCAACTCAGAATTCTGACTTCAGGGGGCATTCCGGTTGAAATTTCCCACTCGGGATTAGGAAATCCCAACTTCCCAGTACAACTGGAACGCACCATTATGCCACATCCCAGCTTGCGTTCCTGTTATGAGCTGGTAAAGTCGGGTAGCTGAGGGATGTTGGACTTTGAAGTGGAAATTCGAACCACAGGGGGCGTTCATATTTACTGATTTGCAACTAGGACTATCCCAGTTCTGAGATCAGCTGGAACGCACCAATACAACCAGGGGAAAATGATTATGGGAAATGAAGGGGAATCTTCTGGGAGCTTGACTTAAATGATTAAATCTCAGCCTGAAATGTGAAACTTTTTGTTGTAAATTGTCTTTTGTGAGTCTTCCATCTGTGTGAAAAGGCAGGGCTAAGTTACTGGACTTCTCCTTTAATATTCTGAGTGTGTCATTGTGCTAACATGTGGGTTGTTCTCATGCTGCCCCTCTTTCACGGTTGAATACCACTTAAACCAACACTGGGATGATCTGGGGGATCCCGTCTTTGAGTTCTCATCAGTTTGTGCTGCCTGGTGGTTTTGATGTGGCTCTAAATAAAGCTTCAATGAATCATCCTTTAAAAAGCAGCATAATGTGAGTGTTTGATCTCCAGGGAGCAGTGTGGTGTTCAGCCCACAGAGGAGGAGTGGGAGCCTCCACAGACAGCCTGTGATTGGCTCAGACACAGCTAACTCCATTTTGGAAAACAGCTGTTTGAAGACACAACCTCCTTTTTTTCCCTCCTGCTCGTTGTTTTCCGACGGGTATCCTGAGAAAAACACCCAGCAGGCTTCAAACGCTCCCATCATCCTCTTCCTCCTTTTCTCATCCACAGCAGCCTGCGTGCTTCACTGCTGCGTTCACTGCTGCGTTTTCTGTCCGTCTGCCAGGAAACTTAACTGAGGATCCATGGTGTTAAATTTCCATTGTAACAAGTGGATATCAGGAGGCGACCCTACCAAGGTTAGTAGATTTTCTGTCTCATATGTGCGGGTTTTAACAGCGGATTAAGCGACTTGAAGGAAACGGCTTGGTTGTTTTATATTTATGTCACGAAGCAGTCCGTTTGTACGTGATTTTCGTGAGGCGTTTTTCCCGCGAACGTATAGACAATACATCTCTACGCAGAGCCGTTGGTGTCAACTGTAGCACACCAACGGCTGAAAATAACGCCTCCCGGTCATTATGAGTCAGTTTATTTAGACAAACACAATGAATGTCGGTTAACTTAGTCTAAAACAATACATGTCAGTGATATTCACATTTTTTCCTCGAGTGTATGAGGCGTTCAAGTGTGTCCATTATGCTGCTCGCCTCTGTCTGTGTATATGTGTGTGTGTACAGTTTAAAGGACTGGCATGCTCGTCCTTCCCACACATTAGCTGCTGCATTCAGGGCCAGTTAGCTAATGACAGCTTGCACAGCGTTTGAAAGCCCTCATCTCCCCCTCTTATCGACAGTGGGTTTTTCATATGCTGTCAATGCACACATCCAGCCCCCCATACGAATCAGTGCTGGGAATTGCGTCTTTTCTCTGTGAGCCAGATCATTTGGCTCAGTTCAGAAGAGCAAGATTTTTAGATACGGTGGTCAAAAAGGGCAAATGTTGTGTCTAATTAGATGATTTTTTTTCTCAGACTAACCTAACAAGTGCTGCGAGAGCACAAACCTCCATCAACTGCCCCATCTACCTTCTTCCTTGTGACATAATCAACACAATCTGAAAATGTCATCAAAATCCATAGAGAACTTATTCAGTTTTTAGTGAAAATGTGGAAGACTACCCTATCTCACAGTGTTAACAAATCTTTTAAAAGATCCTCAGTCTGCATCCATAGATCTCCACCAAAATCTAATAATTTCTGCCTTGTGCCATGACCGACATTCTTTGAAAATGTCATCAAAATCCATTTGGAACTTACTGAGTTATCGGTAAAAAATATGGAAATCTGCCCTATCTGGCATTGTTAAGAAATCCTTGAAAAGATTCCTTCATAAGCTTCCTAGTCCAGATTACCAACAAAATCTAATCACTTGTTCCTCATGCCATGGCCAAAATTCCCTTAAAATGTCACCAAAATCCATTGAAGCTTTTAAGTTATTTACAAAAATGTGAAAAAACAACCTATCTCACACTGTTAGTAAATCCTAATAATAATTCCTGAATCCTCATCCAGGTTCTTCTTTGTGCCATGACCAACAATCTCAGAAAATGTAATCAAAATTCATTTAGAATTTTTTGAGTTGTCCTGTTTACAATCTAACTAACAAACTAACTAATTAATTGTGCTCCAAGGGTAAAAACCTCACACATAGCATTTCCAACATTGTCAGGCGAGTTAATGTGAAAAATGTGGAAAACTGCCTATCTTGTACTACTAACAATTAAAAAAAAAAAGGTTCCTCAATCTACATACGGATTTGGATCACCACCAAAATCGAATCACTTCTCTCTTGTGCCATGATCAACATTTCTTGAAAATTTTGACAAGAAATTTTGCTGAATTACCCTGTTAACAGTCTAACAAACAAATGAACAAAGGCGTCCTTGTTGGAGGTAAAAAATGTAACAGAAGAATATATCAAGTAAAGGGTCATCCATGCTTCCTTCAGTAATGAAATGTGATCTTTACATGAAATAACTGTCATCATCCACAGGCCTATACTTGCGTATGTCTGTCATAGGGTAGGTTTCAAAAAAATAATCAGCTGGTATGCGGCCACAAGAACCTCAGCTTCTTCTACATTATAATTTTTAACCAATTAGCACAATATTTCCTAAACAGTACATTCCCACGGTATCCTACTGTATCCTGCTGATCTGGATTGGATTAAATTTCTGGTGATATTATAACATTTGGTCCATTCTCACAAGCTTCCAGATATTGTGCCGAAAAGTTGTTGTATTGTATGAACAAAAGGACTCTTGGTGGGTCTGTGGTTACTGTGTTCACAAGAAGAGCCTATTTGAGCTAACCTGACATGTTTTGGCGAGCATTTGTTCTACCAGTTTGCTACCATTTTTGTCCTCAACACTGCAGCAGTAGCATCCGCCTGCTACATCATTTAGTATAATCAATATATTTTATGAAACAATCATCCAGTCACCTGTCACATATGCTTTTGAAAGGTTCTTCCCTCCCCAAAAACTTTCAATGGGCTGTTGCCCAGATGGACTAGGGAATATATTCTGTATAGTATATTTTGAATTGTCTATCTAATTTGTTAGGTTATATTTAAGCACTCCCCTCATGTCATACCAAGACTTCACCAGTGAAATTTTTCCGATAGCCTAGAGTTCATGACTTCACAGCCGGTGTTGACAAGTTTATAAGTTCCCAGTTGAGGGCATCAGCTGTTAGCATATCAAACGCTGATCAAATGTGTCTATACTTAACTTCTGCTTCCCTTCAGCAGTAAAAGTAATGTTGTTTTAAAATGCCCTGTACACTTTCAAAAATGAAACTGAGACCATAATTTGATTTGGACACTGGCAGAGGGACTTGTAGGCTGTGCCATGTGCCTAAGTATTATTAAAACAAAGTGGCTTTGTGGTGGAAAATTAAGTTGTTGTAATTGTTTTGACTGTAATTTGCAATTACTGCATGCTGCTTTGTTGGCTTGTTTTCACCCAAGACTCTTCAAATTATCTAGAGTAAAACTGGCCCCAAATGCAGCAACGCCATACCTTTTGTGCCAACTCTTTCCGTATAGATGCAGAGCTGATCACCATCACTGTGGCTAATGCCTAGGCCAATGCATGGACTTCACACAGTCGCTCTTCAAAAATCCCCAACTATCCCTTTAAATTTTACATTCATTCATTCATTCTTTCAAGGTAACATCACCTGGAAACACAGATACCAAGTCAAACAATCAAGTCCTTTAGGGTAGCTATACCTGGAAATTTTGTTAGCTCAGAATCATTTTTTTTGCCAAGTATGCAGCACATACAAGGAATTGGACTCCTGTAGTTGTTTTTTTCTAGTACAAAGGAAGTAAGAATAAAAAAAATTAAAACAATAAATTAAATAGAAATAAAAATGAAAATAATTCTTAACAAAGCAGCGTACAAAGCTTGTTTCCTCAGGTATTGTTGTGGATATCAAAGTCCTTTCTCTTCTTTTTTTGATTAGGCACAGAGAGAGAAGTTACACTGACAAGCGCAGTGCTGTCACAAAAGTTGAACAGTTTTAACTGGGCGCAATGACCAAAAGCGAATGATGCTGAGAATATTTTTCCACCCAGAGCGCTGCTGGCTGTGGACACAGGATCTTTGTGGTTATGGCTCTTGGGGGTCATATTTGAAATTAATTTTGTGCAGAGCTATTTTGTTTAAAAAATGTCTTTTTTGCTTACCTATTTGAGAAAATAAATGCTGACACTACTGGGTGCTGTCAGAGTAGCCAGTCTCCATGGCTACCTTTTCTTTTGCACCAGTCCCCCCTTACTCATTACTGCCAATAGGGTCAGCTGTTAATTGACCCTGCTCCCACAGCCCCCCCAATTATCAAATGTTGAACCTTTAAAACACCATGCTCATCAGTGTTACATCTCTCTAATTGACCAATCTAACACAAGAGTGTTTTGACTCAAATAGCAGAGAGGAGAGCTGACTTGGTTTCCGGGGTTCAATGTCCAGATTTAGAGCTGTTGCTAAACTCCTCCCTATAATATCGCTGCGCCGTCGGATCCTGGAGATTTTTCTTTTTTTTTTTACTGTTTTCACCTCTGATATTTGTTAGTAAGTTAATTAGCAAACGTAATATCCAGTGCAATATCCTCACTGCCGAACTTTACCTTTCGGTCAAACGTAGTCTGCTGTCAAAGAGTGCTGTCATATTATATCTTAATTGGTAATGTTAAAAGTGTAAATTCTTTGGCCTTGTTCATAGTCTCACTTTTATTCATTTTCTTTTTTTCCTTGATAAGGAAGTTGATATAGCTTAAAGGTTCTGCATGTTGCAACTTGCTTACTTAATTTACTAAATTCTTATGCTCTTATCTATTTTAATGTCTTTATTTGATATTCTTTCTGCTATGCTGTGTATATGAGCAACTGAAACTACCGAATTTCCCCTTGAGGATTAGTAAAGTATTTCTGCTTCTGATTCTACAGCAAGGACATGTTTCCTTTACATTATCATTTTGTCTTGTTGTGACACTTTTTCTAACAGAGGAAGATATCAATTGTACAGATGTATTTATAACATCTAATGGAGTTAATTAAGGGAAATGTCAGCTATCTTTCATAGCCTTGCACACTGAGCTCCTCCATTAGTAAATAAGCTTTGGGTGAGTCAGAGGTCACAGGTGCTGCCTGCTCTAAAACATCCCAATGATGAACCCAGGTGCTAAGCTATTTTTAATGTTAACTGCATGACTAACTGTGTTAACTAGCCAACAGCTGTTATAACTGGCTATAGACAAACTCTGATTTCACCTGCCCATACAAAAAACATTTCTGTAGAGTTAGTTACGAAATGTAAGGAGACTGAGATACTGTACAGAACTAGTGTAGGTTTTATGAGCTGAGAAGGCTTTTCTAAACAAGTCACAAAATGCTTGCCCAAAACAGTAAATTAAAATGTTTTGTACTAGTTGTAAAGCCAGCTGAGCTAAATAACTGGCCCCAGCTACAACTTGCCCTAACCATTTTGTAATTAAAAAGTCCATATAAGACTTTTTTGAATTTTAAATGCCCTTTAATGTGTACTTCAATACACAGGGTTGTGGCAACAGGACCTCTCATTCTCCCTGTTTACAGCACCAGTAGCTGCCTGAACATCTTGCCCCCCTGCCCCCCCTGAATAGACTTACCAGTGTTACATCATACCTTTTTTCTGCAACAGTTTAAGCCCACTGGCTTAGGCTGGCAAGCCTGGTGCAAAGTCATAGACAGTAGAATGAATGCAGAGTTGTTGACAACATGATGCCAAGTAATGCTGAACTGACCAATTAACATAGTTGACTAGTCAACCATTTGGAGTGGACTGGGCCCACGCGGGGAAGGGAACCTTAAAGTGACAAGAGCTCTAACAGCATCTCAGACAGAAAGAGAATACAGGTGGATCAGGGGTACTCTACATTTGAAAAAGAAGGGTCTTTTGAACATTAGTGAATGTAAGCTAATAGTCATCAAAACTGAATATGTGACCCTGAGTTAAAGCATAGTTTGTTTGTTGGTCATGCTTATTAACTGTGATGTCAATATCATGCAGAATAATAGATATTATATGTTTTTCCCATAGTTGATAGAGGTGTGAATTGCCAAGAATCTGGCACATATCACAATATCGCGACACCAGGAACAGGGACATTCTCAAATTTTCATAGTATTAGCATTTTGATAGCATTAAGAACCCACAGCATTGAATACATAAAAAAATGTAGTTTCTAGTCAGTGTTATTTATATTTATATGAACTTTATTCTGTGTCCTAGAAATAAGAGCACTAAAGAAATGTCCTGAATTTCTAGAATTTATCAAATGAGAAAATATCCTGATATTGTTCCAACAATATTGAAACAGGATTGTGCTACAAAGTATTGCTATATATTGGTGTATTGATGTTTTACTTACACCCCTAATAATTTAGCAGTAATGTTGCTTGCGACACTAAATGCTTTCCTTGGTAGGGATGGTCAAATCTGTCTAAAATAGCTCAATATGCTGAAAACTGGGTGGCACGGTGGCACAGCAGGTAGTGCATGTGCCTAACAGCAAGAAGGTTGCTAGTTTGATCAGGGTTGGTCAGGGCTTTGCTGTGTGGAGTTTGTATGTTCCCCGTGTACATGAGTGGGTTCTCAGTGGGCACTCCATCTTCCACCCACAGATCAAAAACATGATCATTAGGTTGCTCGATGACTCTAAGGCCCTGTTTTCACGACGTTGTCACCACAAACGGAAAGGTTTTCCCTTTGTATTTTCTAAAAGCTCACATGGAGACGATGTGAAAACGATCACACAGATCCACGAGAACCACTGAAAACTCCGTAGTGTGCATGCCAGGCCAGCAGTTGGCGATGAAGGTTTTAAATGAAACAGCAGAGTTACAACGCACATACGCTTTCCGGTGCAGACAAACTTTTCATAAACAACGATGGTGAGTGGACGCACAAAGACGCAGGAGTTTTTTTCCTGGACAACAAATCCGTCTGGATATTTTTGTCTGAATAACAAACCGAACACAGAAAGCAGCACAGATGTTGCTCAGTAGTCGGCCATAGCTGTTGTTGCTGTTGTTCCTAGGTTGCACGCAACCTTTATCTGAAAGAGTACTGCGCATGCGCCGCACGTTACAGTTTTCCCAGGAAACACTGATTCCTGATTTACACAAAGGAGGATACGAGAACGTTTTCAAAGCTTTTCACTCTAGACCCTGGTTCTAAAAGTTTGCAGATTCAGGCACTCCAGGCACCATTCTCGTGTAAACAGAATGTACATTGCCCTTAGGTATGAGTGTGAATGGTTGTCTTTCTCTTTATGTGGCCCTGTGATTGGCTGGTGACCGGTTCAGGGTGTACCCCGCCTCTCGCCCAATGTCAGCTGGGATAGGCTCCAGTACCTCCCCGCGACCCCGAAAGGGATAAGCGGTATAGATGATGGATGGATGCTCATTATTCACTCAGGAAAATTCACCAGGAAAACATAAAAGCAACGTCATGACTGTGCAAAAGCAGCCGATTTAGATCTTGAAATTAACCACTGAAGTAATTTTCAGAACAGATTCTCCTCTGCTCGTGATTGTGACTATTGTTGTCAGAGTGCCCTTCTCTTCGTTAATTTGAGGTAGAGGTGACATTAATGAGCGTTTCCAGAAATTAAACTCCTTTGAGAGCGCTGTGAGGGCAGCATCAATAAACAGCTGTTACCCAGGATGTTTTTGAGCTCAGATGCTTTGAGCTGAAAACACAGAGCTACATTTGTTTTATTGGATAAATGGGCGCTGTCAACAGAAACAGCCCTGTTCAATTCTCCTCATGCTTTACTCAAATGTTATTACCAAAGGGGAAACATTTCAACGATGTATTTTTGAGGATCACTCTTTTTACAGTCTACATCAGAAAGATCCATGCTGGCTCTTCTCATTCACTCAGCTTTTAAAGTTCTTCATCTGCAGCATCACATCACAACATAAACTGTCTTCATCCTGTATTTCCTAACTGATAAGATATGGAGGCAGCACTGGCAGCAGACTTTCTCATGTAATAAATGGCTGCTTGTTTTTAATATGGGGGATTTCTGCACAAAAAAGACAGGGCAGGGATTAGATAACAGTCTTTAAAGAGGACTCAGCAGCTGGTGGGGAGCAGCCGGGACCCCCTACTATGTGCTAGTGCTACTGGGCCAAGGCCAGCTAACTGGGCATGAGCACTGGTGAGGATAAACACTGGCTCCTCGCCTGTCTGTGGTGATTTGCCTCACTGTCGACGGGCTGGCTGACTGTGAAGCAAAAACAGTGCTCTGATGAGCTCAGCCGGGGCACCAGTAACATGTAATCTAGACCTAAAAAAAGGTTTCAGCCTAAATTAAAATGCTCAGACGACCAGAGTGTCCATAAAAACATGATGACCGGCCTCAGTTCAGACCAAACAGAGCTGGATTGTGGGTTGATTTTAAAAAGGGACAAGCTTAACGGGATTGTTTGCCGATTTTCAATCTCTCTTTTTATTTATCCGAGTAAGGTACGTGCCACTAAATCCTCCTGCAGCTGTTGCAGATGTGTCTGCAGGGCACAGCTGCAGAATCCGTTGGCCATTTTAGTGTTGCCAAATCTCAGGAGAGAAAGAAGCAACAGAGGCTGTGGAAAAAAATCGAACAGAGGTGATTCGGCTCTTTGAATAATAAATCAATTCTCAAAACAGGTGACCAGATGTACCACAATGTCTACGAGGCCACTTGATCACTTATTTTTGTAAGTGATCATTATTACAATGAACTTTCGCTTGTTATTTTGTTTTTTCTTTTGTCAACATGTCCATGCCTGTGTCAGCCATCTTCTAGGATAAGTCTTAGCTCACAAACTCACACAAAAAAGATTTATTATAATGTTTTACTGTAGTTCTTTCCTTTCTAGCAACATTTTTGAGGACAAACTAATGACTTAACTGCAAAATAAGTCAAAATTTGCTTATAATAAATGGTCAGCATTGTACCATTTGACAGTTTGTGGCACATTTCAGCTTTGAGTTTATGTTTTTGCTTTTTTTGCAAACTGTTCAATAAAGTAATGAATAATGGTAACCGCAAATGAAACAGAAGATGCTTTGGAAAAGGCAGGTATATCTGAAAAATATTGATCTTTGCTTTTTTTTTTTTATCTAGAAATTTAAAATAATGTTGGTCACATATTGTAAAAGAGATTGTACTCTGGGACTTATAATTTTTTTCTTGTTATATTATTTGCACTTTTTGGCCTTTAGGGTAGACTTATTTTTTCTCATTCTACCAGTAATTTGGTTTATTAAGATAAATCACAAGATTTGTGCAAATTCTGTTGTTTTTTTTTTGCCCTTTAAAAAAGCCCATATTATGCTTTTTAGAGCTTTAAATTTCATGTGTGTTCATTTAGCACTCCTCTGTGTGATAGAGCACTTCTATGAACTAGACTAAAGTCTGTAGCACCAGGACAGGCACTTGTTGCTGCCTAATTTGGACCCTCACCTCCCAAAATAGACCAACTAGTGTGATGTCCTACCATTGTTTTGTCAGAAGTTTAAGCTCACGTTAGCAGGGCCATCGCAGAACAAAGACTGTTGAATGAATGTAGAGCTGTTCACAACATGGCACAAAAGTGCCGATTACCACATAGTTGACCTTTAAACCAATCAGAGCAGACTGGGACCTTGTGGGAGAGGGAGACTGCACATGGTATTTTATTTTAAAATTAATAGGACTGCATTCTGTAGAATCAAAAATAATGACCCGAAAGGGAGCGATCAGCTGCTTAAGGCAGGGAAAATGAATCCTGTGCAGACAGACTACAGTATATTTAATTTATAAAGACTTCTTGGTTGGTATCAAAACTGAGAGAAAAATCTACAAATCCTCTCATTCAAGAAGTGGGAAGCAGCTAACACTTCAAATATTTGCTTGAAACATGACAGAAGTGGTCAATCAATATATAATTACAGAATACGACGAATACTTTTATGTTGCAGCTCTTCTTACATGCTTGTTACTAAAGAAATTCGATTTCAGAAGGAAGAAGTTTGATTTTGGAGGCGATCCAAATCTGGAAGTGGATGCTTGAATTTTTGTTTTCCACATTTTCACTAAAAACTCAAAAAGTTCTCAAGATTTGGACGACATTTTCAAGGAATGTTGGTCATGGAACAAAAGAGAGGTGATTACATTTTGGCGGTGGCTCAAATGTGGATGCAGACCCAGGATTTTTTTTATGATTTGCTAATGGTGCAGTAGGGCTGAACGATTTTGGGAAAAGATCTAATTGCGATTTTTCTGGCAGATATTGCAATCTTAATTTGATTCATGATTTTCTTCAAATCAAGCTTCAGGGCAATATTCACTCCGTTTACAGTACAGACTACAGTAAGGAAATCAATGATCAACAGCACATAACACATTATTCATCATCTAATATTGATGATAATCTGTTTTCATTATTGAAGGGATACTCCAACTTCTACTCCTAAACAGAGGCTTTGTATTGTTGACCTGCTTACCAGCACTTCTGTAAATGCAAATTGCTGCAAATTTGTAAAGTAGTATGTGTGAAATAGATGACACAACAGATCCTGGGTCAGTCAGGAGCGATCACATGATTGCGTTGTCTGAAATTGCGATTTTGATCCGAAAACGATAAACCTTTCAGCCCTACAGTGCAAGCAGGGGCGGAGCTACCATGGTGGCACAGGGGGGCACCCGCCTCCCATGAATACTGATGGCTCCCCATATGCCCCCCCAACCTTCACTGGCCCTTGCTGATTTCAATCACTGAGTGAAGTCTCCACCCACAATTGTATCATTAAACAGAAACCAAGAAGTTACTGAGCATAAAAATTGGGACATTGTAAGTGACACTTTGTCAGGTTTTATTTTGAAATGGATGCACAGGAAGTGGTTCTAAATACCATTGCATAGCTCTTAAATTCAGAACTCCCTATGCGTTCAGCAACAGCACAGCCAAATTTTGATGGCTCCCCTAATTAAACCTATGTTACCCCCTGTGCCCCCCCTTTTAAAAAAGTTTTGCTCCATCCCTGAGTGCAAGAGAGGGCATTTTTCCACCTTTTTTACGGTACTTGTCTGCCACTTTTGGAAATGCCTTGGTATGATTTTGTCTGTCAGAGCACTTCTAGGATCTATTTCTGTTTTATTGACCTGCTTGGCATTGTGAATGTGACAGACAGACTGTTTGTCCAATCTGATCGACTTGAAGTTCTTTTTTGGAAAGATTCTGCCCTCTCCAAACACCAAGAAGCCAAGATGTTTTCCCCATAACCTGTTTTTTGTTTGTCTGTCCATCCATAGATTTCCAAATTCATATAATTTTACTTATTATTATGAAAATTGCATTAAACAGGAGAGTCAGTCATGCGATAAATCCAGCACTAAATCCTGAATCGCCTGTACCGTCTGATGCACACATTTCACCTTCTATGGAATAACCCTCTGCTGCCTCATCCCCTCTCTTCACACCAGCTCACCAAACATGGTCTGATATCCTTCAAAATGGCCAGGGGGGTGTGTGTACGTGTGGGATCTTGGGTAGGTGTGTGTGTGTGTGGAGAGCAGCCAGAACAGAGGGCGCAGAGAGGCAAGAAAAGCCACAGCTACCAGACAGACACACACATGCCCTGCTGACCTTGAGCAGAGCCCTGCAGAACCCGCTCTGCTGTGCTTCAGTCGGGGATCAGATCGAGTCTGCGGAGAGGAGAACAGACAGAACACGGTTTCTCTGAACAGCTCGTGTCTGACTGGATGTTTGTCAGGGGGGGTCTTTGTTCATTCTTCTCCTTTAATCTGTGAAATAGGTTATCCATAAAGCGAGCAGATCATAAAGAATCAGGTCACACTAATCGAGGTTCTGACTGTCTGCAGTGCTGCATTAGAGAGTGCCTCCTCCTGCCCGTAACTCCCTCTGTAAATATTAGCCATATCTGCTCCTGCTGAGGGCTGCCAACACTAACATGATTATCCTGAGAACATTTGGACCCCTGTATCCCCGTGCTGAGGGCCTGCGTTAAGTATACAGACCGAGGGGGGCGGGACGGTGACTGCGTTATGTGACTGTCAGCTGTTTTTCTCGTAAGTGGTCTTCAGATCTTGCTCTCCTGTCAGGGGGTGATTTCATGAAGGTTAAACATGCATCCCTCTATTTGCTGCAGTAAACATCTATTTTTCATATCAGGGGCCGGGCTGACTGTGTAAAGCAGCAGGATTTGACAGATTGAATGTCCATCATCAGGTTGCTCCATCATGCAAAGCTTCAAGCTGAGATGTTTATTTTACACTTTGGCGGGTACACACATAAAGATTATCGGGCTGTTTTTGTCCAGACTTTCCCCCTTCCCGACCAAGGATGGCAAATGCCTGATTATCTTATGTCTAATAAGCTTATCCTATAAGATTATCCTGTGGTCTGTGGTGTGTTAAGAGTGAATTTGTCCTGACAATTGTAAATATCAAACTTGTTCAATATTTACGACCAAAAATCTTCATGTGACTCCGTGAATTGTGACGTGAATGTAGCCAATCAAAAAGCGAGCTGACTGAGGAACAAGGAAGCAGCAGAAAATAAAAACAAGCATGGCCGACCTGAAACATAAAGTTTGGTGGACCTCAGAAATAGTCCCCACACACATGAAGATTTTTTTTGGTCGTAAATATTAAACAAGTTGAAGATTTACGATTGTTGGGACAAATTCTCCCTTAACACACCTCAGACCACAGGATAATCTTTAGGATAATCTTATAAAGCGGGGTCCACACATAAGGATTTTCTAAATCTGAAGAGACTTTTTATCTGTTAGAGACCCCACACATGAAGATAAAAAATCAGGCATTGAACAGTTTTGACCGTACTGTGTGTGGTGTGCTCCGATAATCTCAACAGAACACACCACACACATAACCATTCTGTCCCACCACTGATCTAGAATCTAGTCCTCCAAGACAGAAATCTGATCAAATGTGATCTAACAAAAACAAAGAAGACGAAGCATAGCAACGACCATGAACGTTGTCTATTGCAACAACTGGAAAACACAACGCGCAACATGGGAGAGGACATACGAGAGGGAATGATGGTGGTCTTGGGACTATTTTTAACGGAAAATTGGGAACTAAATAAAAGAAAAGACTGTGGAAAAATCCTGGAGACTACGTGAACATGTGAGCTGGTCCTTCGTTTCTTAGGTCCATCGAACTTTATGTTTATGTTTTAGGTCGGCTGTGCTTGTTTTTATTTATGCCTGCTTCCTTGTTCCTCAGTCAGCTCGCTTCTTGATTCTGTTCCACATCACAATTCACGGAGTCATGACTCGGGAGTCGTCGGCTTTCCCCACATACGAAGATTTTTGGTTGTAAATATTGAACAAGTTTAATATTTATGATTGTCGGCCCCGACCCATTTTGGCGCCAATTATGGGGACACATACACTCTTTACACACCACAGACCACAGGATAGTCTTATAGGATATCTGATAAGACATAAAATAATCTGGTGTTTGCTGTCCTTGGTCAGGAAGGGGGAAAGTCGAGACAAAAACAGCCAAATAGTCTTTTCCACATATTCACTAATAATTAAAAATATTATGAACACATTTTGATAAAAATTTTAGGGAATGTTGGTCATGGCTCAAGGGAGAAGTGGTAAGATTTTGTTGATCAGAATGTGGATCCAGGACATTTTTCAAGGATTTGTTAGCATTTCACCTTTGCCAAGGGGGTTATGTTTTTGCTGGCATTTGTTGGTTCTTTGTTTATTAGTTTTTGAAATGGAATGTTGGTCACGGCACATGGGAGAAGGTATTTGATTTTAGTGGGGATCCAGATCTGGATGCAGATTCCGGGAATTTTGGTAAAGGATTTGTTAACAGGGCGAGATAGGTCGGTTTTCCATATTTACGGCAATAACTCACCCTGACAATGTTGGAAATGCCTGATGTGACAGACTGTTTTTCCACTTGGAAAGATTCTGTCCTGCAAAAAAAACATTTTGGATGAAGCCAAGATGTTTTCCTTAACATGTTTGTTTGTCCATCCATCCATCCTTCCTTTCTCTGTAGGAAAAATATTTTTCTCAGTGGAATTTCATGAAATGTTGGTCATGGCTCGAGAAAGAAGTGATTACATTTTTGTGTTGATCCAACAGATCCAGGAATTCAAGGATATGATAACAGTACAAGATAGAGCAGTTTCCCACATTCTCAGTAATTACTCTGCTAAGAATGTCAGAAATGCTTTGCCAGAGGTTTGTGCTCTCAGGCCACTTCTAGTTTATTTGTTTGTCTAACTGTGAGGAAGATAACTCAAAAAGTCCTCAAAGGCTCTTAATGAGGTTTTCGGGGAATGTTGGCCGTGGCTCAAGGAAGAATTGATTCAATTTTGGTGGAGGTCCAAATTTGGATGCAGATCCAGGAATTGTTTAACAGATTTGTCAACACTGGGGGATAGCATAGCTCTCATCAATTTGCTTATAACTCAGACGTTCTCAATGGACTTCGAGCAAGTTTTCAAGGAATGTTGGTCATGGCACAAAGTAGAAATGATAAGATTTCTGTGATCCAAATCCTGGAATTTTCTGTTACAACTTGGCAAAGAACATCAGAAATGCCTTGTTGGAGCTGCGTACTCTCAGGGCTCTTATAGCCTTTAGAGTATTTTTAATCAAAACTTGAGGAACTCTGCTTTTAATGCACAAACATGTTTGAAAGTTGGTGGCACTCGCTTCACTTCTTGCTAGTTCCAAGCACCTTTCAAGGTATTACCAACAGATTTGTATAATTTAGAGAGTGTGCATGCATGTTTGATAAATAAAAACCACCAACCTTCCAGTTGTTCCTTAATTGTTGCTGTGGTTTTGAACAGTTGTTATTATTGTTTAGTTTTTCATATTTGATATATAACATGGTTATTCTCCATTTAGTCAGACTATTTTGAATATATTATCTTGTGATTATTGAAGATATCGTCGTCATTGGTTCATACAAACATTCTTTCCTGCTGAGCTTTAGACCTTACATCAATTTGGTTCATCACCCTGAACATAAACTGAATCTATATAACAGGATGGTCATACCCTTATCTTTAAAATTACGTATTGAGTCTTGACATGTCTCAAAAACTCAACATACTACTTATAAAGAGACAGAGAGTCTGGCCGGTCCCTGTTATTTTTCTGAGTAAGTGGTCTTCAGATTTTCTCTCCAGTCTTTGAGTGTTTTCGTGATCTTCTCCCTGTTTGTGCCGTTGTAAGCATCCATTATTTCATGAGTTACTTTCTCTCTAAGTGTGTCTGATGGAACTGGACTCAAAGCTTTTCTGCACCAAGGGCACATCTTAACATGCTTCTGACAAAAATAGAAATCTATTCCCAGAATTGGTTCAAGTGGCACAATCAGTCGCCCGGCCGGAGACCTTCTCATCTTTGATACGACCGGATCAGACGAACAGCAGCAGCAGTGTTTTTGGTGCATGTGAACACAATGCTCCGGATCTATTTTAGTGTAATCGTGGGTATAATGGGAATGTATTTTGTGGACAGGGATTTGTCAGTTCAACTGCGGTGACCTCCGACCACAGTCTTTGCCCTGTGTGCAGAGAAGTCCTGCTCTTCTGTTTTTAGCTTCTCAACTTCTCCATTAGGAGAAAATGAGAAGCATCATCACCCCGGCCCTGATAAGTCCTGACTGAAACAGACAAAAAGATCTGACGGGTGGAGAAATGCTGACTTTGAGAGAAACTTTAGTTACAAGTATGACAATTAGGGATTCTTGGATCACATTGTTCCCTGCTAGTGCTGATAGGAGTTCTGGTCATATTCTGTGTTTTTATATGTCAGCTGGTTAAGTGTTTGGTAAGTCTGGATGTTGTATCTGTTAGAGACACCAAACGTGAAGATAAAAAATCAGGCATTCAACAGTTTTGATTGTTCTGTGTATGGTGTGCTTCGTTAATCTCAACACAGCACACCACACACATAACAATTCTGTCCCACCACCGATCTAGAATCTAGTCCTCCAAGCCAGAAATCTTGCGTGATCAAACGTGATCTAACAAAAACAAAGAAGGAGAAACATAGTAACAACCGTAAAATGCAACATGGAAGAGGAGAAGAGGGAATGATGGTGGTCTTGGGACTATTTTTGACGACTTTACCTACAAACATGAAGATTTTTGGACATAAATATTGAACAAGTTTAATATTTATGATTGTCGGGACAAGTTCATTCTTAACACACCTTAGACCAAAGGATAATCTTATAGGATAATTTTATAAAACATAAAATAATCTGGAGTTTGCCGTCCTTGGTCGGGAAGGTGGAAAGTCTGGCCAGAAACAGACCGATAATCTTTATGTGTGTGCCCCGCTTTAGCTTTGCAGTGTACAGGGGCCCCCTGAAAGTGTCAGCATTAGAAAGACCTCAGAAAACATTCATATTTTGCATTTTGGAGGCTACATATGACACTGAATGTTTACTTTTTGATTTAAATGACAATAATTATTACTCATGACTAGGATATTATATGATAATATTATACTTAAACGCATCTTTAACCATTTAATTTATGCAAAACTTAACTGATACAGTAGTTGCACTTCTGTGATTTTTTTTTTTGTACAAGTGAAACTGTAAGAGCTGTTGCAGCAGTGGTGATAAAGGTGTGGCGTCAGTGCATCAAAGCAAAATTTGACTCTACAGAAGCAAAAGTTTAAAAGAAAAAGGCAATTATGGAACATAACACACATTAAATCAGTTGGTTTTTGTATCGAAGTAGGTAAGATTTATTTGGGAAATTTCAAAAATGGCATTTTGTTTCAGGATCTGTGGTGAGAGCTTATGATTCTTTATAATGTCCCTCAGAGCCTCCTTAAGGACTACCAGGTGCTTGTGGGCACCCTGTTGGCTACCCCTGGTTTAAAATATCTGTAAAGGCCTTTATAAAACTTTTACAAGTAGTTTAATAAAGATGGTTAAAGTGATGACTCTGTAAAGTCACTGACAACCCCCAGCAATGGTAATAGTGGTTTAGAAGCATTGTGAGTTTTACTAGTGCCATAAAAATCTAGGAATATTGCTTTAATTTGATCTAAATTTCAGCTTTTTGTACTTTGTAACAATACCTTTAAGATGTGGAAAGGTGATAAAATTGCTACTCCTCTATTTTCCCTGATAAAACTGGTTTAACAGGGTGAAGCAGACTGATATACTGATATGAAAACAGGTCATTGATGGCACATCTGCACTCACTATTGTTGTGTGCTCATCCGTTTAGAGCATCATATGAATACAGTCTTTATTCTGCCAGCTAAAATGTACACACCACACCTTTCTTTGCAACTCAGAACTCTTCACAACCATAAGCCCTTTACAAACATGCACAGCATTCCTGAAAATGACGCACATTTTTTTTATTAGCTGCACATGTGAGCGCAAACTGTTGAAAGCAGACTTTATGTAAACTTTTCCTCGGTGACTTTTATCAATATGATGCTGGAATGAGCCAAAAGAAGACAATCTCAGGATCATTCACCACAAGGAGGCAAAACAGGGGGACAACCGTTTTTAACCTGGAAACTGGTTTGTTTTTAATCCATGTGATAGAACAGCAGAAATGACAGCATAAATGAGTCTATTTATGCTGCTTGCAAGTCAAATACTGTACAAGACAATAATGTAAATATGAATATTTTCATAATAATTAATAATTGCTGTTGTTCATGTAGTTCTTGGCAAGAATCAAAGGTAAAATTGCCTTAATGCTTCCTTAATTCTTCACTAGGTAAAACCAATCAGTTGCTTGTTCATTCAAATAGCTTATCAGTCAATCACAGGGCAGCAACTCACTTCATTTGGGCATGTAGACATGATCAAGACAACCTGCTGAAGTTCACATCGAACACCACAATTGGGAAGAAAGGAGATATCCTAGGTGACTTGGAACATGGCATGGTTGTCGTGCACTAAGTATTTCATACACTGCTGATTTACTGGGAATGTCATGCAAAACTGTCTCCAAAGTTTGCAGAGAATGGTCCAAAGGAGAGAAAATATCCAGTGAATTTCAGTTCTCTTGGCTATTCTCTTGGCCAAACTGCCTTGTAGATAGAAAGGCAGGAGTAACTTAAATAAACAGTATGCAGAAGACCATTTCTGAATAAAAACCACATGGAATCTCAAAAATGTTTCCAGCACCTTGTTGAATCTATGCTACTAAGAATTACGGCAGGTCTGAAGGCAAAATGGGTCCCTGATTAAGTACCTGATTAGTTAAGTTAAAGTGTTTATTTCTCCCTCAAAAACTGGGGAATGAGTACTTGAGGCAGTTCTGAAGACAAAAAGGGTCGAACCAAGTACAAGCAAGGTGTACCTAATTAAGACTTTTTGTTTAGTGTCTTATTACATTTCTACATATGACAATTTGCTTGATGTTTAAAATAATTACAAATCCATTTGTTGAATGGACAAATAAATGCAAGCGTGACTTTCTAGCAGAAAGATGGAACAACAAAAAGATTCAGAAAGAGGTCATTTCTTGTGTCAAACAAGACAAAATTATGACAAAATCTGATTTTTTTGACATGAAATCCAGTAGATAAACACATATTATGAATATAAATATACTAGAATTGAAATATGTTATACAAACAGCCAAACACTAAACAGCAACTTGAATAAAGGCATTTAAAAGATTCATTTTTCATATGCTGGTGGACTTAATCAAGGAGTTCCTGCTTTTGAAAGCCCGATCAAAACCTCCTAATGAAAACCAGTGTGTCCTCTTTACCTGCAGGCCGACGGACAACAACAGTTATTTTATTTGATTAAGAGTAATTAACATGTTTGTTTCCCTGGTGCAGTGCAGAGAGAAAAAGGAACACCTTTTAAAGCTCGTTTTAATGACACTTATGTTCTGTCTCATGCCTCTGAAAGAAGCTCCTTATAAACACACAACGTCGTCTGGACTCCTCTGGGATCTAAACTAAACGCTTCTTCAGGAAAAAAGAATTAATTTAAAGCTGCCTGAGGAATCCCAGAGTGTAGAGACAACGGGCCTGTGATTAGCTGAAAAGTGCTATGATGCTTTAATTACAAGGATTTCCTGTCATCTCCCTTATTTGATTAAAAAAACTGAAAATGTGATACAACATCTAAACAATCAAAGCTTACCTTGTACCTTTTATTATTTCGAACATCTTAAAAATTAAAAAAAAATAAATAAATAAAAAAAATAAATATATATATATATATATATACATATATATACATATATATGTGTGTATATATATATATATATATATATATATATGTGTGTGTGTGTATATATATATATATATATATATATGTGTGTGTGTGTATATATATATATATATATATATATATATATATACACACATTGGAAGACAAAACAGAAAGATGTAGCAGATGAAGATCATTCCAGAATTTTCACAATGAGTTTTTTGTTCATAAAGGGTGTAGGATGAAATACAGAACCTATCAAGTCCTACCCCTTATTTCCAAAAATGAACAAAAATTATTCGAGCCTCAGGCATTCAAAATATCACCAAATAATACAGCTTGATACACCAACAGCAAAACTATAACAGAAAATCTAAACATTACCCACAGTACAAATCAATCTAATTTGATGTGCGCACTATTTTAAGGCACACCTTTGTCTTTAACTTCATACCATCCTAGTCCGGTATCTTTTAATATTTTTTGAACCTACTTGTTGTTGTACATGTTTTCATTTCTTTAGTGCAGCTCTTCCACCGATGAACTCTTTTTATTAATATGCAGTGCACTCTCATATTGGTCCTAACTGCTTTTTTGAACATGTGTATACCTCTTAGATTATGTTTACTCTCCCTTTTTCCAAAAACAACTTTCATCAAATTACATTTCCCTTACTTCCAAATTATTAAAAAAAAACCTCGAAACCATTTCATAAATGAAAACCCATTTACATAATCGAGCCTGATTAAACATTCTCTCACTAAACAGATTTGAAAATTGATTTTTTCCAGCCTCGCTCCAGTTTAATGAATTTACACTGACGCTGTTGGCTGATGCGGCTGAATTAAGAGGCCTGCTTTTTCATTAAATCAACACGCTTGGAGCAGAGAAACAGACGTGTCGCCTCTTTTAAAAGCAACACAAGCAATCAATCTCAATTATCAAGAGGAGAGAAAACACAAGAAAATGGATGAAGTTCTTATTAAAGCTGAAACAATACAGGACAAACTGGTGGAAATGTAATATGTGCCTTTTATTTTCTTCTGCTGCAGCAGGTTTTTGCAGCTGCAGCCATTAAAACATCAATGGCTCCGATCTATAAAAAAGTCTTTGGATGGAGCGTATACGTTGGCACAGGCCAACATGCTCTGCCTGTGCCAGTTTCCATTTAGTATAAAATCCAGCAGACGCTGAATAAATACTCCACCCTAAAGCTCTCTTTTGACTGTGACACATGGGCTCCCTGATGGTGTTCAGGGCTGATCCGTCGCAGAGGCTGCGGTCAGTCTTAACTCTCTGTGCTAACAGTGTATAGATTTCAGCGGTGACCCAGATTCACAGTGAAGTCCCAAAAACTTTCAGGTTTTTCACAAAGAGAAGTTCCCTGTCTGCTGCATGTCATGAAGCTCAGGTTCAGGGTTTGACCCTTTCTGCCTTCAGAACTGCTTTTACTCTTTGGGGCAATAGATTCAACAAGGTCGCTGGTTACCTCTGAGAGGATGGTATGTTTGTGCAGGTGTTTGTCCGTCTGTGAGCAAGATAACTGAAAAGACTGTCGCCGGATTTTAATGAAATATTCAGGGAACATTGGTCATGGCATCAGGACGAGGTGATTAGATTTTGGTGATGAAAATAACACATTACCACCACAGAAATTGAAATAAATAGCCATTTTTCATTTTCAGTGTTATGTTTTGCTAATAAATCACACTTTACATGAAAATAACAAATGTAACATGTGCACCACCTGTTTTTCCCTAAATTTTGGCCTGCTTGGGGTCAAACTTTACGTTGATGCTGACGCCACACCTTGACCACCACGAGTACCAACCAGAGCCCTTGCATTTTCACTTGTATGAAACAAATCACAAAATTGTGACTGTTGAACATAGTAGCAAAGTTTAACAGAAAAGTAAATAATTCAAGGTGCTTGAAGGTATAATGTTCTCATATAATTTATTAATCTGAAATAATAATTATTGTTAGAAATTATTAAGAGTAAACATACAATGTGATATGTAACCTATCAAATGCATAATATTAATCATTTTACCGTAAACTATAAAATGTATATCTTTTGAGACATGCTGAACCTAGTGGAAGGAATAAGGGACTTGTTACGTATAAACACTATTTACTGCATTTACTGCAAGTTTGTATATTTCCAAACCAATAAATCAATCATTTTTGCACAGAGTTTACTGGCAGTTAAAGTAATCTTGAAGACATTGCAAAAATATTGACCCCAACCTGCCTGAAAATGATAAATTAAAAAACCCCAAACCTTTTTGTGTTTGTGAGGATGTTAAAGAATATTTCTGTTTTCTCTTATGGGCAACATAATGCATAATTTGAATATAAGTCCTGTTATAATAATGTTGTGTTTGGTCTTGTGTGTCAGAAGAGGTCTATTGGTGATTGTGCATGTCTGTGCCCAACATTACCTCTTTACCTCCGGTGGGGGTCCACAGTCCGTGGAACTGTAACTGTGGGGATCTTGGACTGAAAATGTTGGAAACTCCTGCTCTGGATTAAGACAACTCTATAAAATGATAACAGGTTGAGTTTTTCCTTGAAGAAAAATGATCCTGGAGTTTTGTGAGCTGTTGTTCAAACAAAGTGATGACGCTGCTCTCTGTGGAGAACAGAAATATCAAACACAGGGCTGTTTTTGTCTCTGTGTGGGCTGTTACAAAGCTGGTTTTAAACCTGCATTGTCCAAGCTTTTGCATTTTGTCATGAATAGAGGCTTTTTACTTTTGTCCTCTCGTGGATTTTTGTTTCTCTTTTTTTCCCTCAATCTCATTAATCTTCTCTTAACCCACGCGTTCAGCTTAACCCTTCAGAGGGATCCATCACCCTCTGGGGAAAATAGAGATTAAATAGTCTCAATTGATTTATTTTATACAAAAAAATTTATTTGTTTTGGATTTCTGCTGCAATTCTACGTGGAATCATTTTGTTGATGGAATTATAGTTGCTGGGTCATGGCAATAACAGAATCTTTAACTTTTAAATCTATCTATCAACCTATCTATCTAAAAAACAGCAACTTGAAAACTTTTGGGCGCTTTTATCAAAAGTGTGTTCAATCTAATTTCCATAGGACATGACTGAGAGTGAGTGACATGACTGATATTTAGAGTATTAGCAGTAAGATGATTTTCTCTCACTGTGAGAGCCATGTGTAAATAAGGGTTTGTAACCACTGCCACCATTTTTTATGCTGCAGTCATATTCCACAGAAAACCAAAGTAGAGCAGCAGTTCACTTCCCTGAGGGGAAAAAGACCCTCAGTTTCAGCTGCTTTTAGGTGGTGTTTACATGGCTCCGTTTTCAGCCGAATCCGAAGAGTTTTCATTGCATTTTAGCCGCCCATTTACATGAGAACGGTGCCTGGAGCGCCTGAATCTGCAAACTTTTGAAACCAGGGTCCAAGGCAGAGAGTTTTCAAAACGCATCGCCACCCGGTCTCATGTAAACACGAAACGCTGACGTCACTGCATGCGCAGTACTCTTTCACATGAAGGCTGCATGCACATACCAGGAACAACAGCTTCGGCCGTCTCCTGAGTAACGTGTGCTGCTTCCCGTGCTCGATTTGTTATCCAGACAAAACTATGCAGACAGATTTGTTGTCCCGACAGATTTGTTGTCCAGACAAGAGACTGCTGCGTCTTCGTGCGTCCACTCGCCATTGTTGTTTGTGGAAAAAATTTTTTCTTCATAAGTGTTCAGCTCACATGACATGCAGATGCACAGTTTAATACAGCATAAACCTCCCTAGTCCATCCTTTCAAAAGCATATCGGGCAGCTGATTTGATATTTGTTCTGTCAGTCACTTTCATTACAGGCCAATCAGATAATCTAGTAGGTGGGTGCTACTGCTGCGGTGTAAAGTACAAAATTTGAGCCAATTCTTACAACAAACTTGCCGAAACATGTCTGAAGTGGAGCGAAAATATATTTTCAATGGAGATATGCTTTCAGTGCTTTTTAAAATTTTTTGTTTAATAAAGAAATGCAGTCCAGGTCGGACAAAACTGTTACTATTAATGTCTATGCTAAGCTTTGTAAGATTCCTGCCGTAGTCACACTTGAACAGCAATTTAAAGTGAACAATGAGAACCAATTCGCAATTCTGAGTGAGCTGTTTGTTTCTTAAATTGGCAGGCAATTTGCATTTAATAATGGCTTGCAAACAAACAGCTCACTCAGAACTGCGAGTCGGTTCTTATCATTCACTTAAAAGACCTGTTCAAAAGACTCGATTCGTTCGCGAACGTCACATCTCTAGCGCAAACCACCACAGAAGTAGGTCAACAAAACAAAGCCTCTGTTTATGAGTAGAAGAAGATAATATGAAGATAATAAAAGATAACGTAACATAAAGGGGTAAAAACAAGTCACAACAAGCACACAGGACTGTTTAGAGTTTCTGAAGAGTTTACCTGATGGCTGTAGGCAGAGGCAGGCTAGCACTACCCATTGACTCCCAGCATTTGAGCTAAGCTAACTAACAGTGGGCGAGCGAGAATGGTGTCTATCTGCTTGTCGTGGACTTGGGAGTGAGGCAAGACACGAAAAAGAACAAAAATATTGGAGTGTTTCTTTAATGCAGATCTACAAACCAAAGTACTGTACTCTTAGTACAGTGTTTGTTTGTGTCGCCCCTCCTCTTTTCACCTTCATCACATCAGTTGATACATGCAGTCGGTTTCAGTAGTGGAGCCTGTCATGCTTGTTGGGCGAGTCACTGCGCAAATTTATGGCTCTGCGGTGGCCTAGTCTGACATACCGACCGTATCAAAAGTCCAGTGTCATGCTTCCACAATAACAGTGGAGTCCAGTTGAGTAAAGGAGATAGCCACCAAGTGGAAAAGCCCCATATGGCCGTTTAGTACAATTTCAACTCATATAAGTCATGGAATCAAAGATGGGACTAATTTTTTGCCTTTAAGCATCAAAAATGGCAGGCTTTCCAGTGTGATTCGAATTCTAATCAAGGGGCAAAACCCTCCAAAAAAGCTAAAATAAAAACGTCAAAATTGCAGGAAAACTACTTTTCACTGTCTAAATTATCCAGACATGTCGGCAGCAATTTGGTCCTGGGCGTGGCCTCTTATTTGTGTAATTTAGACACTGTTTACAGAGTTTGCCTTCAGTTTTTGAGACTTCTTCCTCTTTCTTGCTCTTTCCTTGTGAAACTTTGGGATCTTTGAATGAGCCAGTCAAAATATCAGAGGCTGTATCATCTTACAGCCAATGCCTCAAAAATACTGAAGCTTCAAGCATTTTTAAAATCCTACATTAGGGTTGGGTGATGTGACCTTAAAATAAAATCCCCTATTTTCTTCCAGAAAACTTGATTTCAATTTTTAATTGATTTTTTTCCCCTCTCTTTCTCTCAAAAAAAAAAGAAAACTCCAAGTGACACAAAAATTACATGAATCAAATTTTGCCTTTATGTAATAAAAACATGTTCTGGAACTAAACAGAATTTCCCTCTTATAGTTAAAATGCATGCTGTAATTTTGTCATAAAATGTTGTGTTATGTAGTTCAAATGTAGGGAGGCCTGTCTACATAAACACTGAAAGATGAGCTGTCTTCACGGTATAGTAACGAGATCATCTGATCAGTATTTAATTTCATTTAACCCTATACTTCCACACTATTAAATACATTTGCAAAAAAATGTTGGTTGGTAAAATTGTGTTCCTGCCTCTTCATTTGGCAACATTTTAGGTTTTATTTTTCAAATTACCCGATCAGGAAGCAAATATGCAGGTCAACCAGCAGGTTGACTTGCCCGTTTAAGGTCATTCTTGGCATGATTGGATTTCTTTCATTTCTGCTACAGAATTTTCTTCATTTTACCCATCTTGCTAGTTTTGAGTAATTACATGTGTTTGTGTGTGTGAGTGAGAGAGATGATTGTCAGAGGGTCTAGAAAGTATATGTGAAAATATTTTCTTCTTACTTGGATGTTTGCTTTTATGCTGAGGTTTCTAAGAAGCTGTGCCGCACAGAGTAATTCTGTTTTTTTTTTCCCAATATTTTTAGACAGTGATATTTATGCACAGCAGTGCCACTCAGTGAATATAATCAGTGTTACATACACTATTCAGTGAGGTGAATGAGGATAAATAGCCAAAGATAGGTTTTCAGAGTTTTGAAGACATCAATATGGCGACAGAACAGTCAACCAAGTGGTTACAATGCTTGTCAAAGAGTTGAGAAACGAATGAAAGCCTAAACGTGTGCTTGTGCAAAACTTGACAAGGCCTATGATCATGAAAATTGTACATTTTCAGTAATTATATTTTCAAACAAGGCAACAACTTATGATTGGAGTAAGTTGAGAAAAAAAAATCTAGATATTTTTCATTTTTAAATCTTCTGCAGAAAGTAATTCAAATAAGTTTATTTAATCAATGTATTGCCCAGCCCTACCCTACAGTTTAATACTGAGAAGAATTTTCAACCAAGTATTTTTTTTGTTCAGTATTTTCATCATTAGTAAATGATCTGTAGCTCTGACCACATCAAGAATCCTTGCCATCCTCCACATTAGAGAGGCTGTTTGTCTCCTTCACCATCATGAACATTGGCCCTGTTATCCGCAGAGAAAAGTGCAGCGTTTGCCTCCACTCGTTTTAGTGTTTGCTCATGAGGAGGGATACTTATGTGCCGTCAACTCAGCAAATCGAATCACATGACGCCCACATCCTCTGGAGCCGTGGGCGAGGAGCAGCGCTGTGATGATGCTGCTGAGTGGAGTTAGTGTGTAAACCTCGGTTTGTGTCCAGGTGAGAGCAGCAGAAGGTTGTTTTATATTCAGCTTTAAGAGCTCTCATGGTTGATGTAATCAGATCTGAAGCTTTAGAAGAGGGCAGGCTTTGGCTCAGTGATGTTTCTGCTTGGTTTTATTTTATTACAAAGGCTTGAGGAGATGTGGTTAAAATCCCTCTTAACAGGAAGCAGTGCTGCTGATACTCAAATGTGACGGTCCTTCTAGGATTCTGGGGGCTTTCTGTGAGCTGGAGCATGGTCAGGAGGCTTTGGCCAGTTCTGGTCAAACTGAGATGAATAGAGGGACTAAATTCTTAGCTGCTTCATCCAGGTTTCTTAGTCTGATTTTGGCTTTGGACAAACATAAAGAATCTTTGAATATTAACAGATTTTGAGACTGTTAGAGACCCCACACATGAGGACAAATAATGACGGATTGAACTGTTTTGTTTTTGTAGTTTGTGATGTGATAATTGATGATCAAACAGAACAGGGTCTTATCTCTTGCAGCTCATAATAATGCACAGTCAAACATGACTCTAATGTAAACTAGAAAGCACTTAAAGAGCGCAAACCTCCGCCAAGGTAGCTCATATATTGCTGTTCCATCTAAAAGCTATAGTTCAGTGGTAAAGTTACCATCATAATTTGATTCCTTGACCCTGAAAACCCACATCTAGCACTCAGAATCATGTTATTATTATTAGTTAGACAGTTATTGAGCAAAAACAATCATTCAGTAATGGCGGTTATTTGAATCACCACCAAATTCTAATCATGTTTAAGTTGGGCCATTACCAACATCTCCTAAAAATTTTATCAAAATCTGTCCAGTAGTTTTTGTGTAATCTAACAAACAAACAAAAAAAAACAACAAACATACGCCGGCAAAAACATAACAAACAGGGACAACAACAGTACAAATTGAAGCTAATGTAGCTAGCAATTAGCTTCCTACTCCCGTTGTGGTAGCAGCTTCTTTCCTTGTCATTAATAGTTTATTTTGTAGGACACACCATGTGAACCATTTTATTTTTTCACAAATCAACAAGTTTACCATCTATATTGGACTATTAACAGTTTTATTACATTGTAATCTTATTTTGAAGTGCAGTTTTATTCAGACTCATGTGAGTTGTTGCATGATGCATATTGTGTATATTCCAATAACAATATGGATTGCTATTATTTAACAAAAATTAAGAGGGTTTATAAGCTTCAGCTTTCTGACTCAAGGCCTATGCTATTTTCCAAATTTTTCTGAATCTAACAGAAAACCATTCATCTTTCTCTCTACTTGATTGGCACAAATTAATTCAAAAATAGCTTATAGTCAAAGTTAGCTTAATCTAGCTGCACCAAAAGGTGTGAAGGCAGAGCCGATAAGCCACAAAAAATGTTCTGATCATATTAAAAACAGTTTTTAATATGGTCATGGTTATTTTAATTTAACTTTTTTATTCAATACAATAAACTCAGACCACTGCAATGTGTTTATTTTAAAGGCTTTTTTTTTGTCGTAACCAATATAACCGTGATTAATTGCACAGCCCGAACAGGAATCAATAGGCTACCATCACACTTAAAGGAAATGAATTCTGCCTTTTTTTTTGTTTATATACAAGCCTCCCCAACCTGTACTTCTCACTGTGCACTTTAATAAATAAACTTATATCAGTTTATAATAATCATAATCATGTCCCTTGCCAACACATTTCTATATTGATAGATCATTTAAAAGTGATACATTAACATGAAACTTTCACATATTAAGCCGATGTGACTGTTGTTTATGTGAAGTTAAAGGCAACATTTCTTTTTTGACTTTGTTTTAAGTATAAGAAACATCTGATCTTTTTTAAGCATAACCGCGTGCATAATCTCTTGCCCTTATTCCGTCCTCCCTCGTGGCTTTGGGCCCCCCTTATTGCCCTTGGGCCCCACTGTGGAAACCACTTTGTCTCTTAGCTCATGTTGTTTTCCAGATTTTTCAGACAACCAAGAATCTTTCTCTCTACCTAATAGACACAAATTAATTAAAAAAAAAGCTTAGTGCCAGCGTTGGCTTAATCTGGCTGCAGCAAAAGGTTTGGAAGCAGAGCATTTATACTACAAGAAATGTTCTGACCGTATTAAAATATTTGTTTTTAAATTTAATTTAACTTTTTTATTTATTTATTTATTTCAATAAATTCAGACCACTGCAATGTATTTATTTCAAAGGTTTATATGGCATAACGAATATAACCATGATTGATTGCCCAGCCCTAACAGGAATCGACATGCTACCATTACTCTTAAAGGACCATTTTTCAGACTTTTTCTTTTTACAGCTGCTTATATACAAGTCTCCCCCACTTGTACCCCTCACTGTGCACTTCAATAAAACAATATATATTAATTTACAATAGTCATACTGTCAGTCATGCCCCTTGTCAACACAAGTCAACACAAGTCTATATGAATAGATAATTTAAAAGTAATATATTAACATGAAACTTTTAAGATTTTAAGACATAACAAAAGCCGAGTGACTGCAACATTTTTTTGTCTTTGTTTTAAGTATAAGAAACATCTTGTTTCGTCTTTTTAAGCATTACTGTGTGCATAATCTTGCCTTTCTGCCCCACCCCACCCCCCACACTTTAGGACCATTGGGTTCCACTGTGGGACCCTCTGGCTTTATTTATTTGGAAATCACTAAATTTTTCATGTTCCAGGTGAAAAATGGTGTGCATTATTTTTATTCAGCCTTGCAGTTTGCCCTGGAAACTCCCCCATGGCTTCACTTTGGGAACCACTGGCTTAATAGAAGGCACCTTGTGACCCTCATTGGTGTTTTGCGTCCCCTCGAGGGGCCCTGACCCTCACTTTGGGAACCTCTGCTTTAGCGTATCTTCCTGCATCAAACCAAATAGACAGCACTGTGAGTAGGTGTGCAGGTAGATGTAGCCCATGCTGTCCACATTACATGACATGTTTTCAGCACAGCAGTGGAGGACGTTTCATTTTCTCTGTTTCCTAAAATAAGAGATGAAAACAGTGGGTCCAGTGGGGGGACATTTCCTTATATAGAAAACACAATAAACACAAAAACATTCCTCCGTGCTCGTCCCATCCTCCACGTTTCCCATCTCATCATCCTCATCTGCTCCCTCCTTCATCCCACCCTCCTCTCATCCCCACACTCATCATCCTCTCCTCATTTTTCTCCTCCTCCTCGCCGTCAGCTCCAGGGTCTCCATCAGCCTGCGGTGTGTGTGTGTGTGTGTGTGTGTGTGTGTGTTTATGTGCAGTATGTGTGTGTGTGTGTGTGGAGCCTGGGAAGAGAGAGGGCATAAACAACAGAGCAAACAAACCACCTGCTTCCTGCTGAGGTCTCGTGTTGTTAAATGTGTGGACAGAAATAGAGACGGGCAACCTCGGCGTAGAGAAAGAACAGAGGGAGGGAGGACGGCAGCCAGCACAGCATTTATTCACAGAAAATAACCACATCACAGATCAACTGAAACAGGCTGCAGTGACACCTGAGGACGCCGTGGAATGGAGAATGGTGAAGGAGAGTTGTTTATTTATTGATTATTTTCTTCAACATAAAATTCGTCTGCAACTTTCCTAAAGATTTATTTTGGCTTTAATGCTTTTATTTGGCAGACAGAAGGTAGGGAGTTGGGGAAAAAAGAGTGAGGAATGACATCAGAAAAGGACTTGAAGGTCTGAAATTTGGGATTAAAAAAATTCTAAGTTGTCACACGACCAGAATCAAAAACTTGTAACATCTAACAATTACTGGCCGTTATGGATAATACAATTTTTGCTGATATTTACAGTGGATATATAGTATACAGTAGTATTGGCAAAAAAAAAACATAAATGTACCATGTTGCTGCAACTTAAAATCACTGCATGGGCACATTAAAAATTATGAGTTTTATTTTTTGGTTAAATACTTTTTTGTTTTACATCTATAACTTACACAGACAGACTGTCACATTGAAAGGTTCAAGTCAATTATTGTAAAATAAAGACTACTCTTGATGAAAAATATCAGTATTGATTAAAATGAGTTCAAAAATTTCCGCATATCAGCTAAGCTCAAATGTGCATCCCTAGCAGGTAAATTTATATCCACAGGTTAAAAAACCCCTGATATGTACAGTTAAACTGCAAGTTTATCTCGGGCCGTGCCTTACAAGGGAGAAAGTTTGAATCATTAACAAAATATATTGTTGAACTAGAAAGCACTAAGAGAGCGCAAACCTCCACCAAGGTAGCTCACATACTGCTGTAACATCTATAAGCAATAGTTCCCTGATAAAGTCATCATCAAAATATGATTCATGACCCTGAAAACCCACACCTGGCACTCAGAATCATGTTGACATCATTATTAGTTAGACAGTTATTGAGCAAAAACGATCATTCACTAATAGTGGTTATCTGGATCACCACCAAAATCTTATCATTTTTAAGTTGGGCCATTACCAACATCTCCTGAAAATTTCAGCAAAATCTGTCCAGTAGTTTTTGTGTAATCTAACAAACAAACAAACAAACAAACATTTGGCCCTGCAATTAGCTGGTGACCGGTTCAGGGTGTACCCCGCCTCTCGCCCAATGTAAGCACAATTGCCTAAAGTGATTATTGTTTATATTTTTATTTACTTAAAGAAAAAAGAAAGAAAGACATCCTTTATTCGTCCCTCATGGGGAAGTTCAATTCTTTACACTCTGTTGTTGAAACATGCTGCACAAGCTCAGGCTGAAATACACATGCACATGCAAACAGGTCCTCAGTCATGCATTAATGGAAGTAATGTAGGTAATATTAACAAATATTTTCTGTGATTTATAACTGTATTTTATTTTGAAAGGTTTGTTGTCAAGCTTTGAGACTTCCTAATTTACGTGACCTGAACAGGAGGTGATGTTTCATAATATCGTCTGTTGAAATCAATAAATGAGTGACAGTGATGGAGCCATACGGTTGTTTTACCGTACAGGTCGTACCGCAGCCGACTCAACAATCAAAACTTGGTCATGTCGTCACTCTGAAGTGGTTATGGAGGCAGGAAATCTTCTATTTTGTTTTATCTTGCTCTTTGTATACGTAGGCTACTTATAATGTCCCTCTGTCCCATGCTTAAATATGTTTCCTTGACAGATTGATTGATTATTTATTTATGCTGTTGACTGACTGTATGCATGACTGTACACTAGAAAGCTACAAATGAATTGCCCCTTGTGGGAAGTTTAGAGATGGAAGAGAGTGATAATGTAAGAGAAAGCCACTACACCCACTGTCAGCTGGGATAGGCTCCAGCCCCCGAGACCCACGAAAGGGATAAGCAGTATGGATAATGGATGGATGGATTGTTAAATACATTGTCTTGCCCCATCACTTGTTAAAAATGAACTTATACATCTAAAAGAGTTAATAAATTACCCTGCCTAACCTAATGTGTTTGATTTTTCGTCAAAGTTCTGGTCTTTCCTGTCTAATCCTGACATTTTAAAGTGTCAGATGCTACATTAAAAATCTAAATTAAGACTTGAGGATGCATTTCCTCACTGTGCTTTTAATCAGCGTCTCATTTTAGAGCCCAGTCCAAACACCTGCTCCTGACTCAGCCGTGAATCATGGACTCAGTCACACCCGTCTCTCCGCGTACACACTGACGCGCACACACTGTTGCACACACAGACCCGGGGATTCCCTGCAGCCCGCGGCCGGCCTGCTGTCTCATGTGTCTGCTTGTCTGGTCGCACGTCTCTGCAGCTTTTCTTTTCGCTCTCCATCGATCCATCATGACTTCTTTTCAGATTTTATTCCACAGAGATGCTCGCTCTGTGGACGTGTTGTCGTACATCTAACACCTCTGGAAGTGTAACCTTGCCCTCTGCTGTAAACACATCTATCTGATCCCTGTGTGTGATCGGGTTGCAGGCTCTGTTTGCACTGTGTGAAGGCTGAGCTGCATTATGAAGCTCTGGGTCATGACCTGCTATTGAAGGATCGACCCAGCTGTTGCTAAGTGAGCTGTGCTAACAAAAAGGAACATTGTGTACAGTAGAAGTATTGTGTGTCCATTCAGTGTGTCTTAATAGCTACCCTGCCCTCTGGTTAAGAGGTGAGTACATTATTAAAACCAGTGTAAGTGCCCTCGTGTTGTCATGTCCGACTGTAGTGTTTGCTCAGCTTGGGTCACTGAAAGGACAGCAGTCTCCTGCCGCGTTTATTTATATCATATTATTTACGGTGTTTAAGTTTTCAGTAATCAGTTTAAATCATGGCTGTAAGCTTGCAAAACTAATACAGCAGAAATCTGAATTTCATGCAGCATACTTAAGAAAGATAATTTTACATAAATACACATTTTTTAAAACTTGGTATGCGTAAAGATGTGATGCTGCCATAGCCTGCTTACAGTAACTCTCAGATTTAATGGTTTAATTTAAGTAGTAAAAATAGCCTTCACGCTTAATTATTGATTCAGGAGTTACATGTTGAAAATAGCTATTGCATAAGCTAAGATCATTCAATGTTCTGCTTTACTAGCTGAAAGCAAAACTGAAGGCAAACATGGATCATCACCACATGCTAAAAGGCGACACAGGAGTCTATAGGTGTTGTCCTTTTCTGTTGTTTGGTGCCAGAGTAGAAGGGGTAAAATACCAGTATTAATGACTCAAAGTTAGAAATTAATTAGGCTGCTGCAGTTTGTCAGTGTTAACTTTTAGTCCCTGTTTACACGACTCCATTTTCGGCCAAATCCAAAGAGTTTTGATTGCGTTTTAGCCTCCCGTTTATATGAGACCAGTGCCCGGAGTGCTTGAATCCGCAAAATTTTGAAACCAGGGTCCAAGGCGGAGAGTTTTCAAAACGCATCGCCACCCAGTCTCGGGGAAACGATGACGCCTACGCATGCGCAGTACTCCTTCACATGAAGGTTGCGCGCGCATACCAGGAACAACAACAGCTTCGGCCGTCTACTGAGTAATATGTGTGCTGTTTACTGTGCTCGGTTTGTTATCCAGACAAAACTATCCAGACAGATTTGTTGTCCAGACAAGAGACTCCTGCGTCTCCATGCGTCCACTCGCCATTGGTGTTTGTGAAAAGTTTTTCTTCTTCATATGTGTGCTGTAACAGCGCTGTTTCCCTGCAAACCTACATCGCCATCTGCTGGACTGGCATGCACGCTACAGTGTTTTCAGTCGAGTCTCCGTCTGAACGCAGATCGTTTTTGAAGACGCAAAGGAAAAACCTTTGCATTTCAGGTGAGAGCGTCTCCGTGTTAACAGGGCCTTAAAGTAACTCATTCATTAAAGTAAGCAGGACACACATTACAGGATTATCAGCCTGACTTTTGGCCTAATCCCCTCCCACCTACCAAAGCCAGTACAGGCCTGATTGTCTATCCTGTGGTGTGTGGTGTGGTAGTTCAGTTTGCTTTCACACCGCACCAACCCAGACAGACCAAAATCTGTCAGATTTTGTCTAACCCAGCATCCCGCTACTAGTTGGGGCTGTAGCTGCATTTTTTGTTCCTGCTATCTGGTCAGTTGTTGCATTATGAGCTGGAAATACACAACAGGGTTTGAGTAATAACGTTGTTCACATCAAGCAGTTCAGAAGTTTTCTGTGCCATAAAATAAAGATAAAGCTGGATTTAGGCTGCATTGAGTGGTACTTGCATATTGACTGGAGTGAACCGCAAACATATTACACATCAATTTGTAGATGTTAGCCTGTAAAGAAGACCTTAGTATTGGAGCTAGCAATGCTAACGTAAGCTGCACTCTGCCTTTATTGTCAATGAACGCTATGTTAGCCTTATTGTTGAGATATTCTGACAAACTGGAGCCACAATTCACTCCCTTTTGGTTTGCTTGCCTTGTTTGGTCCTTGTTTGGTTTGGATTGCTTTCACACCCACATCAAACTGAACTCTGGTCCGCTTGGAAGCAAACTGAGACCCTTATTTTCAGACAGACTAGAGTTCAGGTCTTTGGTCTATACAGATTCTGCAACAGTGTACACAAAGCATAATGTTAGATTGGCTTCAGAATTGGAAGAGTATCCTGTAAAACTGTCTCAAGAGCATTTACCTCCACCATTTGGAGGCATTTCTGTCATTGTTACCCAAATTATTATTGGAAATATGCACCACTGCCCAAACGCTCATGTTTGCAAATCCTTGAAAACATTTCTGATTCATATTTGTGTTTGGATCACCACCAAAATCTAATCACTTCTTTTTAGTGCCATGACCAACATTCCCTTAAAATGTCATTAAAATCCATGTAAAACATTTTGAGTTGTCTTGCTCAAAGACTAATGGATGGAGAAACATAACAAATGCCATTATAAACATAACCATGATAGAGGTAAATAAACTTTTACAATAAGGAAACTTCACAGCAACAAGGCTGTTTAATGTCTGATTGAAGCAGCTGCACTTGAGTCATGATGGCACATGCTTCAGTATTTAATACTGATAAAATGATCACATTGGTTGCAGCTGACTTTGCTGATGAAAAAATGTTGTCAGAAGTTCGGTTTACACTTGACTATGCAGCAAGTGCCAACATAAGGAGTCATCAAGCTGATGCTGCAGTGAGTCAATTTGGCTTGGCATCGTCCCCGGGGCACCTCTTTGTGTCAATTAAATGACCAATATTTGGCACCAATGAGTCAATCAGGCGTCATGTTCAGACCTTTGTGTTGAATTCAAGGGATAAAATGAACATCCTCCGAGATTTATTATTACCAGGACCTGGTCAGGTAAATGAAACGGGATCATATAGGTGGAGTAATGTGAGGTTCTGTCTTTAAATCAACAGATTGACATTGAAAAACTTTAAATGGTTTAACTTCATAAGCTGTGTTCGAAATCGTCCACTCACTCACTCACTCACTATTCCCTATGTAGTGTAAATGAAATAGTGAACTACATAGGGAATGACCGAACGAGATTTCGTACTCTACACTGACATTTTCTAAACGTCATAGCGTCAGTAGATGAGCTGGATATTCCTGTGACAGAAGTGGATGCGCCAAGCATCACGTAAACAAACCGGGCACTCGGGAGGATGAGTAGCAAATTTTGCAGCTGTTTACAGCCATTAAAAGATGTAAAAAAAACTATGCAACAAACGTGTTAAAAATACTTTAACTTTTCTTCCATTTATAAACGAAAGCAGCGCCAATTTGTGCCTTAGCAGCATCTTTCTACGCTTCTTTTTCTTCGTCCTCTCTGGAAAAACACGATCGCATTGCATTGTGGTATACGGGAGTACAACGTAGGGTACATTGTATGTACACTTACATTTGCTGTGCATTGTGGGTATTTTGTAGTGCACTATATAGTGAATGAAATTAACCGCTGAGAATTTGAACAACACTACAAAATGGCGAACACACTATATAGTGCACTATATATGTGATAGGGAACGATTTCGAACACAGCTCTAGACTGTTGTCTCAACTTTGAGATGTCATGGTGAGACAAAGTCCTGCCTGGAAAGCGCATCACAAGGCTTTTTACATGTGAGAACAATCAGGAAAGCATAAAAATAAGCTTTAAATCAGGGGGAACAGATCATAACACCAACAACTGTATGAATATATTAAGACAGGGGTCACCAAACTTTCTGACCCTAAGAGCTACCCAAAGGATGAGGAGTATTATGGAGGACTCCTTGTTTAATTTAATGTTTATAATTAATGTACATTTTTTATAGTTTACCATAAAAGGAGGAGGTTATGTTATTCCTGTGTTTCTCCGTCGGTTAGCAAGATTACTTAAAAAGTTTAAAACAGATCTTGATAATTTATTCAGGGAATGTTGGTCATGGCACAGGGGAAACGTGGTATGATTTTGGTGGTGATCCAAATCCAGATGCAGAAGAACTTTTTAAAGGATTTGGTAACAAAGCGAGTTTGACCAGTTTTCCACATTTTTGACAATAAATTGCTAAACAAAGACAGATCCGTTAATTTCTATTTTTATTTCAGTAATTGTAAATACTCTTACTTATTCTATTTTGTTTATTGCTATTTGTACAGTTTATTAATTTACAACTATTGTTTTATATAATATTTTATGTTCTTTTATTTTATTTTATTTTTATTGACCTTTAATGCATACTGCTTTACCCTTGTATTTACCCCTGTACTGCTGCAACACCTGAATTTCCCCTCTGGGGATCAATAAAGGACTATCTTATCTGATTGCCTTGGTGGAGGTTGTGCTCTCGGAGCTCCCCTAGTTTGTAAAACACAAAGACTTCGATAAAAAAATGTCCTATCTATCTTCAGCTCTGTGGTGGTAACATGCTGCTTTTATGATGTCCCAGCGAGCACCTCAGAAGCTACCAGGTGCATGTGGGCAGCATGTTGGTCGCCCCTGTATTAAGATTTAAAGTGTGTTGAAGGGCTCTCCACACTTGATCAAAACATCTTCACTTTAACTGAACGGATTTAAGAGTTGAATCACGTTTCTCCAAAAGAACAACAGTCTCTCCTAAATGTCATTGAGTGACATTAAGTGTTTGTCATGTGTCTCCTTTCTTATCGTCCTGTCCTCTTTGCTCTTTAGGAATATTGCTTTAGTTTTTAATAATATAACAATAATATCACTCTTTCTACTTCGATGTCCACGCCCCTGTTTTGATGGTCAGTATCTTTATGTACTCTAGATGACCTCAGAGACAGAAAAATGCATCATTAAACCTGCATTTGCACATCACAGCTTGAAGAATTTTGGACACTAGAATCTTTGATGTCTCCAGTTTTCTCTGGTTGTGAATCAATATCTTTGAGTTCTCCTTTAATTAAATGACCATTAAAAACCTTCAGACTTCTTCTGAAGCCTCTGTAAAGGATTATCCTGCTGTTTAAACATTGGGGTATCATTGTTTTGATTATAAGTGAAAGAGTTAATCATAATACTGATGAAGAAAAATCACATGTTGTGCAGGATGTAGAGTTTTATCCATGCATGTGAGCGAGCTGTCTTGTTTTTCCTTATTTCATTATCAGTTTAATGACGGTGATATTTCCAGCATTGCTTACAGGCTTGCAGTCACTTCTCATTGTCGTCATGCTCTTAGCTTTCGCCTCTTTCTCCCGGATGGACTGTGACCGGACAGTTTCTCTGCAGACCAATTTTAGCACGTTTTATTAAAACTTTGGGAGATGGATCTGCCTGATTACTCAAATTAATCAGGTAGATCCAGAATAAATGGCATATAAATGCAGAACGAATGGTCCTACATAGACACAAAAAAACTTTAAAGAAAGTATGTAGCAACCAACTTCATTTCGAGGATGAGGAACTTGTTGTTTTTTACTTATTAAACTGCAGCTTTATTGATTCAGACACCTTTAAATCCATAAAACTGTCCTTACTGTAGTGAATTTTCATCCTTACTATGGTGTAAGGGGAGGGGTTCTCCAGTATTACTGTATGTTAAAATCACTGAACAGTCAGACCTATCTGTTTTCTATTCTATATATTTTTAGTGATTTTAATCATGTCCCGAGCAGTTGCAGCTGGTTAATACTAAAAAATAAAGGCTGAATTTGCTCGTTCTCCCTGTACACGGTTTTTACTTTTTGGGGTACTCTCGCTGTACCACAGGTCAAAAGCATGCTTGTTAAATTTTTGGTGACTCTAATTTGTCCTTTGGTGCATGTGTGCTTGTGTGAATGGTTGTCTCTCTATATATGTCAGCCCCATGATCAGTTGATGACCAATTCAGGGTGTATACCTCGCCTATTTCCCAATGTTGGCTGGGATGGGCTCCAGCCCCTTGTGGCACCTTACGGGATTCACGGTATAGGTAGTGGATGGATGGAATTGTGTTCCAGATGCTTTGTAAAGGTCCAAAAAGCCAAAAGTTTGTAGTTTTATCTTCATTGTGCTACTTTGGAGAATTTTTGTCTTTTGTTGATGTTGTTGTCTGGTTGTCTGTTTCTCTCTGTGGCCTGTGATTGACTGGAAACTGGTTTAGGATGTACATCTAGCCCAATGTCAGCTGGATTATGCTGTAGCCCCTCACTACTCTGAAAGGGATAAAGGGGCATAGATGATAGTGGAGGGACAGTGACTAGATTTGGTGAGAGGAGAGAGATCAGGGGAAGACACTTGGGAAATGGACCTCAGGTGGGCAGCGAAACCCGGGCCTGTACAAGTCCAGAGCCTTCATACGTACCCGGTATATGCATGTTTGCTGGCTATTCTGCCAAACCAGCACCCCTATATGTTTCAAAGCTCAGCAGCTCAACAGTTTACTCAACACTCTTTACCTCCACCAAGGAGGTTGTGTTTTTGCCAGCATATGTTTGTTTGTTAGCAAGATTAGGCAAAAACTACTGGACAGGGAGAGATGTTGGTAATGGACCAACTATTGGCCCTTTTCCACCATCCCGCCTTGGCCCTACTCTACTCTACTCTACTCGGCTCTACTCGGTTTGCGTTGGGTTTCCACCGGCACAGTACCTCCTAAAACAAACCAGTTTTTTGTACCTACTCTGCTTTGCTTCTAAGCAAGCTGAGTCGATACCAAAAGGTGACGTCGACTGACTGCCGGCTACTGATTGGTCAGAGAATGTCATCACCGATGGATCATGAATGCGACGTCCAAAACAGGACTGCAGTACATATGCTTTGTTACTTTATGGCAATAACTTGCTGCCATCACAATGTTAAACACAGGACTTTATCATTACGAGCTAGCTAACAAGCTAGCGGTAGCTTCCATTAGCTTACCCTCATACGTCTTTTCTTTGCAGCCTGATTGCTCTCGTCCTCGGCTTCAAACTGTTGTATAGCTTCCAAAACTCTCCTGTACTTCTCAAGGGTATTTCTTCTCGCCGCCTGCAGCCTTCTCCTGCTTTCCTCTTTCATTTGGTTTGTAACAAAAAGCCACAGACCGAGCAGCAAGTATACTATTGCCTCCAAGTTCTCCATTGTTTTGATTGTTGTGTCACGCTCAAAATGACATGAATGCAGTGTCGCACAGCTGTTTTATGGCGCCCCCGCTGGGTAGGGAACCGGGCTGGTGGAAAAGCAGCGCAATGCGAGTAGAGTAGAGCCGGGTAGAGTCGGGGAAAGCCGAGCCGAGTAGAGTAGGGCTAATGGAAAAGGGCCATAAGAAATGATAAGATTTTGGAGAGGTTTGCGCTCTCTGAGTGCTTTCTAGTTAGTCCTGTAATCCTCCATGTTGCTTACGTGACTAGAGGCTATCTGATGGATAGTACCGTGGATCAACCTGTAAATTTGGGAGAGAAAGATGAAGTGACATGTTGGAAAGGAGCCACAGGCTGATTTGAACCAAGGTTTGCCTGCTTTGAGGACAATGACCTTTGTATTTGGGACACAAGCATATAATCACACAGCAACAGATGCCCCGCATTGATCTTTTAGAATCAGCATGAGGATAAATAACCTTAGTCTGTAGCACTGTGGTGTCATCTTTGATTTAGTTACTTGCTTTCATGGGGAAATCTGTATTTTTTGATGATAAAATGTCTCCATCTGAAGTAGATTTAAGGAAAGAAACTACCCTGAAAATCCTTCAATAGTTGCAAGCAAAAAGTGCCTGTTTTAAATGTCTCAAATGTGAGTTTTGTTTTTTAACTGATGCCATTTCTTTGAAATATTGAAGCGTTAGGGTATCCTTCAGATAAAGAATTTCTCCCTTCCCTCTGACATTTAACCACCTTACAACATATTGATTTATCGACAAAGCCACCGTGGTTTAATCAACAGTTAGAAGAAAGAAAACCGTAACTGAAACCCCACTTAACATGCCAGCAGTCACCTGAACGGCGCTGCCATCATCTCGTTAATGGCTGATAACAGTCTCTGGAGTGAAGCCATACATATGTATGTTTTTCTGACGCCTCATGGGAGAATTGATCTCTGCAGTGAAGAGCTGAACCTTCAGCTGCTCGTCTGAACGCCTCCTGAGATAATCTGTCCGAGCGTGATTGATTTTTGATTTGGCGGCAGCTTTCTGAAGAAGAAGAAGCCTTTCAGTCGGACCTTTTGTTTTATTCATTAGTTCACTCAGGACTTTTCCACAGCAGCTGATACTAATGGCCCTGGTCAGCCGTCTTATCTCCTGCTCCTCGGCTGATTCACGATGCCTTCAGGCGCAGGGGCTCGCCGCACTCATTTAGGACGCCAATTATTCCAGAGTGGCAGTGATCATTTGCCGTATCTCTGCGCCGTGAAAGGCAGGGAGAAAATTGCATTGAGTATCAAGTGTTATCAGTGATAATGCTGCATGTCTGACAGGGAATAGAGACTTCTTCTGTTACTCGACAGTAACTGGAAACTTGGGAGAGAGAAATAAAGGAGGATGTTTGACTTTCAGGGATTTGTGTGTACTAGTGGAGGGCGATTAACTGATTTCAATATAGACACCAATATTATTTCTGCCATAAATTAATTTGGCAACACTGTTGTCTCTGGTTTAAGCACTTAAGTGTGTTTGTGGTGCAAACATGAACGAAAACCAATGCCAGACACTGTAGCAGCTAAATGGAGTATTAAAATAATGAATTACCTTGTTAGCTTTTCCAGGTCCCTCACCTCACTGTTGTTGGCATTTTAGATATGTTTTGGTGAGTTATCTAAGATAAGGGAAGAGTTAAAAGTTTCCTCCAGCACCAAAAAAATACCTCTGGAAATGCTTAACTTGTAGATTTCAAAGGATTTTTAATTTTCGTTGAAGAACGGTTGCTAACCAGGACTACATGCAGTAGTTTGTCTTGGACCTTAATTTTCATCAGATAGTCTTTAAAGAGCCAATTATGCACTTGTTTGTGTTTGACAGGCCCCTCAGTTGTTTATCATGTTTCCTCTGCATGATAGAGCACTTCTATGAACAAGACAAGAAGGCCGTGGCGTCAGCATGTCTCCCTTCCCCCACTAATGGAGCTAGCAGCTGCCTGCTTTGTTTCCCCTGACCCCCTGAAAGGACCTACCACTGTGACGCCCTACAATTGTTTCATCACCAGTTTAAGCCCATTGTAGAGCCCAGACATTCGAATGAATGCAGGGTTGTTGAAAACATGGCACTGACCAGGGCTAAATGGACCAATAACCACAGAGTGGACCTGCTTACCAATAAGAGCCAAGAACATCTCAGACAGAGAGAGAATACAGAACTATCAGGGATACCCAGTATGTGAAAAGCAGGTTATTAAAACATTACTGCTGGTTACAACAATCTAGCGGTCCTGAAAAATAAATATATAAACCTGATTTAAGGCAAAATATGACCTCACAAAGCAATGTGAGACTGTCATGAGCACCAAGCTGATCGAGTCACACGTAGAGGAAAGACTTCTTCTGACTTGATCACACTTGACTTGAATGTGAACAAACATGGTGGACAACTTCAGGAGGCTAAATGTGGCTAGCAGCTAGCTTCCTGTAACATCACTGGCAGTTCTGATTACATCCAGCTCCTCTCCTTATACAGTATAACCTGTATATAATTTACAGGTTATACTGTTTAGACGCTCGTGTTTTTTAAACAAATCAACGAGCTAGACCTCCATTTTGACATCTGTCTAACTTAATGCTTCACCTTTACTCTCTTTGCTATGTTTGCTTCCTGCTTCAGCCAGCTTGCTCCCTCATTTGCTTTGCTCTCGTCCATGTGACAAAACACAGAGGACGTGCTTGGCTGTCCTCAGGGCCCACATCAGGACTTCAGGACAGTAAATAGTGAACATGTTTAATAATTCCAATATCAAGACAGGGCCCCGATCCTCTTCCAAGAGGATAAAATGACTGTTTTCACACCTCACACCTCAGGATATCCGGTAAAATCATCTTTAGGACCTCAGATAATTGGGCCTTTGCTGAGGTTGTGCGGAAGCTGGAATCAGAGCCAAAAGCCGGCCCAATTGTTGGGTTGTGTGTACTGTAGGTTCATACAATTGTTACTATTTTCTTTATCTGAAAACCTTTATTGTGAATGGACCGGTCATGAAATTAGGGATTATAGAGCTTGATTTAACTAATGAGAGAAATAGATCATAAAACCACAGGTTAAGTCACAGGCTGCAAATTACTGAGAACTGAACACATGAAGACTTACAAATGCATCTCTCTTCAGTCTTATAATGTACGGACTTGAGCTGAGTTTGCCATCACAGACTTGTTGTAGGGGTGAAAGAGTTTGTAGTATTGAAAATGCATTTAAATCAGGGAACCAATGAATTTTGTAATATCCCTTTACAAATGTGCCAAAATAAAAAACTGCAACATAAAATTGAGGTCATATTGCCCAGCTTGTGTCTTCACAGTTAGAAAAGTTTCAACAAAGTTGTAAAAAAGGTGCTAAAAGAGCAAAAGTGAGCTGATTGGAGAGCTGCAGTTTCGGCCTCACCGGGGGAAATAACGCCTTAATACCCGGTCTCAGGTCCCAGAAGAGGAGGAAGGATGCAGGGCAAATATACACTCCAGGACTGAATGGACCAGACTTTTATTTATTTATGAGAGGAAGACCAACAATGCTAATCCGGACGAGGAAATACAGCTCCCTGGCGTTTGAAGTGGGCTCGCTGTCAGCGGAGCAGCTGCTGACATCATGTGAACAGACAGAGCCCAGACCACAGCCGGCCGGCGGGGGCTGAGAGGCGGCGAGCGAGCGAGAGGGCAAAGAGCTGGGAAACACACGCTGATGGTGCCTTCAGTGTCTGACAGTGGAAGATGACCGCAGGCTGGATGGGTTTGGATTTGGGAAGAGTTTGGCTTTGATTGTGGCACCAAAGAAGAGATGAAGCAGCTCTGATTACTTTGGTAAGATGGAAAGTTTCCTCTCTGCAGTGTTTACTCTGTTTGTTGGTTGGTTGGTCTTGTGATGCTCAGTTTGACCACAGAGCTGGGATCACATTTGCTGTGTCAGAAAACGGAGGGGATTTCTAGGATTTTGCCAGAGAGCAAACCACAAATTGGCTGATTTTAATTCACATTTTTGAATTATTGGACTAGTTGAATCTCAAACCAAATCTACAGACTTTTGCTGTGGCTTCCAAAGCTTTTCTATGGAAGCCCTGTGTTCCTCTACAATTTTATTAGGAGTAGTTTTACTTGTCAGATGTAATTTAACCAGGACTTGACCTGAAAGTTGACCCATGAAACTTAAATCACTCATTAAAATGTTTTACTCACGCAGTCCATGTCCACATGTAGGTAGGCTTTTTGAAAATTGAGCTTTTTCAGGCCTTTTGTACACATGCTAACAACATTATTGGTCACTGAAATCTCATTATTTGGCAAACTTCCTGCCAGGGTAAAGTTTTTTTTGGAAACTGTGGGTTAAGTTCTCACATTAAGGAAGGGAAACCAGCATTTTGGTGTGAAAGGTCACATTGTGCACTGTTGTCACTTCTTTGCGATGTCACTGTGCGATGCCTCTTGAATTTGAATTGTGCTGTGGCATATAAACTTGCTGGTTTCAACATTGCCAACAGGATGATTTACATGCTTCTACGTACCACAAGGGGGTCCAAACTGTAGCCCGGGGTCCCACTTTTGGTTGGTTCCAAAACCAATGGTAATTTGGCTGAGACTAGAATATAAAGCTGGTGTCATACTGATTAATAAAAATAGATGGATTATAGCATTTAGGAGCAGCATGAAATGATATCATTTGCTTTGCTGTCTTCTTGATCCCAAGATCTGATTTACAGTGAATGTTGTGCCATCGTCTTCAAACGCCTCCACACCTCATCTCTCCTCTAAAGTTTGTCATCTTTGTGCAGTTTGCTCTTGTTTTGAGTCTAGAAGTGGAGATGAGTTTTCAGCATTTCCCATTCTCATCTAGACCAGGGAGCCATCCAGTAGTATCCTGGGCAAACCAGGAACTAATTGAACCTAATTGGCCAAAAAACTTTTACCATGAGGAGCTATTTGCCTTGTTGTGCTGTTGTAGGTTGTTTTTTTCTTGAAGCACTTTCAGCAATTAAGGATATCTTCACCTTGGCCACCTGCACAAGCAAGAGCCACCAGGCATGGAGAATGGGTGACCGACTCGGCCACCAGCTCGGCCCAGCCTTCTCAACTTTTTTTCCATGTCTGGCCCCCTGTGAAAGAATGAACTCTGCAATTTTGGGAAGGACCAATTTTACAGTTTTAAAAAAGAGAACCACAATATTATAGGCACAGTACTGATTTCAGGAGACAGCAGCTTAAAATGTTGAATATCTGTAGATATTCAAGTTTGGTTATCCAAAGCTGATCCAAGTGGCAAAGGGGACTGGCTTGGATTTCCGGCAGATATGAATATTTCTGATGATATTTACAGCTGATATATTGGCTGACATTGCAGGCTAATGTATCCCATATATTGGCTGAACATATGTCTGTACCATGATGCTTCATCCTATTATCACTGAATGCCATCATTTAAAAATCAACAGTATCATTTATTAAAAAATGAAATGTTTTTCTTATTTCACGTGTTTCTAACTTAAAAAGGCTGTCACAAAGAGAAGAGCAGGTCAATTTTAGTCAATTATAGACTTATTGCTCCTGAGAAGAGAAATTTAATATCAATGTAGGTAATGGGAATAATGAGTTTGGAAGTGTAGTCTTACCAGATAATCCAATATTGACATCATGTAAAAGGTATAGACTTAACAACAGACAGGAGATAACATTAATGTGCTGTTTCAAACCACTGACGGATAAAACCAATAAGAATAAGTTAGAATAAGATAGAAAAGACACCATGGCAACTGATGTAAAGCACAATAGGTTGGTGTTGGAGCTGATAAAAATGATCAACTGTTGACTGTAGAGCATAGAAAACAGAGGAGATGGAATGTACGGCTACTGAATCAGTTGAGGAAGCGAATGGGGACATTTTGGAGCTTGTTTGGCTGCTGGATGATACATCAATGAGAAAATACTCTTCTTGTATTTTGGCAGGTAGATTTGATGAACTGGTTTGTCTTCTGCAGCCTTTCTGTTTTACTAAAGTACACATTAGGCTCAAACATCACTCAGAGACTGGAAGTCAGTTTATGCTACTCAAAGGCGGGCCCACCCCTGAAAGGATTAGTTAATGAACATGTGGCACAGCGACAAAACATCTCTCACTCATGAGAGTTTTTCTTTTTTTGTAAGGCTGATTTTTTAAAAAATCTTGTTGGTGGTGCCAGTTAGTGATAAAGCCACGCCTAACAGCAAATTATATTCATCTCTCGCGTGGCATACAGGAGTTTTTCTACCAAGTTTTAAGATTTTACAAGATTTCGTCATTTTGTTTTCCACTTTTATGAGGAATGTTAAGCATTTAGGTTTAAGATTATAGAAAATCATGGTCTAAATTCAGGATGGACTGTGTCTTTGGCCCCTACATGACTTTGGGCTCCAGAAAAAATTCCCCTTAATCCCCTTTACGGGCGGCCCTGCCCATAGGACCAGTAAGAGGGCGTGTGATCTGCCACCATTCAACATGAGAAAAGGTTGAGCTGCTGTGACCTGATCTGCTGTGCTGTTGTTTCCGTGTTTATTTCTGTTCTGTGTTGTTGTGCTTTTTATGAAGTGATTTGTTTTTTGTAGATTGAAGAAATTTGACTATATGCTACTTTAAGAAAGGGTTTCTGTAGTTGTGTTAAAAACATTATAGTCTAAATGACAAAACAATATCACATTAAACATAAAAACAGATTTTTTTAAGGTTCAAAAGTTCATTTGCAGAGTGATGCCGGTTAAACTCTCTCTGGATTTCGGTATCATCAATAAATCTGGCAGATTTAACCGACAGAGCTGAAATCTGTCATGTAGACGTCCCTTATGGAAGTCCAGGTCAGCAAATAAGCATGTCTTTGTGTGCGTTATAGCAGATAATGCGAGTTTATTACACACAAATCAGGCTTAAAAGGCTCCAGCGGGATGGCAGAGAGCCTTCCTCTCTAATGGGCTGATTTAAGCGTCTGTGCTGACTCATATTCCCCCCCATGATCCCACAGGCTTATGTTTCTAATATCTGTGAGCTCAGACAGCTCCGCTTACATGTGTGGTCAACGTTCATGTCCAAACGTGTCTTGTTCGAAAAAAACATCCCTCTGATTAAAGTGTGTCCGTCATAATGAGGTTGTGTTAGTCTTTGTGTCCACGTAACAATGAAGCTCAGCACGGAGGATTTACCATAATTTAAATCAGGACGTGTTCCTAAAATAACTTTGCAGAGCGAATCCCCACATCGGAAACCATCCACACACATACAACCGAGCAGGAAGAGAGAGAGAGAGGCTAATCTAAGTTCAGCTCGGTGTTTCCCTCCGAGGATCGACTTGTTATTGTGTGGAGTGAAAATGCACACCTGTGACATTTGTCTTGTGGCTGCAGCTGTGTCAAGTTTCCCTCCCTGCACACACACACACACCCAGCCTTTTCATATAAAGACTGCCTTTTTGTTTAACTAGGACACGTTTAATAGAGCTGTAAGTGATCAGTGAAGAATGTAGTCATGAGATTCTGCTGTGGGATTAATGTGAGGAAGACGCACGCGCTGAATGATGCAACAGTCTCATCAGATCTGTGTAAAAGGTCAGAAATATCACACATACAGTATGCCTTCGGGTGGGTATAAATCGTCTGTATCCGGCTGTTGTGTTATGGTTGAAATGTGGCACGCCATCTCTAAACCTCTAAAGTACAAGAGCTCAGATGGATTTCCATCCTCAAATCTAATTTGGAAGACAAAACAACCTGCCGTTCATCACAGAGTCTGAGTACACCCGGGGTTTGTGTCTCTGCAGTGCAGAAAACTAAACAACATTAATGGATAATCACTCTTTTTAAAAACAAATCTATTGTAGGGCTGGGAAAACAGCCTTGAAGTAGGTCTGTCTACATCAGTGGGTTTATTCTGATCCCTTTTAGGTCAAAATCACACAAATCACATAATTAAGACTTCATTTAATGCTTAGTAGGGCGGCAACTTTTTTTGGTTCCAGACATGAACCAACTTCCAGGTTCATAACCATTTTTTTTCAGGCCTAAACATGCCGGCTGGTTCAAAAATTAGGTTTGTGAACAGGAACCATGCATAGAGGGCTTTCACAGTTGGTCAAAAGTTTGTTCTAGCTGGAACACAAAAAGTTGATTCCAGCTAGCAAACCATGACATCAATGGTCAGCATGTTGTATTCTGTGCTCTATGGTTTCTCATCATCAACAGTCTTTGTGTGCTTGATTGCTGGATGAAAACAAATGCTTTTAGAATATCGATGTGATCTGTCATTTTGCTGGTGTGTTTTTTACTTTCACCAGAGTAACACAGAATAACGCCCTCCCACTTTCGTTCTGCTTAAACTGGTATGAATGCCGGCTGGTTCGCTAGAAAGCACCAAGGTTCTGAGAATCCAGAACGGAATCAGTACCAGAGCCAGAACCGTGCCGGTCTGGAAGCCCCCTATGTGGCCGTGTGATTGGTTCAGGGTGTACCCTGCCTGTTGCCCAATATCAGCAGGGATAGGCTTCAGCCCCCTGCGACCCCAAAAGGGATAATAAGCAGTATGGATAATGGATGGATGGATAATTCCTTGCTTTTTTGTTCTTTTAGGCAAGAATTGCTGTCAAGTTGCAGCAGCAGTGTAACAGCTGAGTACTACTTTCTAGATTCTGTATTTGAGTCAATGACGTGACACAGTTTTTTTTTGTGTCCTCATGGTTTAGTTAAATTTAAAATGGTTAAATTTGAAAATAAACTCACCAATTACTTGAACACATTCTCTTTTTTTAAAGACCTAGTCTAAAATTTCTGGATTTGATCAATTTTGAGAGACTATTCAGGGATAATGGTAAAAATGTCAATGTGGTGTTACCATAAAAACTTGGTACCACATACTTCAGCTTGTTCAAAAACTAGTTTGGCATAATCCTACATTTTTATTGTTTATCAATGAATAAAATAAATGGAACACCGTTGTTCTGAATATTATAACTAATTTGAGGAATATGGGGACTTTCTTAATTGTCGATGGAGTGTAACTAACATTGAAGGAGCCATTTTGTTCATTTGTGTAAGACGATCATGAGGCAGGAAATAATTTCACAAAGAAGGACCCCTGATTAACCTAACTGCTGCATGCCAAGGTTAGCTCTCTTTGAAATGTCGATCATTTGACATTTTAGGATATGATCAGGTGTGGTTAGGGTTACATGTCAAATCTGTGCAGTAAAAAAAGAAACAACTGTATTTTCGTGTTGGTCTCTTACATAAATTATTCAAGTTTAAACTCCTTGACAGAAGTATGAAACCCTGCTGTAAGATTCTGATTTTTCTTGATATTTTACTGTCCAGACTGAACATGTTATTGAAAAAGAGTCTGTAGAATCACATGATTGCTTATTTCCACCCGGGCTGAAGTGCCTGATTATGGTTTTATTCCACTCAGTAAACAAGAGCAGCTCTTAGTCCAGTCAGGCTGAAGGTGATCAGCATGTTTCACAGACCATCAGCCTCCAGCTTTACATGCTCATTTACATGAAAACAAATCACAGCAGGTAAAAACAACAACATGCTACCTGCCCTGCTGCAGACTGGACCAGCTCCACAAAAACATCTCCGTCATCTCACTCAGCTCATGAACATCAGACACGAAGTCATTTTAAAAATGCAGCTCGTATCACAGCTGAGGCCTGAAGCCGAGCGGAGAGGAGAGTAAACACACAGCGAAGAACATCACCATCATCACCGTCATCGTCGTCCCTCCATGGAAACCTGTTAATGATCTCATGGTAGGATTTGATCCACATGCACGGGCACGACGACTAATTAAACAAACAAATGGCAATTAGATGGAGCTCCATAATCCACATGGCAACAGAGTCATCGGAGGAGAAAAAGACAAACACAACAGACACACAAACACGATTAATGCAGCACGAGACGACAAACAGAGCTGCTTTTGTTTTAATAACCAATTAAATCTTTCACTGATGCAGAAAATGTAAAGACTGGAGGTCTGGATGTTCTCGGTTGTTTATATAGATGTTTGTTTTTACTGTTAGCAGGGATTTAAAGGAGCAGTGAGACTTTTTTGCTCGACCTAACCCAGGTGTGAAGGTAGTTCAGACTGTGCTGTTTGTCCTTAATGGCAGATGATTTGTGTTTTGTTTGGCGGACATTTTGGAGTGTTTTAGCGTGAGTTTGCCAGACAACAAGTGTTTTTTGTCCTTACTAAATCTGTAAAAATTCAGAAAGGTTGCTGATAGCCTAGTGCAGTGGTGTCACAGCTTTTTTATTGTGGGGCCTCATAAAAAAAATGATTACTGCGCCACTTTAAGCCTAAACCTCTGTGTAATAATGGTAAAGCTTTGTGATAGCCAATTAGATTTTAGAGGGCCCTAGTGTGGTCTGCTGATACCGATAATCACCTATGTAGGCTATTATCTGCCAATACCGATATTGTTCAAGTAATATCCATCCTTCCATAAGGGGACTGGAGTCTATCCCAGCTGACATTGGGTGGGAGAAGGGGTACACCCTGAACCAGTTGCCAGCCAATTTCAGGGCCACATAGAGAGAAAGACAACCATTCAAGCTCACAGTCATTCTTAAGGGCAATTTGGAGTCAGCAGTTCACCTAAGGTGCATGTTTTTGGCCTGTCGGAGGAAGCCAGAGTGCCCCAGGAGAACCATGGCATGCACGGGGAGAACATGCAAACTCCACACAGATTTACATGGAGATCAAACTAGCGACCTTCTTCCTGTTAGGCATGCACACTACCTGCTGCCCCTATTTCCTTTTCTGCTAGTGCACCTCTTTGGGTAGGCATAGGTATAAGCATGAGATGTTCCTCTGAAGCATGAAATAAAATATCTAGAGACAGACCTGGGCAATTATCTGGAGGCTTTTTCACGGCTGGTTCAGACAAAAGACTGACGAGGAGAAAAATGTTCGTCTTTCACTGATATTGATTTACTAAAAAAGGAAAAGGTTTTGGCTATGCTGTCTTGTGAGGGAAGCAGCATCTCACGAGACGATCTGGAAATACATGAATGCACATGCTGTCAGTGGATTTGAGGTACGACCTCAGAGAGGTGGATGGACTTCAAGTGCCTGGAAGTTGGCTGGTAGCTGTTAGGGAGGGGAAATTGAGGCGACTGGATCAATATATGCAGCAAAGTAAAGGATAGCCTGAGTTGAAAACATCATTGTGTGTCAGCGAGTGTGATGATTGGTTAGCTTCTGTGGCTCTTTTTTTTTTTTTGATACTTTAATTTTTATTGGAATTTTGTGTTGTGCACTAATAAAAACAGTTTCCATTGAGTTATGTATTTTCCACATAAGAAGTAGATGTGATAGAGAGCAAAACAGTCTTGGTTACCAACATCCATAGTCAAAGCAGTGTAGATAGGTTCGGTATCTTAAATTTACATATCAGTGATTCCTAAGATGTCTTTCATTGTGTCATAAATTGTCCATTTTCCCATTTTTTCATGAAAACATCCCCCTTCAGTCTAAACTGATTTCTAGCCACTGGTTTACAGTAGGAGGTTCAATCTTGCACCAGGTTCTTGTTATTTTCTTCTTGCTGGCTCTTTTTTCTGACCCAGAGCCTGACATAAGTCTCTGTATTTTATGGATGACTTATTAAACCATACAAAATCTTAAAAAGATATATAAATTAAAACTCATACTATGGTGTTGAATGAATGTTTTGGTTCAAAAATGAATGCACATAAGACTAGGAATGGACTTAATCATAAAAAAAACATTTGATATAGTCGAGTACACGTTAGAGAGGAAAAACTGCAGTTTTTGTGCATTATTTTGATCAGTAAGTCTCTACAGCTTCTGTTGTTTGAGCCCACAGTCATGTTAAAGTCAGTATGGAGGTATAATTATGAACCAGTGAGGTTGTGCCCCCCCCCCACAGTGACTCCTCTCACTAATGAGCGCTCTGCCCGTTGGTTATCTGAATCTATCAGCCGATCACTCCCCCATCTGCAGCCTGAATACTGAGAGTCTCCTGTGTTTTGTAGAGACACTCGGGGAAATGCCAGCCATCCAGAACCCACTGACATTTCCTTAAGAACATCTCGTACCTACAGGGCCTTAAAGTTTGACCTTCACTGCTAAATTCACTTTGCGAACAGCGCCGCCTACGTCTGCGTGTCTCGTGACCTCTGAGGCTGCTTCCTTTTTGGCAAGGAGAACGCATACTCTTCATTAGAGAAAGAGAGAAAACAATGCTGGGACTTTTTTAAAGTAATATTCAAAGAATGTGAGGGAGAGAGTTTGGGAACGAGCCGGCCCCGGGTCAGGGTGTCACAGCTGAGGGTTCTGCCAGCTCAGTTTTATTTCCCTCTTTCTCTCTGGAGATTTAGACCCTGCTAATGTTTCTAGAAGATTCAGAGATCAGCTGCTCAGCTGTTCTGTCATGGCAGAGGTAATCTGCTCCATCAGAGGGCATTTCTGTTTCTGAAGTAGTTTCATACAAGATTGATGATTCGATGATCATTCCCCTACTGCATATTCATAAATAACACTGCAAAAACTCAGATCTCTGCATGTTTTTTCTATTTTCAAGTCAAAAGTATCTAAAGCACTTATTCTAACTCCCATTCACTTAACCAGTTGAGATAAATATCTTACTTTAAGGACTGAAAGGCAAAAATAAGGCATTGAATTGCTTGTAATGAAGAGAAAATATCTGCCAATGAAACAAGTAAAGTTTGACTCAGTGAGGGTCTTAAATTAACATTTAATATCTGCTCAAGTTAAATTTGTATTGTCTTATTGGCAGATTATTTTACTTATTATTAAAAGCAACTCAGGCCTTATTTTTAGTTTTTATATCTTCAAATAAAACCTTAATCCAGGCGTGTAAGGAAATTTTGGATTAGAATTAGTCTAGTGAGATTTTTTTGTCTTGAAATTGGACAAATACACTCACTTAGATCTAACTTTTTTGCAGTGAAGAAATGTATTTGAATGTCACAGAAGTGTAAAGGCTTTAAAAAGGCTTCATATCTGAAGTCTTTCAGCTAACACCTGCCACTGGAGAGTAGGGATGGGAATCAAAAACCAATTCCAGCTGAGAACCAATAACAACTTCTTTAAGAAATCAATATCATCAGTCTTTTTGTTTAACAATTCCCTCATCAGCTCCTTCTACTTGGTTCTGCGTGCTTTGCAAATCACACTCTCATCAAAAGCAGTCAGCAGAAATGGCACCACAGAGGTAAAAAAAATGTGATCTTGGCAGAAAAAAAACAGAAGTTGTCAAATTGTGGCTCAATTTTTGACAAAGTTTTTTAGAGGGTGGAAACACCAACAACTCCTGAATCATTCATCTGTTCAACATGGTGTGGAAATCAGGAGTGACTGGTTTGACATTTTTGTTTCTGAAAACCTGTGCAGGCCAACTTTTGTTACATACAAAATCCACAGGAATTGCTAAGGGAACCATTAAAGAACCAAATATTTGTAATAATAAAATCTTATCAATTCCCATCCCTACTGGAGAGAAATACTAAACTAAACATATGAACAGGCAACGTTTTTGTCCAAAAACTTTGCTAATATTTTTAAGCCATGAAGACAGTGTGCAAGAGTTTGCCTACAATTATTTATTGTTCATTTTTTTTTACTCTTAATTACACTATTGTAACCACTTGTAATTTAAGATAGACAAAAGAAACTTTTATTATAAATCAGTCCAATGATAAAAATTCAACAGATCTTTAAGTCTTCAATCATGTTTTAAACCCAACAAGAAAGAAGCTTTTTCACTTGTAAAAACATTAAAATGTGTCATGACTGACATTCCCTGGAAATCTCATTAAAATTCCATTCTGACTTTATTGAGCTACTAGCAAAAATACAGAAAATTGCCCAAACTTGCAATGCTAGCACATCATTGAAAACACTCCTTCATCCACATTCAAAAATCAAATAATTTCTTTCTTGTGCCGTGACCAACATCCCCTAAAATATCATCAAGATCCGTCCATAACTTTTCAAGTTGTTTTGCTAAAATAAATGCTGGTTAAAACATAACCTCCTTGGTGTAGTTAATTATAAAAAAAAATGGGAGTGTAGGACTTTAAATGTTAACCTTGCACAACAGCTGGATCCACCTGATTCAATATCTAATCAGGCAAATCCATCTTGCCAAGCCCAGAAATTGCTCCAATCAGAGTTCTTCAGAGCAGGTAGAGGAACAAGCAAGACGACAGCAGGAAGTTTATGTGTTTATTTAACCTTTATTTAACCAGGAAAAGAAACTCATTGAGATTAAAAGTCTCTTGTTCAAGAGATTCCTGGCCAAGATAGGCAGCAGCACAGTTAAAGTTACTAAGAAAAACAACAACACATACAAATGCGCGACATGTTTAACACTTAAAGTACAATGAAAAAATAATAAAGACAGTTAACTGACAAGCTGGACTATTGAAGAACGAAGATGATCTGTCAAAACATCTGCAGCCAGATGCCTCAGTTTTCACATCATTTAATGTCCTCTTAAAGGTGTCCAGTGAAACCAGCTCACTGAGTTTCAGGTCTTTTTGCAAGGGACTGCATGTATAAGGATTAGCATAGATGCTAACCGCTTCAGTAGCAGTTTTATCATATCATGACCGCATTTCTTTATCAAATTAAAAAGAAATGCAGTCATGATAAACTTCCCTATAGTACAGATAGATTTGCCCCATTCAGGACATGTTTTGACGAGTTTGTTTCATGAAGTGGCTCTCGTTCTGTAGCCCGGTCACTCCCGCCTTCTACATTATCTAATTGGCCTGTAATGAATGCAGACTGACGGCACAATCATCCAACCACCTAGATTATGGATATGCTTCCGAAAGGTTCTGCCCTCCCCAAACACTTTCTACGTGCTCTTTTCCAGATGGACTAGTGAGAAATATTGAACGGTCCATCCAGGTTATTCAAATGTGGCACTATTGAATTCAAAAGGGTACTGATATTGTTTGATTTTGCAGAGTTGTATTTAACCTCCAGACTCTGGTGTTGTGACATCCTCATAGTCCGATGTTCTGCTGTGAGGCTGAAAGATCTGACTCTGCAGGAGAGGAACAACTGTGACGAAATCTTCATCCTGAATCAGCGTCTTTAAGTTTCCTTCTCCCTCCCTTTACTTCCTCTTCCTTCTTCATCTTTCTTGTCTCTTCCATTCTTTCTTTTCTGGGCCAGTCTTCTTTCCGTCCTGTCCCCGCTGAGGATTTACCAGCTGTATGGTGTTTTAGAGGTTGGCACCATTCATGACCTAGTTAAGCGTGGACTGGGAACAGGAAACAGAGGAGGACTGAATGGCTACCAGCAGCTCTGCTTACTTTGTTTCTTTTCTCTGTGGACGCTGCTGCTGCTGCTCTCAGGCTCCTTCGCTCCTGCTCTCCATATTGATCAGGGCTCCTTTTCAAACTCCCTCCTGCCTCCTCTCTTTTCTTCGCTCCTTGCTGTGTAAGTACCTCCAGCTCTGATAAATGAGTCCAGCAGAGGGCTATGACTGTGCAAGCAGGAGCCCTGAGAGATCTGGAGCAGCTTTTTTGTTTTTCCTGATATATTTAGGACAGCCAATTAACACAGATGTCGGTGGTGTCATTAATCGCTGCAGAAATAGGAGAAGCCATTATTAACACCTTCATCCTGCTCTGTATGTGTTCTCCTCGCTGTCTGAGGCTCCTCTGGATGTATATGTGCTCTGAAGTCTCTCCCTTCTCTGCCTACTCGCTCTTCTATACCTCACTGTTTGGTCTCCTGCCAGTTTATCTTAGCATCACGTTGATTCTGCAGAAGTAGAAATTCACAGGACGCGGTGGTAAATCCTCCCACGGGCCGAGCAGACCATTGAGGAGAGACAGCAGGGTGATTTATCAGCTTCTCAAACACCTCCGCAGCAGTCTGACACCCTCCCTCCCCTCCTCTTCCTCTCCTCCTGACAGGTGTAATGAGAGCGCTGGTCATGGACAGATGATGGACGTGGAGACGTCGTACTCAGACTTCATCAACTGTGATCGCACCGGCCGCAGGAACGCAGTGCCCGACATCACAGGAGAGGGAGGGACCAGCACCAGTGAGCTCACCAAAGACATGGCGGAGATGGACCTGAAGGCTGCAGGTCAGTAGAAATCATCTGAAGGGCAGTTTGCAGGCAGGCGACCCCAATGAAACAACGTGCTTGAGGATAATAAAGATAACACATTTTAATAAATTCAAAGTGTCAAAGCCAGTGTGTTGAGTAAATACAGGGAAATGCGTTAATCTAAGTCTTGCTTTGTTTGTTTTGTGGCAAAATGTGAATTAACGTGGTCTTTTTTGTTTGTTTGTTTTGTTGGTTGTTTGTGAAAATAGGAAATAATGAAATCTAAAAAGGCATGTTGACCTGCAGCTCTTGTTAATTTGTATTATGTGTTTAGTTAATATCTTGTGAGAGAGGGGCAGACTCTTGAAGATTTTTCTCTATTCTGCTCCTTTTCATTCATGTTTGAGATTTTTTGTTTGTTTGTATTAAATGTTTTATTTAATGACCAAATTAAATAAAGTCCTAAACTAAACCTAAACTAATCAATCAATCAAACTTTATTTGTATAGCACTTTCATACAAAATCTTGTTAGACAAAGTGCTTTACATTAAAATAAATAAATAAATAAATAAATGTAGAAAATTGAATACAATGAAAATACAAGACCCTACCTACCCTCGCAATCCACATACAGAACACACACTCACCGATGCACACACAGAGACATGAAGAGGAGATTCTAACAGTAAACAGAATTAGAGGACCGAGGAAATGCTATCCTGAATTAAAAATGAGGAAACACAGGAGCTAAGGCTAAAATGACCAAAAATAGAAAAATCATGAAATGATGAGAAATGAGATTTTAAAAAATGCTATAGGGAAAAATAAATAAATGAATGAATGAATAAAAAAAATATATATATATATATATATATATATATATATATATATATATATATATATATATAAAATAATAATATGGTAAAATGAGATAGCCAAACCAAATGAGTAATAAAATCTGCTAAAGTAGGATAATGAGAAGAAAATCAGTTAACAGAGAATTAAATTCCAAACAATAAATCTGAACTGAAATGGAGAAATAAACAGATTAAGAGGATTAAAATAAAGAAATAAATAAGAGGAAAATAAATAAATAAATATAATCAGCTGAAAGCCAGACTAAAAAGTCAGGTCTTGAGTTTGCTTTTAATAATATAATTAATACACTACAGTGAGCCCTGGAGTCATTTTTGTACGCTTGATTTTTTTCTGCATTAAAAACAACCTTTGACAAAATAAGAGGGTGCATCTTTGAGTTGCCGTTGAAGACATATAGGTCTTAATAATTTTGTTATTCTGAAGAGGAAGAAATTATATATCCATTCATATACATTCATCAACAGACTTCACCATGAACTTGTAAGATGTCAATAACAGAGCAGGAATGTTTCAGGATGTGGAGAAATAAAGTTCTGATGTGATATGAATAGGGATGGAAATTGCTAAGATTTAATTGATATCAATTCCTTTACCGATTCTGCTTGCAGATCCAATTCTTCAGGGATTCTGTAATTGATTCCTCCTGATTTTCCACGTGGAAAATGTCAGCCTACAGATTTTTACAGTGGCAACAATGTCAAACACATGGCACTTCTGATATTCAATCCCATGCCGCATAGATAAATGCATCTGTAAGTTGCTGTTGTCTTCACTTACTGAATGCTGTGTGAAAATTGATCCACAGTTTTAACCACTTCTACTTGTCTGCCATGATTTTTTTATTCTTATCATGACTGCCTCTGATGAGAGTGTGACATCTTTGATTTATAAAGCTTGCAGAGCAAAGGGGAAGGGATTGAAAAGAAAAAAGACAAGGCAGGATGGATCCACAATTAGCTCCACCAAGGAGGTTATGTTTTGCCGGAGTATTTTTGTTTGTTTGTTAGCAAGATTAAGCAAAAACTACTTGATGGATTTTGACGGATCAATAACTGGACGTCTTTCCAACCCTTTATGCCCAGTTTTGATGAGTCTAAGTTACCTGTTCTAGCTGACAGAGGTGGCACCAAGGGTAGTCTTCTGCTGCTGTAGCCCATTTACTTCAAGATTCAACGTGTTATGCTTTCAGAAATGGTCTTCTGCATACTTGGAGTGCTTATGAGTTATTGTTGCTTTTCTAGCATCTCAAACCACTCTGTCCATTCTCTCCTGACTTCTTCTCCTTCGCCTAAATGCATCGATCTGCTGCCATTTGATTCACTGATTAGCTATTTGAGTTGACGAGCAGTTGAACAAGTGATCCAGTAAAGTGCCTAGAGGGTGTTAATTGGCTTCTTACTGTACTTTCCCTCAAAATTAAACTTTAACACAGTTAAACTGTAATACGCTGCCGTCTCTTTCTCTCACAGCATCTTTGGAAAACTAGAAAACTGAATTAAAATAGCGATCTGAGCTTTCTGTGATTCTTCTAAAAGTAAAATGAGACATTTAAAGCACTTAAAAGTAGAACTGTCTGTCTTGTGCACGTTGATTACATTTGATCAGATTGAATTAGTGTTTTCCAGCCATAACTAATCTGAAGGTTAATCTGTCATAGCCTCTATGTGTGCTCCAACTGCAGGAGCATGACAAGGAGAGATTCACATCATTGATTTGTAGATTTGCTGTTGACGTAAAAGACTCTGGAATCTGATTTTAGCTGCCTTAGCGTGCAGACAAAGAATTATCTGTAGAAATTGGACTGGGGTCACATTTCTGACCGACTCCAAATGTAGTTTGGATCTTTTGTTGCATTGTCAGTTTATTACTTGTTTTGTTTGTCAGACTTTCCAGAATTTTTCAAGAGTAGTCATTCTGCAGGATTCTTCAACATGTAAACACTGAAATGTTCTTTTTTTACTCTTTAAACTAATTTTCGTGATAAATTGGTCGTAAACTGATCATTTTTTACAATTTGCTGCTGAAATGAACATGGCGAGGGTTGACATGACTGTTCTTTGTCTTGTTTTGGATCTTTGTTTTGGAAATGATTCATGGCTAATTTTTATGGGGAACAAGGCCAAGGATGAGCTTTTCCGTGACAAAGATGAGAGACAGAATATGTAGAAAGTTTGTGCTCTAAAATCTCTAAATTAATCAAGAGAAGTGCATGGAGAGCACCAACTTCCACCAAGGCTTTAAGTGTCGTTGTTCTTAGCAAAAAAAAGGTGAAAACTGATATATTTCAAGGTAAACAAATCCTTTAAAACAAAAAAATCTGGATTTGGATTCTGATCAGCACCAAAATTAACTCACTTTGTCTCTTATTACCTATATAATCAAACCAGCTCATCCTGAAGTCAGTGAACATTTGCCTGTGGCCTGTGACTTTCTTATTCTGTTAAGTTCATTGTTTAGGCAAAGTTGACATTTTCCAAAGTTGATCATCACCAAATTCAAATTATATCGTCCTTTTGCCCTGTCCAACATCCCCTGAAAGTTTCATCTAAATCTGTTCTCTTTCTGAGTTACCTTACTCGCAGACCTCCAGACAAACAAACAAACAAATGAAGGTGAAAATAACCTCTGCATACCTTGGTTGTCACGAGTGGTTATTAGAGTTACTGTTTCCTTTCAATCAAATCAAACCACTCTGGCCATTCTCCTCTGACCTCTTGCATCCACAAAGCATTTTCATCCAAATAACTTCTACTCATTGGATATTTTGTCTTTACTGGACCATTCTCTGTGAACCCTACAGGTGGTTGTGCTTTGATATCCCAGTAGATCAGCAATTTCTGAAATGCTGAAACATGTTTGTCTTTTACCAACAACCATGCCATGTTCAAAGTCACTTGAAATATAGGTGAAATACTATGTGCACATTTGTATATAAGTAACTTATAATATATTTTAGTCAATATTTTATAAAGGCCATTGGTTCCAGAATAGATGGTGAATGTTGTAAATATTATAAATATGGAGAAATTAAAAACTTCCCTGTAGTATGTAGTAATAAAAGGGGAAGGATTAAATAAGTTTATACTTCTTCCTACTCCTTTTCAAAACAATCATAATATGATTCCTTGACCCTGAAAACCCAACCCTAGCACATGTTTAAATCATTATTAGTTAGACAATTATTGAGTGAAAATGATTGTTCACTAATGGCAGCTATGCAAACACCCTGCAAACTGACCACAGGCTGGATTCGAACCCGGGCCAGCAGAAGCATATACAGTGACCAGCATAAATGAGTACCCCCCCTATTAAAAGTAATGTATTAATCAATATCTAAATGAACAAAAGAACAACTTCCAAAGCTGAGTTTAACATAACTTTTTTTACCATTAGATGAAAATAAGGGTAATATGATACCTAAAATTTGGCTTTGCTCCCACCCCTTTGATTGGGGTGTACTCATTTTTGCATCCTGATCTTAAATCGAGAAAAACACTTTTTTGTGTGCAACTTACAAAATCTTGTTTGCAATCAATGACCCACATTCGGGGAGGTATTTTGTGGTATAGTATGCCATAGAAAGTGTTGATTTTGAAAGGAAACTAAAGGTTTTCTGACAAATCTGAAGGGGTGTACTCGTTTATGCTGAGCACTGCATATGGGTTGTGCCTGGTTGCTTCCCACTCCGCCAAACCAGCACCCCACGTCCAGTTGTTTTGGTGTAATCTTGCTTTAAAAAAAACAGACAAATTCAGTCAAAAACATAACCTCCTTGGGGGAGGTAATAAGTCCAGCTAAAATGTTTCCATAATCAAGCAGCCCTACTGTCTGCTTACTTAAATTATTGATCTAAAGGCTTTTAGGTTGTAGCTTAAGCATAAACATTTTTTATCACAGAAGCACCATCCAAATACAAGCAGGTGTTTCTCAGCTTGTCGTCTTAGTCATGCTTCATTGTGGTGTTTGATGAATGAGTCGCCTCAGCAGCACAATAACGGTCTGTCCTTTCTTCCTCTGCTCTCAGCAGAGTGTCAGATTGTCAAGAGAAACAAGTCTGAAAATGACGCAGATGTTCACTCTCACCATTGTGTATTACATTGTTGACTTCCTATTCATGTTTCCCATGGCATGATAACCAAAATGACTCCTATAAATCAACTCCAGTGCTGGTGCTGTGGGAAGGATCACACTGAGAGATAATCTCATTTTATCTTTGACATGTTGCTGCTACAGGAAGTGATGGTTCCTTCCTCAGGACTCTCATCGTCTTGTCTTTGTGGAATCTAAGAGCAGATTTATGTTCCAAACCTCCAGGAGCTCGATATCAAACAAAACACTTCACAGATTTTTCTCTATGTTGTTTTCCTCCAGAAGGAGACCCGGGGGCCTCCCCAGCTCCAGAGGCAGAGGGCTCCACCAGCCAAGAAGCCCAGGGAGGTGGAGGCCCTTCTTAAACCCAGCATGAGGCCGAGGTGGGGGCAGAGCCGCGGAGCAGACGGGGTGAGAGAGGACGCAGGTGAAAGGGTGGAGGCGTGGAGAAAGTGTGAATGGACATGAGGACACCTTCGCTCACTGCCGGCCTGTTTGGAGCTTCAGCGGCCCAAATGTCGCCTTTTTCATCGGATCAGATTGTACCATGGGGAGCGGAACGGAGCAGAACTGAGACGCCTCATACTCTGTTTGTCATTTATATTCCCTGACCAGACAGGAAAGCACAGAAACTTTGGATTAAACGTCTGTGGAGATGGACTGAACTGAACTGAACCCATTTATAACACTCGAAACATTGTTCCAGCCTAATATGGAGCTGTGTCGTTGGAAGGGGAGGGTGTATTCATAATCATCTGTTTGTCATTTTATTTCTCTGTATGTGTGCGTGTGTGTTTGTAACTTTTCTTGTTCGATTTCATCGTCAAGTCTTCTTTTTTTTTTTTTTTTTTTAAAGCATAGTCGCCATTTTACTGTCGTGTACGGACTTCATATTTATTGCTAAATGTTCAGTGATAACTTTGTGATAGCAATTTTCTTTGTGTAATAAAATACTTATGAATTACTGTATCTCCACTGTGTTTTTGATTCGTCTTCTCCCGCAGGTTTTGGAGCATCTAGAGGTGTCGAGACCAAGCCAGCCAGGATTAATGAGTTCAAGGCTGAGTGCTGCCAGAGCCATAAATATTATTGAACGCAGCTTTTGTGTACATTATCGAGGCAGGCGCAGGAAGCTAGTGTTTATATTTCCACCTAACAAGGCCCCAGCACTCACATTTATCCACTTACAAAGGAATAGAGGATGACAGAGCAGATTATCCGTGAAGCTGTGATTTAAGCAATTTTTGTAAGTGTCTTTTATAACAGCAATTACCTGAAAAGGTCCAGCAAATACACATAAATGACTGTAAATTATCAACTCAAAGAGGAAGGACACAGTATATAATAGCCTTTTATTATTACTATGTTGCTTGTAATAAATTTTAGAATGAGTTTGATATGTAAGTGCTTCCGTGTTAAATTGAATGATAATACTGAAAATAAACACACATTCAAAGTGAGTAAGGAAATGCAAAACCACTCTAATTCAATTCATTTAGATGGCAGTAGTGCGCCATCTGGTGTCCACAATTCTATATTTTTGGTATGCAGCTGTTTCACCTGGTTTGTGTTGTATTTCTTTATGTTAAGGGTGACCTTATTCCCAAATTTCAACCATAACAACATTCATATCTGTCTAAGTTGATATTCTCAGCCCTGAACAGCATCTTGATTAACCCATTGTCAATCAGGACACTTTATACAATGTAATTTTTCTGCGGCCTGAAGAAATTCTAAAACAGGTGAGTAAGTGTCCATTTAATATTTCCCTAATTCATGGATGACTACAAGATGTAAACATTCGGGGTGCACAATATTATCAGCATGATATCAGTATCAACATATATTGACCTTAAAAGTTCATGTCAGTATTGGTCGATGTTGAAATTTTTGCAGATATTCACCACCAATAAATTGGCCTTACATACCTTACCACTGCAGAGGTACATATCCATACATTAAAAATTAAGTTTAATTTTTTTAAGAATTAAATGTTTTTCTTGTTATTTATCTGTCACTTAATCAAATAGACTGTCACATTGAATACAACAAATCAGTTTTCCTAAAGTAAAGATCTTTTGCTCTTGAGAAAGATATTGGTATTTGCGAATCGGCAAAAACCCAATATTGTACATCCCAAGTAAACATAAGGTAAAGCTTCTATTCTGGGTTTTTCATTTGACGAGATCTGCATAATTTGCCATATTTACAGGTCAGACATTTTCTTTACTGTCCTATTGAAAGTGGCTGAAATTATTTTTAAATGTCACAATGTGTTCTAAGGAATAAATTTGGGATGAAAATGAATAGTTAATTATATATCTGAATATGTAAATATGACCTTTAAACTGAGTGTCAGAAAGAGAAATGTGATGGGAGCTCTGGAGATGTATTAAAAACCTGTTATTCTGGTATTCTGTTAACTACACCAGCATCAGCTAAGGTTAGCATTTTGTCAGTTGCTATATAATACTACAGTTAGCAAGTATTTGAAAGCATAGAATATATAATAAAATATAGAGTTTATAGTTTGTTAGCAAAGTAGTAAGGTTTTTAGTTAACCTACTAATTGGAATCTTTTTGGATTTTTTTTTTTATCATAAAATGTTCTCAGATAAAGTTTGCTAGATTTTAAATTCTCACTTTGAAATATATCTCTGATAAGACCAAAAATGTAAATACTAAAATGAGTTAGCATTTACCACTTCCTGGCTCCTAACAGGCAGAAAGAGGGTTTAGAATATCCATATTGACCAAATACCTGAAATAAGGTTTACGCACACGGAAATTGATATCTAATCTGGAACTGATTTTGCCCACTTTTGAATTTTTAAGCGTTATTGTATCTGTCAAAAGACAGTTGCTGACGAACTGCCACAAGAACTACAAACATGGCCGCCGGACCCCTTAATGCAAGTATTCCTGATAGTGTTTTAACGAATAATAATTCACACAATTTAGCCACAGCCATGAGGAACAATTTGACAAGATCATTCGATAAGGAGGAAACTGTCAAACTAGGTTAAAACGTGACGTTAAACGTTGGAAGTGTTGTACCGACTTTTAAGTTGGACCACCATGTTGTAGTTCAGCTGCAGCTTAACTGTTGCTTTTTACTCTCGCCAAAAACCTTGTAAAAGTTAGTTTTCTTCGTTAAGATTATCACAAAGAACCGAACATGTAAGTTTAATATGTTTGTTTTTTGACTCCGTATTATCTGTAATGGTCAAAACACCAGGGAAAACAAGGCGGAATACTTTTTTTAGTCCGGAGAACCTGCTCGATGCCTCCGCGTTGGCCTAAAAAAAATAGGTCATCCCTGTGCACTAGTTGCCCTTTAGTTGACGACAAATTTGATGTCAAGTCATCATTATTATTGTTATTATTATTATTATTATTTTTTTTTTTTTTTTTTTTACATTGACGACTTTTTATATTGGTAAAAAGATCCGATAAATTACTTAAATTGGGGAAATTGTTTGCAGGCCGCGTAGCCCAAAACAAGCCATGTCGCGCTGGTTACGTCATCATATAATATAATAATCAAAGAGATATTCTTTTGAGGAAACTACAGAAAAGTGGAGTGAGAGTATTGAACATTAAGAATTTATTTAGTCTTGGAAAAGGAGAATATAGAGCATCTTTTGATTTTTTAAAACAAACAGAATTAATAATAAGAATTTAGGTTAAGCATTTATTTCCTAATGGGAATAGGGACCTCAGGTTCACACTCCTGCGTGATAGGTGGCGGTAATGCACCTCTAACGTTGGATGCCATCCGCCGTAAATCCAAGAAGAAAGAGAAGAAGAATGGTTACGTCATCTATCGCAACTTAGTAGAAGGACCCAAGCCTGACCCCGTCTCTCTGCCGGACCAAAAGTGAATATGGCTTCACCAGTGTGGCCGTTTTCTCAGAAGATAATAACATCATTGCTGTTTACACAACCTGTTCGACGAGAATTCTGAGAGGAGGAAAGAGGACTTCAAGTTTTAACACAACAGATCTTATAGCTCACCTGAAAAGTCATCATCACGGCGAAGCGATATTGAAAGAATACGAAGCAGCCGCGGTAGCAGCTAGCATGCTAATGCTAAAAACAACAACACGGAGCGTGGATGTCCCCATTCAGCTGGCGTTTGAAAACTGTAAAAACTTTTTAAGAGACAGTGAAAAGGCTAAAGCCATTTAAGACAAAGTGATAGCGTTCATAGCGCTCGACGACCAGCCCTTTTCTGTCGTTGAGAGCCCGGGTTTTCGCAAGTTTATAGCACATTTGGAGCCACGTTACAGCCTCCCAAGCCGTCGCTTCTTCTTGGATGTATCCCTCCATGCCCTCTAAGGTATCGTTGCCACACACATCCATAACTTGATAACGTGACACATAACAAGAACAGACTACATGTAAGTTTTACCACAGACATATGGACATCTGACGTTAGTCCGGTCAGCAGGCTTAGCTTAACGGCTCAGTGGCTGGATCAAGATTTCAACATGCAAAAATATCATATTAAATATAAAAATATGAACTTATCGGTATTGGCCATGAGAAGCAGGAAATTATCGGTATCGGTTGAAATTTTTTATATCGTGCATCACTGTTTTTTTATTCAGGTAAAGGAATGTTATTCTAAAAAAAAAAAAAAGAGTTAAAGAAGACTGTTTGAACAAGAAAACGGGGAATCCAAATTGAAAACACTGTCTGGACATAAAGCAGTTTTCTTTTTACCAAGGAATGCCCACCTTATTTTGCATTAAAGTTAGCAAAATGATTGTAGGAATTGATTTTTTAACTCATTTTTTGTAAAATGTGTTTTTCTCCCTTACATTATAATTTAAGCCAACACAGTCATAGTTCAGTTTCAACTATTATTAATATCTAGGCAAAACCCTGAAAATATATACAGTGCTTCAAAAATTTATTAGACCACCAACCAGTGTAATTTATGCCCAAGCTGGGTCTTGTATACATGTGAGTAGATGACTGGTGTTGGATTGACTTGTTATAGGATCTATAACCTGTAAGCCTCTAAATGGGAGCATGACATCTTAAAAAATGACAACTGAGTGAAAATGCTTAATAAAAAACAGAATGCTTGTATTCTGTGTTTTTGCACCTTTCAGATCACAGTGACATTCCCTGAATTAACTCTGTAAACTATGAACAGTGGTAACACCTTGATGGTAGCCTGAAGAGACATGAGCTGGAAAAACAGGTAAGTGAGGTGAAGGCAGCGGCAGTATACATGATATGCCTTATATCTTAAATTGTAGGCTTCGTATAAATGCGTACAAAAACATTCCCTGTTGTCAGTTGAGGAGTTTAAAGGTCCAGAGTGTCCATGGGTTAGGTCTCATTTTTCTTGTCTTGTTTAGAAGGCAGTGCTTTGTGTCATCCCATAGGCCTCGTAGAGTCTTTGGAGGAGCTCTTCTTTCTCCTGTTCAGGTAGGAAGCAGGACTTTGCAGAGCAGATGTTCTGCAAAAGAAAAGACAGCTTTATTTATGTATCACTTGTCTTAAAGTTACACAGTATGAAATGACACCTAAAATATAAATCAAATGAAACATATAGATGCACAGATGAAAATATATGAACAGTGACATTCAATCATGCATAGAAATAAGCATTATCATAACACTAAAAGAGTTTACATCTGGTTAAAGGCCTATTTATGAAAGAGTTAAGAGACAGAAACCAGATTTCAGTAGGAGCCTTGGAGCCTGTATAGAAAAAGCCTGGCATCCCTTTGTCTGTAATTGGGCTCTGGGTAACACAAGTATCAGTTGATCTAAGGGTACATCCAGGTTCATAAGGGGTCAGCAGATCAATGATGTTACTAGGAGCATGGTCATGAAGCGGTTTATAAGTTTACAATAGCATTTTAAAATCAATATGATACTTGACTGGTAGCCAGTGTGATGATGTGCTCTTGTTTTTTTTCTTGAGTCTAGCTGCAGCTTTTTGGACTAATTATAGACCATGGAGGGAAGCTTGTGATATTTCAGAGCAGAGTACAGGCTTATGAGTGGGTTTAAAGATGTTAAACCAAGCAAACAAAAAAATAATTAGGACAGTCAAATATTCATAAATTCAGTACAAGTGTTTTTTACATTTCCTGAAAAGTAGCAGTTGTGAAGATAAGAAGTTTGTCCCTGACAATGTTTCACAGTTTACATTTATTAGTGTTGTAGGTACTATGGTAGTGCTGGGCAATTAAAAGGTTGCTGTGCCACATGATGTGTCAAACTGCTTCTTTCTTTTTCCGTTATTAGCATTTTTATAAGGTATTTATATTTTTATTTCTGTGTATAGAAGAGAGAGCAGGAGCGCTTCATGGTGCTCATGGAAGTGAGAAATGTCAAGGAAAATGAGGAAAACTTAAAACCCTCAAAAACGGTGCAAACAATCCAGGTCCAGGTACTCAAAATGGTTTTAAAAATGTGGTGAGTGAAACAATAATTACTCCCCTTGTCTCAGTGTGCCTCTACACCCTGAAGAAGGCTAAAGCTGATACTCCTTGGTGTGGTTTTTAATATTTCTAGCACTATGAATTACAGGCATTAAATATTTTTTGAACCATTTGAGTGGATTATTTGCACCCTTTTTCGGGTGTTCAAGTCTTAATTATTTTCCTTGATATATTTCTGCATATTGCCCACTCTTTAATGTTCAGAATGATTGTGTCAAAAGCATGTTAACTGAAAGCATGTGATGTGTGTTTTCAAATCAGTGAGTAATCATGCTTCATAAACATGATCTCAATACCTATTAAAATAATCTTCATTATGAGTTTTGCCATAATTGAGCAGCCCTGTTGTATGGGTTATATATGACCAGAATATCAGCAGTTTATTAAAATAATTCACATTTTAAGCTATCATCTGCTAAAGCTGATATTTTGAAGATGATATAGTGCAGGCCTGGACAATGCATGGCCCCCAAGTCAATCTCTGTCATATAAAAAAGAGCTTATAGAATAATAAGAAGAAATCAGCCGTGAATGAGTTTAACAGTCCTACATACACAAAGAAAAGAAGCATTTAACATGATAAATAAATTTTTTAAACATTTCTTTTATTTTCTACTATAATTGTTGTTTTTTTTATGAATAATAAGTGTGGATTTTTTTATGGGATGCACAATATTGGATTTTTGCCGATATCCGATATGCTGATGTTTTTTAATTCATCAACGCAGATACAGATATTTCTGGTCAAGAGCACAAGCTCTTTACTTAACAAAAATGGACTTGTTTCTTTCAGTGTTACTGTATATTTTTGACGGGGAACAGATGAAAAACAAGAAAAACAACATTTAACTCTTGCAAAAATGAAACCCTTGATTTTTAAATTACCCATGCAGTGATGAGAATAATGATTAGTGCAGTACAATACTGCATCAGTATTGTACATTTGTGTAATTTGCCGATATTCCAGCCGATATATGGGCTGTACATGTCTGCAAAAATTAAAAAATGAAAAAAAAAAATTGGCCGATACCGATACTTAACTTTTTAGGCTGATATTGGCTGATGTTAATCTAATGATATTGTGCATTCCTAATTATGCTCTCTAAAAATAAAAAGATCACGAACAATTTTGATTATCTTGCTAAACATTTCGTGAAATTTTGATGTCTTTTGCCCTCTGGTAGTTAGAATATATGTATGTGGCTCTCTTTATTACCAAAGTTGCTCATCCCAAGTCTATTTTTCTACAGAATTAGAGGCTCACAGGTTTCAGCTTGAAAATTCGTGTCAGAAAACAAATAAGTACATTTGCATAATGTCAAAATGATGCCATACTGATGAACTAGACCATCCATAGACCTGATGGTCCCTGAATGTAAGGCGTAATTCCTCTCATATTGTTTGAAATAAATTAAACCCTGTAGTGATTAAAGGATCTGAGGGGCCTCTTATTGTCTCTGTGCCCTTTCGTTCCTGAGCTAATTAACAGCTGGGGCGGACATTGCGATGCTCAGAGTGTCTGCAGCCGCCGTTATTATTTCAAACCATACCCAAAGGCCGTCACACTGCTGTAATTATTCATGCTTTTGATCTCACCAGTCGTTTGAATTCCTCCTCAGTGAAGCCCATGTACTGCTGCGCGGTGCTGTAGTCGAGGTGGAGGGTGGAGTTAAAGATCAGAGGGTCGTCTGTATTCAGGGAGTAGTTTGCTTTGTCCTTCCTGAACCTACAATATGAGGACATTCAGAGGAAGATTATAAAACGAGAGGTATGAGTTTGCTTTAATGAGAAATTTGGATTGAAAATAACGGCTCACGTTATGACAGGATGCTTGGTGAAGTCTGGGTCGCAGGCGCCCGTGAGCTTACTGGAAATAGGACACACCTGTGATCAGAGCAGAAGAGGAGAGCTTCAGGACTTCAGCTCTCAGGTGTGACACTAACGGCTCCACCAGGGGTCAGTGAGTCACTGTTTTCTTATTCAGTACTAACGTAGGAACCACACTAATGATAAAGAACTTTTATTTACTGTACTGCGTTTTGAAGATACAAGCTAATATTCACCTGTACAGCTCTTTTTAAATGCTTCATATGACTCAGTCAGGAATAAATAACTGACTGAAAATTAAACAAAAGAAGCAAAATTAAGACATTTAAAGACCAACAATTACAGTTTACAATAGAACCAAAGTCTGACAAAAACAAGGAAATATTATTATTCAGTTTTCAAGATAAAACGTAAAAATGCACCAGAAAACCAAAACAGATAAAGCTATTTTGTTAAAAAAAAGGCTATCTTGTGACAGGAAGGTTATTAAAGATACCAAATAATGTAAATGTAAATGCAGACAGTAAACAGGTGACAATATAAAAAAGGAACAAAAAAACTTTTTCAGAAAATAACAAGAAAAAAAATGATATTTTTTGGAAAAATGCCATTTTTAGTTTAATCTAATACTTACCCTTATTAAAGTAACATTTAATACAGATTTGTTCATTTAAATTTAACAAGACAATTAATTATCCTGTGAATTTAAATCAGCACATCTGATTTTGGTTTTTTTTTTTTAACAGATGAGTTCAATGTGCTTCTGTAAATAAGTATCACTCAAAATTATAAAAAGATTTTAAATTTAGGTCACTGGTGGTAAAAATGCGGCTCTTCTGCTCCCTTAATGTGGCCCGTCTGCCAGTTCAAAACATGAAAAAAAATGTACCATGACAGCATTTTAAATAGGATAATTTCGAAGGAAATATAGCTATGGATGGCTGTAATTCTGTCTCTGAAACTCCCATTTATGTTTCCACATGTCCCATATATATATATGTGTGTGTGTGTGTGTGTGAGTGTGTGTATATATATATATCTTTTTGTTAAATTAAGAGTAATGCTGATTGTCATGCAGCATTAACTGGGCCTCTGACAACAGGGATAATTTTAATCAATTTTCTTGGTAACCAAAGTTGCACATCCGTGATGCCGGCCTTTTATTTTGCCCTTAAAAAGAAATCATTGGACAACATGAATGGTTTATTGAGTGAAATATCAAATGTTTCCTTTTAAATAAGATAATTACAATTCATAAAAAACATCAGAGCCCATCCTCCTTAATTTACACAGCCTACAATAATTAAAATGAATTTGTGCCGATGGCTCAGTCTGTGCACTCTGTTGGTAATCAGAAGGTTGAGGGTTTGAGTCCAGCTCCAGCTGTCTCATATCTTTGCGTCCTTTGACACTTGACCCCCTGCTGTCAGTGGTGTGTAAATTGATCTGAAAGGCTGTGAATGTGTTGCTGATACTGATGGACAACTTACACAGAAACTCCAACCATCAGTGAGTGAATGTGTGTGACCTGCGGTGTGAAGGTTTGAGTCGTCAGAGATTAAAAAAGTGCCTAACAAGCTCAAGTCCTTTAAAAGCATGAAGCAGCAAAAATTAAAGCCTTGTCATTGATGCAGCTTTGCCATGAAAATATTGATAAATCTGAGTAATTCTTTACCTCAAAGTGCATGTTCTGATCCAGCAGTTTCCGGTACAGTTCTTGGTCTTCTAGAGTTCTGTATCCGTGTCCGACCCGCTCCGCTTTCAATACTTCTACGGCCTAAAAATACCAGACAGAAGAGGTCATGAACCATAAAAAATCCCCTCTTTTGCACATGTCAGCAGAATCTGAGAGCTATTTCTGGAGGCACACTCCCTGCAGTTGTGGCATTTCTGTGCTGTCACCTAGAAAGATGTTTCTTTAGAGAGCAGGCGCTTGTTTTGACAGAGAGTCAACAGAGAGCCTAAAGTTTTACACTGAAGCAGAGGAGAACAAGCTGCTGACACTGAAACAGAGAAAAATGATCCTGCTTTTAGCTAAAATACACATGAAGTCTGTGTGGAAACTGGCTGATTTAACCTTTAACCAGACTGCAGTAACAGGCATGTTTAAACAGAGTGAGGGCGTAGAAGAGAAAACATTCTGGTTTATGTGAAGAACTGATTCAGATTTAAGACTGAAAGATAAAGGCGAGCACTGAAATCAGGGCTAGTAAAACAGCATTTATTCTGTAATAAATTATTGTTTTGATTTATAAAGGTTGACTTTCAGTGATGATGAGGTAAAACATCAACATGCGTTTGTACATTCTGCCAACATTTCAAAATATACTGCCAAAATACTGGCTACAAATATTGGCAGAAATGTTCATATCTGCCGATACTGGTATCATACTGATAATATTATGCATCCCCAATTAACCTAAAGTCCACACAGAAAGGCCCTGACCAACATGGGGATGATGGAACCAGCAATCAAATTACTTTATTTAGGAGCGACAATGCAAATTAAACTTATAAAACTCTTAATGTTAAGTGTTGCATGCTTGCATGATATGCAATAACTGACATGCCAAAAACTTTTAGCCACCTGTTCAGGTTAAATCAGTCATTGTGTTCACACAGGCAGCTGCAACAGTGCAGCTCATCTTTACAGTATAAATAATGAGTCTGCTTTTAAGTAGAAAGTGCAGATATTTGTTCTTTAAAGAGTATAACGGGTTTAAGAGGAAGTGTTTTCCAAAAAGAAATGCTGAATTTAAATATCAAGACCTTATGGCTGATTACTTCATACTCCTGTCACTTCTGCAGCTGAATAGGTGACAGATGCAGAAACAAACTCATAAAGAAATTACCACAATGAGTTATTAAATTCATGTCAGACATTCAGAGTGAAAAGGATGAGATTTGCTCCTGAAAAAAAAAAAAAAGGACAAAATCAGTCAGGAGATGAGATGCTTCCTGTGTCCATTGTGGATGACAATAGTGACATAAAGTAAATGTTCCTAACAGGAGCTTTAAGTGCAATAGCACAGTGCCTGACCTTTGACACTTCCTGTGCCTGCGGTCAGCTGTTCAGGGACCAGCCATTACGTTTCTTTACTTTGGCTCTCTGCCCTCATGTCTGCTTTCTTACTTCTATTGTCAGTGTTCAGTGATTATCAGACTGGAGATAATTAAGTTCTCGTTACTCCACCACCTCGTTCATAAATGTCTCACGGTATCGCCGAGCGTCTCACCTCCTTCACTACAGATGGTGGGCCGACTTCTCCTGCGTGCACTGTCCTGTGGACGCCACAGCGCAGCGCTTCCTGTAAGAGACAATTGATCAGGGAACACTTCAGTGATAGAGCAGAACAGCCAAACATCTGGATTTCACATCTGTTATAGTGAAGCATCTGATGAGGTGACATTTATCATTCAGACATGTTTTCAGTATACGCCTGCATCGACTCAAAATCAACGGTTTGCTCTCCAAATACAAGAGAGTAGGATAGAGAGCTAAACAATTACCACCTCATCTATCATCTGTTTCCATTTGACACCCTTAACCTCGGACATGCTGATTGTAGCTTGACTAATCTGTATATCTGAATATCTCCAAGGTCGTGTCCTTTTCAGATAACTCTCAATATTAGAGTGGACTCTGTTCTGGTTCATGTTAATAATTAAATCACCTTCTTACATCTATGTACATTCACCTGGACAGGATTTCAGGGCCCCTCTGCAATGATAACTGCCAAAAATACACATCCAAAGGGCAAGACAGTGCTCTTATGATACTGTTCTTATGTGCTGAAGTTATAACTTTCAGACATCTGTATACAAAGATGCCATTTCAGTAAGTGATAAAAAGAATAAATGGATGCTAATTTAGAAACTTTTCAAGGATTGTATATTGTTAACAAAAGTAAAATAAAAAAAACACTAAAAATGAAAGTTTCAATGATTTCTGCTGAGCTTCAGGACCACGTATTTAGATATCAAACATTTATTTTACTGATCTATTGCACTGGTTCTATAATAGTCAAATAGTCAGGCAAGTCTGGGTGTCTTGGGGAATTTGGACGACCATTAATTATTGCCACAAATAACTCATTTAAGGTGCATTTTCATGTTTTCTTGTACTTCTACTCTATAAATCCTTCTAGGGGACAAGGATTATATAAGATCTGAGATGGGGCTGGGCAGTTTATCGATTGAATTGATTAATTTGATTAATTTGAATTATTTTCTGCAGAAGATTTAAAGATGAAAAATTCTGATTTTTTTCTCAACTTACTCCAATCATAAGTTGTTGCAATATTTGAAAATATAAATACTGATAATGTAGTTTTTATGCTGGTCGGCCTTATCAGGTTTTGTTCAAGCACATGTTCAGGCTTTTATTTGTTTCTAAAATAAGATTAAATATTGATCAGATGTATCCATGTTAATATGCTGTGAAACTAGCTCATCTCTTAGCATTTATGTAGACAAAACTCCCTTCATTAAAACTACATAAATGACATTATATGATAACATTACAGCATGCATTTTAACTTTAAGATGCAAAGTCTGTTTAGTTTTGGAACATATTTTGATAACATAAGGGCAAAACTTGATCCATGTCATTTTTGTGTCACTTGGAGTTTTTTTTTTTGTAAGAGGGAAAAAAATCACTTTAAAATCAAGTAAAAATCGTTTCATGGGGAAAAAACGAGGGATTTTATTTTAAGGTCTTATCACCAAGCCCTAATTTTAGATATGAAAATTCTTGTTCCAGACCATTAAGATGCAACACATGTTTAAGGGGCTATTTTGCGCTGATTTGGATGTGGTGTTCCTTGAGATTTAGATTTGATTTTGGGTGTGCCTTGGCAAAAAATGTTTGAAAACCACTTAACCAAACCATGGCTCTCATCTGTGCTAACCCCAGGGCTCACAACCCACTGCCTGAGGAACCATTGCCAAAACCAATGAAGAATTTCAACCTCAGATTTATTTCATGGAAAATGATGACTGTTAGACCTTGGATGGAACAAAACATGACTAATAACAGAGACAGGACAAAACAACTTAATTAAAAAGTCCATCATTACGGAAGTTGCCTGCTTTAAAAAAAAACAACCAAATCATCACGAGAAAAGAAACAGCTTTTTTGTTACTAAGATGAAATAAGTTGAAGAAAACAACCAACATTAATTCAGTGTTACTGCAAGTTTAGGGTGAAATAAATGTATGTCAAGCCTAAAGTCTTTAAGTCACATTTTTTTTTCCAGGCACAAATTCATGTCCCACTGAAAAACCTCTGCCACACACTTTTTGGTCCGAAAACCACTGATCCAAGTATTGAAAACTCACTAAAGCCTCTTCGTAAACTGTAAATTATGTCCGAACTTTTTCTCAAAGGGCCATATACAGGAAAAAATGCAAGGATAACTGGACCATGTATACTTCAACTTTAATGAACTGAAGTTAAGGATTTTGGGCTGGCTGGCCAGATTTCATGAGACCATGGTCCTTCCCGAGACCTAGCTCCTGTCACTGCAATACATTTATTAATACACCATAATTGAGCTCCACCCAGTGTTAACTTTGTTGACTAATTATTTTGGTCATTTTTCATCAACAGCCATTTTTCCCCTGACGAAAACTAGACAGTAACTAATAAAAACAAGTGCACATGGACAAAAACTAAAACTAAATGAACAGACATTTTTGTCAAAAAATAAAAACTAGACGGAAATATTTGACAGAGACTTGATCCAATCAGACCTAAGTTCATCATGTAGAAGGTAGGGACAAGTTAGGAATATATCCAATCACAGCTGCCTTAGCTTGGTGGTGTTGGGATAAGTTGGGGAGCGATCCAATCAGAGCTCCTCTCTTTATGAATTGATATATTCATGTAGAGCAGGTTCACCGTTTGTTGTCAGTTCTGGTATTGTAACTGAGATGCTCTGCCAGGTAGCCTAAATAAAGGTGACTGCATTTCACACAAAAGTTAATTGTTTCTGTTCATTTATACATTCAAACTTTACTAGTATTTAATAAAGGGTTATTAGATTTAATCCTATTTATTTGCTCTATCTTTTACTGTGACTTTTATTACTGTTATGTTTTTATAATTATCTTCTTGAGTTTTTTTTTATTGTGTTTTATTGTTTGTTGTTTTAGCTATCTGATCTTATTTATTCTACTGATCCATGCTGCTATATATGGTGAAACACTGAGCACTTTATGCCTTGTCACTTTGACCAAATACTTGCCTGTTTATTGTTTGTGTGTGGTTTGTGTTGTGGAATGCAATCACTCGGTCTGCAAGACAAATCTACCCTTGGGTATAAATAAAGTAATCTGAATCTGAATCTGAATCTGAATCTAGATGTTTCATTTTATCCAAGTGTAAAACATGATTTCAGAAATTCAAGGAAACATAAAAAATGCTTTACCCGTTACACTTCATATTTTAGTCGACTAAATTTACAGTAGATTTCGTCGACTAAAATGTGAAATTTCATTAACTAAAACTAGACAAAATTGAAACAGTTTAGGTGACTAAATTATGACTAAAACTAAAGGCAAAAGACTTAAACTAAATTAAAAAGTGCTGTCAAAATTAAGACTGGCTCCACCATCATTACAGCCTAGATATAACTTTGGGGAAGCATGAGAAAGGAACACATTGTGCCAATTTCACATACACATAAAGACAGACACTCAAACAGCTTCACTCCCCTGCTGGCTCCTTGTGCTCCCTTCTCACCTTTAATGCACCTCTAATGCTACCCGTGGAGACCGAACAACAAGGGGAACAAGTTATGCCCTGTTCTGACTCATTGTTTGGCTAAAATAACATCTTCTGATTATATCTGTCAAGTGAAACTACTGAAGTTCTTGTTTTCTGGCAACAAAAGGAAAAAGCAGCAAGTGTAACACTGCCAGTACCAAAGAAATATTCATAATTAATTTCATAGTAGCATGACATGCATAAATATTCAGCCTGAAATATAATGAACTGTCCCCATGCAGCCAGCTCAAACCATCCTTAATCCGAGCAGGTCATTAATTTCAGCTAAGACTCGCTCCACATCCGCAGCTGTGATGTATTACAGGTTAATCTACAACATTTGTCACGCTCTGACGGACACAATTCATTACTTTCTGAGGGATTGTCTGAAATAATCAATAAATACTGGCTGAAAAACTAATTAAATTCACTGAGAGGCCTCAAAGCTTCAGATGAAATTAATTTTTAAGTCTGGTTTTCCTTTCCATCACTGTTACTGAGGATTAAGACAAAAGATGACCGTTTGAGCCTGACAGTGAAGAGAAGCCTTAAGATTCATTTCATAATTGAGAAAAACTGCTTGTTTGCCAAAACAACTGAATTTGAACCTGTTTCACAAGGCATGACGAGCAGGTTAGCAGGATTACCAGCGTGTGCCCTACAGGTTTTAACGGCAAGAAAACAAATTTCACGGGCAACATAGATGGCGCACATCCCGCAGAGACTGTTGGTAGAGAGGCAGCCATGTTGTACAGTTCTGGAAAGATAACTTATTGGTACAACACAAAGAGGTTTGGTTGACATTGTCAGTGGTTTAACCTTTGACTTCCAACTTAAGACATACATTTGCAACAAATTATTTGTTGGTAAAATTGTTTTCCTTTCTCTTCATTTAGCAACATTTCAGGTTTTATTTTTCAAATTACCCAATCAGGAAGCAGATATATTGGTCAACCCACTGGTTTGCTTGCCTGTTAAGGGTTATCCTGGGGCATGAATAGATTTCTTTCATTTCTGCAACAAAATTTTTGTTTTTTCACATGAGAACATCACAGAGAGCAAAATTTAGGTATTTAGCACTTGAACCAGTTTTCTGAAGAATCAGATAATTTTTCTTTTAATCATCAAATTTATTTCCCTCAACTTAATTATGATTTTATGAAGATCTGGAACTATATGAAAAGATTTCTTTTTTACTCCAATGTGCTCTTACTGTTGGATTTCTGCTGAGCAATTATTCACTTCTGATTTTTTCTAGTTTTCAAATTAATTATATTCATGTACAGCAGCACCACCCACTGGATACAAATTGGTGTTACAAACATTATTAAGAGAGGTAAATAAGGAAAAACAAAGATAGACTTCCAGAATTTTAAATACAGTGGTAAGGCAACAAAAGCTCAACCACACGGTAACAATGCCAGTCGAAAAGGTTAACTGTCCAGATGCATTGATGTATGAGAAAAATGTCAGAATTCTGAGAAAAAAATCCTCAGCAGTCATCCATATCAGTGAGTAAAATGTTTTATTTTCACTCTCAACACAGAGGGAGAAACATTATTTGGCTCCAAGAGCTGTGCATAAATGAGCCTCTGAGTCAACCACTTATCGATACAAAGCACTACACGTCTGTTTCTCCACCTGTGCAACTAAAAGCACTTGATGTATGTTTACAAGGAGAACGACAGGGCATAGAACTGAATATGTGATGATGCAGTGTGGACAGCTAGCGTACCCTGACACACCAGATGAATGGTTCAATATATTTAATTTGTCCGTCTGGAAAACACCCTATAGAGAGTGTTTGGGAATGGGCAGAACCTTTAAAAGCATAACCCGCAGGTGATTGGACGATCGTTCTGTCAGTCACATTCATTATGGGTCAATCAGATGATATAGTAGGCGAGCGCTGCTGCCATGGTGTAAAAGTCAGAAGATGAGCCACTTTGTAAAAAACAAGCTCTCTGCAAAACATTTTAGAAGTAGAGTGAAAATATCTCTTCTATGAAGTTTGTAGTGTGATAAAAAGAGATCAAGAAATGCCGTCCAAATCTGATAAAAATGTTACTAGAGCTGTTAGCATCATTGCTAATCTCTACAAGCAGCCACTTCCTGCTTTTGTCACACCTGTAGCTCCCACCTCTGCCACTTTGGACTGCCCACAATCGTTGTAGATCAGAGCTTGGCAAGATGGATCTGTGTGATTAGCAGAGCATGTGGGCAGAGCGGAGCGAGAGCGAGCGGGGGAGCGCGAGTGAAAGGAATTTGGCCAGAGCGTGGAGCGATTTTTTTTTTTTTAAAAGTTGGAGCGGCACCTTATCTGTCTCTCCAACCTGCTCCAATTTCGCTCCGGTACCACTTACACCAAGCGTCTGAAGCATGTCTCACACAGAGTGCATCTGCGTGTAATTAATTGTTCAGCCACCCACACTGTTTTCTGTTGGAAATTGGATGTTGACAACTCGGATCAGCACTGTGGACAGCGCAAAAGCTCTTAGACCTCATTGCAGGTCACCTGCAATCGTCTAATTTTTTTTTATCCAGTGAATGCAATGCCCTTCCGTATTTTCGTAGAGTGAGCGGTGAGTGATTTGAGTGGGGCAAGTAGAAATTTGGGTGAGTGGCGGAGTGGTAATGAGCGGAAATGAGCGGAGGGGCACGCATCCTCTCTGAGCGGAGGAGCGGGTGCAAGGAACAGCTCTGTGAGCGAGGAGCGGGAAATCTCACCACTCCACTCCGCTCACATGCTCTGGTGATTACGGACATTGAACCAGAGTGATCCATGTGCACTGCAGGGTTACAGCTAGCTACACAATGCGTGCAGCATCTGAAGCTACAGTTCAGTTAGGACAAAGTGTTAGTGGGATTTATCTTCTTAGACGAGTGAATGTCAGTGTAAAACTTCACGTCAGTTAATCCACTGGATGTCTTCTTTTCAGTCCAGACTCTCACCCTCCCTGGACACAAATCTGCTGGCGTTGCAAACAGAAAACCGTCTCCCCTCGTCTTTGTAAACTCCACATTCTTATAAGATTCCAGAAAGCTGCTGAAGCGATAAATCGACTTTACTCCTATGAGTCTGCACTCTGTGGGACCATGAGATGGACTCTGTGACTCATAAAACATTTTTACTGCCTCAAAGTAATGTAATAACATAAATAAATAAATAAAAATATAGCTTACTGAACTTTATAGTGTCAAGGTAAGCACTTTTATTTGTTGTTTTTGTTCTGTCTGCAGTTTTATCCAGCTGCCACCCACTTTGATAAATCAGATGTTACATTCAAGGACACAAACTGTAAACTCATGTTGAAACAGTAAAACAAGCTGTTATCAGGCTGACCTCGGTTTACGATAGAGCTGCTTCGTCAATACAAGTTACGCAGCATTCATTTGGATTATGATAACAATATACGGACAGTTCCTTTAAGATCAGAGAAAACTAACAGAAACAGTTGGACAGGATCTCCAGCAACTTAACTACATGTCAGCGTATCCTTACAAAGCTGTTATTCTTATTGAGTTAAACATAAATATATATTGGAATAGAATTTATACTTCTGTCTACCAATTTTTAGCTGAACTCCGGAAAAGGGTCTAGAAAGTCAAAATGGGCTCTCGATCAAAACAAGAAACAAAAGATGACATCGAGGGTAGCAGAGCATTATGGGAGTGATTCACTGCTTCTCCAAACCAACCCCCTGATGAAACCTAGTCTGAATACATCATTGTGAAGGTGAACAGAGTTTCTGTGACAAAATCTGCAGCCGATGGCAGAGAACCATCAGGGTCAGGGAGTTAGCGCCTCGGAAATTATTGGGATACAGAAACAGAGAAGCAGATTCACTCTTTAATTGTTGAAATCTTGATTGCAGTGTAGACCTAGGTAAAGGCACATTGCTTATTTTGCTCACTTATACTTCCTTACACATCATACTGTATGTAAGTGTGGGGGTCAACGTATAAAACAATGGTCAGTTCCATAGTCTTCCTACAAAATGAGCCATACGTATCATCAATAAGGCTGATTATTATCATGCGCACACTATTTCTTTATATAAGAAACCCCATGTTATGAAACCTGGTGACTTGGTATATTTTAAAATAATCCAAATTATGTGTAGAGCAAAATGAGAGTTACTTCCAGACTGTGTACAAAGTTTTTTTTTCATTACGAGAAAAAAGGGATTAAAAGGAGATATATATCTGTTGTAGCGGCTAGATTATGAAGTGATGCCGGTTTAAATTTGCGAATGTTTTTCAAAAGAATGATTTGCAAAGTAATATTTGAGGATTACAAATGGAATGATTTTGTGAATTATTTCTGATTTATGTTTTTGTTTGATATTCAATGATTTCTATTACTGTACTAATTGTGGTTTTGTTTTTCGTGTCTTTTCCATGTGACAGGCATAAATATAAGAATTATGCTTCTGCCTGTTGCTTTTTGGTCACTTTTGTTGCAAAAAATGTTTTGTGATGTTCACATTTGTTGTTTTGAGAGACTGAATTAAAAAAAGCATTGTGCAGGCCAGTCATATACATTTGAACTAAGTCCATGTGATTGCAGCATTACTGTCGGCATATCTGATACGTCAAAATGATTTAGGGAAACAAAACACCTTGAAATCCTCCTCATGTTTAGACAGATCAGGGAAGAGTATCTGTAAATATTTTCCACACTTACCTCATAGGCCTGTTTGTGTCCTGAGTTAGTTTCACAGTTTAGTGACTCATCACCAGCCAGATCAATGGCTACCACTCCTTCATGGTGATATTTCTTACACAGCTCCACAACGTCCATGGACCAGTCTGGAAACGATAAAACACACATTTATGACCACACAGTTAAGTTCATTCAACTGAAACATAAACATAATTTTGATGTGTGGATGAGGAGAGAAAAAAGGATCACTATTAACAATGCATAAATTGATGAAAATGGTTGTTGATGAGACAGAATGTTAATCCCTTTTGTTAGAAGTTGTAAAAACCTAGGTTATCTAAAAGATCAGTCTTGCAGCTCATGGTCTTGTTGGCTTTAATAGCTCATGTGAGCCACCAGTGTTTTTGACTGTGCGTGCAGCAAAAAGGAAGAGACGGGCAGAGCTCGCCCACTGCTAATTACCTTAGCTTAAACACTGGGAGTCAATGGGTAGTGTTAGCCTGCCTCTGTCTACAGTCTTCAGATAAACTCTTCAGCAACCAAGATCCACAACATTACCTATTTGGACCAGAATATACGGAGGAGGAACTACATGTTTTGGAAGCTGAGCGTGCACTAAGAGAAGCTGAGGCAGTGGAACAGTTGGTTTTGTGTGTATTTCTTTTAAAAATTACATAAAGTGCTAATCTTTGTCTAAAAATAGATAATGTAACATAATGTGGTAAAAAAAATGTCATAACAAGCACACAGGACTGTTTAGAGTTGCTGAAGAGTTTATCTGATGGCTGTAGGCAGAGGCAAGCTAACACTACCTGTTGACTCCTAGTGTTTGAGCTAAGCTAATTAGCGGTGGGCGAGCTCTGCCCGTGTCTTCCTTGTTACTACACGCACAGTTGAAAGATTGGTGTCTATCTGCTTGTCATAGACTCAGGAGTGAGACAAGACATGAAAAAAAACCCAAATGTTGGCGTATCCCTTTAAGCAAGAATTTGATCTAAGTTGAATTAAAAAAAAGACAAATTTTGTGTCTGTTTAGATTGAAATACTTGGATCTGAGGGGGCAGGGAAGTTATGGGAGGCTGTCATAATGAGCTCTACGATGAAGACCGCCCAATTGATGTCTGATTGGAGGGGGGAAGTTGGATTACAGGCCGTGAACCAGAGTTTCAGAACAGACATGGCATCTGCCTGCGACAATCAGAAAACACACCAAGGTGGAGGCTGTATAGCCGTGACATGAACCTTAGAAAGGAAAGCACTAAGCCTTTGAAGGTGCATTTTCTGTAAAGATGCATTGAGCATTTCTCTGTGAACTGAGAGTTTAGTAAGAGGTGTCATGTTCCTCTGCCCCCCAAACCTCTTCTAACAACATTAAAAGCAAAGAGCATTGATTTTTCAGGACATTGGGTCCTTTAAGGTACATTATGTTCTTTGAGAAGCGGTGTTATTAATGTTAATCTGTTTCTTTGATGCTCTTAATCTAATTACAGTGACATGGACAAAAGACAGTAAGAAACCTTATCTCACAAGGTTGTTTGGGCAGAGGGGAACATGAACAGTTCATTACTTGGCATGTGGCGCATGCAGCATAGAATGGACCTGGCTTTGATTTTGAAGGCCCTCTCCCCCTCCTTTAGACCCGTGTTGACCAGGTGCACCACCTCGTCTGGGCTCAGGTCACCTCTGATGGAGAAAGAAATCACACTTGATATATAAACTTTCTGTAAAATCAACACCTTTCACCTGAGGCTGCAGCTTCTCAGGTATACTTACTCTTTCTGGTCCCACGGTATTGGATCGACTTTGGTGTTAGCTAAGAGTTGTGGGCTGTATCTGACCTCGACATAAATCACTCCCTCCTTGGCTTTGTCTTCTACAAACTCGTAGGCGATCCTCTTTATGGCCTCCCTGTCTCCTCTGAAAAGACAGCAAAACAATATCAGAATAAATGACACTGCCCTTTGACCCTGGTCTTATCTCAGTGATATACATAAAACCATCAGCAACTCTTCAACCGTTACCTGAAGTCTAATGGCTTTCAAATTGAGCAATATAACTTCCTTCACTGGTTCTGATCTGATAGATGACTGAAATGTGAAACTCCAATTACTTACAAGTCAAGTGGTTCATTTTTTTTGACATCTTTCTTAGCTACTTGAGGCACATTGTGTCTGGTTGTAAGACTAGTCTGTCACAAGGTCGCTATACTTATAGCAACAACCTTTTTAAAAAAATCTTAGCAGCAGGAATTGAAGATAGATGAAGACAAGTGAACTCAAGTGGTAATCAGAAATAAGAGCATGGGCGTACAGTTTGTTCGGTGGGGGGGTATACAGAGGGTAAGTATCTCCCTAGGCAAGTCTTTGGCCACCTAGAGGGTGCCAACGATTGGGCTTTTTGCTTGCAGGAAATAATTAGCACCAACCAAAGACCAGGTGTAGTGTTATGGTCTGCAAGTCAGCAGATAGTTTATTTTATAGGACTGAAAGTTCTCTGAGGAGTTTCAGTGGAGGAAGCTTATGAAATAAAAATGCTTAGACATGCAGATCTGGGGGCAGAAGCTGAACAGTGAGGGTGGAAAGATAAGGTTTGCCAAGTAAAGGTGGGGTTAAGAGGGTTCATAGCAAGATCAGCAGTCTCAACAGGTGGCTCTGGGATGCCAGAGTTCACTGGCCAGCTTCTTAGAGGTGTTGTGGGGGCTCATTGGACAAAACACATAAGATGGGAGGTCCCCAGTGATGTTCTGGCACTTGCAGCTCATCAGTCTAAGCAGTGGAGTTTGAGGGCCAGTAGAGTATATTGTATCAGCATGTCACTACCTGGAGCTTCCATGTACGGAGCCTGAGTCAGTGTAATTAGATGAAACACCTTAGACAGGAGGATCCCTACTGATGACGCTGGTGATGTTCTGGTTCTTGAAGCTCATCAAAGTAGTGGAGTTTGATGGCTAGTATGAGGTCATGTGGTAGAGTAGATAGTATCAGCATTGTCTCTACCTGGAGCTTGCGTATACAGAGCCTGAGTCAGGCTATTTGTATGAAATACATTAGACAGGCGGTCCCCACCTGATGACCGCAGTGAGTTTGAGGGCCAGTAAGAGACCATGTGAGAGAGTAGATAGAGCTGAAAGATTTATCGTTTTCGGATCGAAATGGCATTTCCAGACAACTCAATCATGTGCTTGCAAAAGCTGCAATTTTTTGCAGCAATCCTGACTGACCCAGGATCGGTTGTGTAAATTATTTTACACGTCCTATTTTACAAATTTGCAGGCAATTTGCATTTATGGAAGTGCTGGTAAGCAGGTCAACAACACAAAGCCTCTGTTTAGGAGTAGAAGTTGGAGTATCCCTTAAATAATGATAACAGATTTTATCATTAATATTATGTGCTTTTGATCATTGATTTCTTTACTGTTGTCTATACTGTAAACATAGGGAATATTGCACTGAAGCTTGATTTGAAGAAAATCATGAATCAAATTGAAATCGCAATATCTGCCAGAAAAATCGCAATTAGATCTTTCCTTAAAATTGTTCAGCCCTAGTAGATAGTATCAGCATTGTCACTACCTGGAGCTTGTATGTACAGAGCCTGGGTCAGTAGAAGATGGTGATGCTGTGGCAACGAAGGACCATGTGGTAGATTATGTAACCCTTCAGAAATGTGTTGTGATACTAGTCGGGGTAGGAGTGTCTTCACTGGGAGCTTTCATTTTGGCAAATGGTGCTAATGGTCAGATGGCCTGAAGTCCTGCCGCTTTGTCTGTGAGTAGGTTGAACTAAAGTTTGGTTGGGAATACATGCAGTATGGCAGCGTCCATTAGAGGGCAACAGTGTTCCAAAGGCTCTTATGATATTCAGACAGCAGATGTCACATGGCTTTTTCCAAGTGTTTTACAGTCTATGGTCACATATCACACTATGACACTAATATTTACCAATCCCAGTGGCTAAGAGGTTGAGCTGTTCTGCTATGATATAACAACTAGTTACACAGTAATAAATATGCCTATTTTCAGCTCATTAAGATTATTTATTTTTTAAAGTGTTATCGTCGTTGATGGAGTATTGCGAGAGCTCAAATACGCTGTAATTTTCTGTAAATATTTGGAAGACTGCAGCTCCATTTTTGTCTTCTCAGCAGCAGTTTCTTGAACTTCATGTAAAACACAACACCTCTTCCAGCATTTACCCTGACAGAGAATACTCTTAACACAGCTCTGAATGCCTCCATCATTGTTTTTCAGCATCCAAACACACCACAACTGTGCTCTTCAACAATCCTACATGAGCTAAACTCAGCTAGCAGCTTCCTCTATGTTACTGAATCCATACAAGCCTCTCCACAGCCCACATACAGAAGAATCCATTCAGCTGAAACAGTCCCGGCTCTATAGGAGGTCATTGTTGGACGTTTTCACGGCTGTCGAGTCTCTGAAAGACTGATTCAGCTTCACTTTGGGCTAGTTACTGAAGGGTAAAGTCTCCTAACATGTTCACACTCCTCCTGGTTTGGCTGCTAATCCTATACATGGCATTGGTTATATAATCTGTCTGTCATACATCCTGAAACCATTAGACTTGACACTTCAGTTTTAAGACCTATGAGAATGCATCGCAGTAGTGTACCCTTTACTCAGCTCATATTTTTAGCAGTTTTCCTGCAAACCGTAAACTAGGTCATTAGATAGAAAAGGGCTTGACAACAAGAAGTTTTTATGAATATCTACAACCATTTAGAGTAAATTTGAGACCCTAGGAGAAAGTCAGAGAGAAGGAAGAGGCAGAGTTATGGCCTTGCCAGGCATGGGTGAGTGCTGGCCTTATTTGGGGCACCTGACCTCACCCTGTATCTATTATCCCGCCCCTTTGCATTTCTTTTCAAGTGATGTTTGAACCAGGAATAGCTGGTTTGTTTGTGTTCCCATCGCAGTGATACGGTACATGGGATAAGGGGGTGTCGTGTTGGGTAGTTCTGCTTGACTTAATTAAGTCGCTGTATTTTTTTATATCTCAAGTCTTAAACAGTATACACTGGTATGAAATGGGAGGCTGTGGAGAAGAGAAAATACACATGGGCTGAGCTGTTTGGCATGACATCTACAAATCCCAGCTCCAATGAGGTTGGAACGCTGTGTAAAATGCATGTACGAACAGATTACAGTGATTTGCAAATCCTTTTCGACCTATGTTTAATTGAATACTCTTCAAAGACGATATTTAGTGTTCTAACTGATAAACTTTGTTGATTTTTTTGCAAATATTCACTCATTTTAATTTAATGCCTGCAGTACTTTCCAATAAATCTGGGACAGGGGCAACAAAAGGCTGGGTATGTGTCATGACTGAAAGGCTCAGTCATCCACAAGCCATGATGGGCATGGTTCACCACTTTGTGGACAACTGTGTGAGCAAATAGTCCAACAGTTTAAGAACAGTACTTTTCAATGAACAACTGAAAGGAATTAAGGGATTTCATCTACAGTCTTTAACATAATCAAAAGATTCAAAGAGCCTAGAGAAATCTCTGTGTGTAAGCAGTGAGGCCAAAAACCAACAATGAATGCCCATGACCTCTGATCCCTCTGGCAGCACTGCTTTAAAAACCAGCATCATTCTGTAAAGGATATTACTATGTGGGCCTAGAAACAGTTTGGAAAACCATTATCAGCTAACGCAGTTCACTACATCTGCAAGTGAAAGTTAAAACTACCATGCAAACCCAAACCCACATTATCAGCTGCACCCAGAAATGGCGCCAGCTTCTCTGGGCCAAAGCTCATGTGAGACGGACTGATGTAGAGTGGAAAAATGTGCTGTGATCTGATGAGATGTTCACATTTCAAATTGTTACACTTTTACAGCACGGCTTCATAGTAAATGTCCAGACCTGTCTCCCACTGAAAATGTGTGGCACTGAAGCAAAAATACAACAATATAGACCACAGATAGTTGAGCAACTGGAGTCATACGTTGGGCATTAAGTAGAAAGAATTACAAAGCTTCAACAGTTAGTGTCCTCAGGTCCCAAACATCTATTAGGTGTTAAAAGAAAAGGATTGAACACAGTGAGAAGTGGACCCTGTCCCAGCTTTTTTGTTGTGTTGCAGACATCAAATTCAAAATGAGTGAATATGTGCCAAAAAAACAACAAAGTGTATCAGTTTGAACACTAAATATCTTGTTTGTTGTGTATTCTATCGAATAAAAGGATTTGCAAATCATTGTTTTCCATTTTGTTTAGTTGTACACAACATCCCAACTTCTTTAGAAATGGGGTTTGTAACATTCTGAGCTTCAACATCAGAGCCTCATGTGATGTCCTGGCCTTCAACACCAGCCCTAAACTCTAGGTAGGAGAGGACCAACCCTGTTCTCTTTGTTCTCATCTTTGTAGACTGTAAGACGAGCCTGGCACTGGCAACATAACCAGACACTGAGGTGCCCTGCAGCTGCACCTGAAGCATGAGTCAGTTAAAAGTGGTAATGCTTTGGCAGCTACTTGCAGTGTAATAGATAATGTAATTTATCAGTAGCACACAGGAGAATTATTCAGAGTGCTTATCCTCTCATTCAGGCACAAGTTATCTCATGTTTATTTCAAATTGCCATATAGGTCTGATACTTATGCCCCTGTTTATGCCCTCTCATCTTCACTGAGCAAAAAACGATATATATGCCACAAGCTGATCTGCCACCAGTGGTAGTACAGAAGGCAGTGTCAAAATTGACAGCACTTTATAATTTAGTTATGTTATCGTCTTTTACCTAAAATATCTTTTAGTTCTAGTCATAATTAAGTCATCTGAATTGTTTCAATTTTAGTCTAGTTTTAATTGATGAAATTTCAGAACATTTTAGTCGACAAAATCATTTGTCACAAAGACATTTTTTATGTTTCCTTGAATTTCTGAAATCATGTTTTGCACTTGGATAAAATGAATCATCTAATAAATTAACAGATCACCTTTATTTATTTATTTTCTGATTGGATTAAGTCTCTGTCAAACATTTTAGTCTAGTTTTTATTTGTTGAAAAAAACTGTTAATTTAGTTTTTGCCCATGTGCACTTGTTTTTATGAGTTACTGTATAGTTTTCGTCAGGGGGTAAAATGTTGATGACGAAAACTATTACGAAAATAGTAAGTCAACAAAACTAACACTGATAAAAGGCACAATGAAGCAAGGCGATTACAACTTGAAGCATCAGAGCAAGTAGACTGTGAAAAACACCTTAAATACAGCTGGATTTTCACCATTTTAGTCAGTTTATTCTAAATCCATGAACAGGTATTGACCCTGGACAAACATGCACCTTTACGTTTGAAACACATAAAACTTCACAGTGACATCTGTGAGTCTCTTAAGTTGTACTCTGATCCTTAACCTCTCAAATCTTGCTCAGGGAGAACACCTTTATGAAGCTTGAGTCATAGACAGTGGCCTATCAGTACTTACGCAATCACGTGCATGTACTCAGCAAACTTCCCTATGAAGCTCGTGAGCGTTCCTGGCTTCTCCACAATAATACGCTTTGTCATCTCTTGCACAGAGTCGGCTTGTAGAGAGATCCCTCGTCTCCTAAGAGAAAGAGAATAAAGAAAAGACAGTTTAGAGACAATGACAGGTTTACAGTAAATGAGTAATTTGCTCCCTTTGTGTCTTATCAGTCCAGACTCAGTAACTAATCTTACTCCTTATTTTGAATAGATGAACTGACTAAATATTTGCAGTGTTGAAGCTAAGTCTACAGACTTAAATGATATGTGGTTAATGGTAGGTTTCAGTTCCCTGAAACTTTCTCAGGGCACATTGAGCTCACGTTTGTACATTTTCTCCAAATGAAGAAATAGTTCCCACTTGAGAGTCCGTAAATCTCTTTGTTTGGGTCCACACCAATACTTCTCATTACCCTGAGTCAGAAGTGGCCCAGCATTGCCAGACCACTATGGTTATGCAAAGCCACCTGGAACTTCACCTCTTATATTTCAAAGTTGCATCTTTGGTCCAGACTTTTATTTGTAGCAATAATAACTGACAGCAGCTTAAACTGTTTGGTCAGGGACCTTTTTTGGCTTGAATTCTTCCAAAAGGCACATTACCCACAAAGTAAAATTCTTGAGAACAACACTACAAACGTCTCTATGAATGTGATTGATGGACTGATAGTCCAATCACCTGACGGTTATGGTTTTGAAAAGTTCTGCTGATTCCCAAACACTTTCTATGGGTTCTTTCCCAGATGAACAAGTGAAATAAATTGAGTGGTCCTTCCGGTGTGTCAGATTAACAACACGTTTCCACTGTCTAAAACCGTTTGCCCTGCACTGCGCACCATTTAAATACAAATTGGGCCGCTGGGTTCACAGCACCACCCAGTGGTCAACCAAAAAGGAAACATAATCCAAAAATGGCTCCAACGCTTTTTGTCAGAAATTAGTTCACCGGTTCACATTTCTGTTATAATTGTTGGCAAATTTTTGCATTGGAGCAGCCTTATCCAACATTTAAAGCTGCAGGATGTAACTTATTTTGTATCACTGTCCCCAAGAAATATGATTACACGTCAAAATCTTATTACCGAAGCCACATGAGCGCTCATAAGACATTTGTGCTCACTCCTTGCTCTGTATTTAGTCTTAAGAAATTCAGCGAGGGATACCTACTTTTCGGCCAATCTGGGCTCAGTTCAGGGACAGTGCTCTTATTGTATCATCCACTAATGGAATATGTGCTTGTTATATCTAAATAAGCTTTGGTTGTTGTTTAGCTTTTCCAGGTTATGTTAATTTTATGAAGGTACATGTGGTTTGTGGCTGTTAACACATTACGTTGGCGTAATGCTAACATCAGCTAAAGGCACAAACACAGTGAATTGGTTGTGCATAAGGGGAGGGGCTTTGCTAGGAGATCAACCATTAAGGGAGGGGGGAGTCAAATTACTTTTACTGCAGATAATTACCCCAGGTTTAAGTAAATGGCTTCCCATTTTTAAACCTGAAATGATCCAGGGGTCCAACGTCCTCATGCAGCCATATTAAGTACTTACCACCTTCTTTTGTTTTCATAAACAGATTTCATTATGAATTCTTGGTTTTGCTGCTGTGTTTTCCTATGATATATTCTCAGTGACACTGCAAGCACTCTCCTGGTGCCTTTCACGCCTTTCAGAGGATGCATATGTTCTTAAAATCAGGATTCCAGCTGTGTCGTGCGATATTTTATGAAATGTCATGTCTTACTACCAGTTAAACTGCGGTACCAATTCTGTTTATCAGACAACATAAATGATCAAAAGTTAGCATGTTAAGTTGAATGTCTTGGTCATTTTTTGTTAGACTGGCCTTGAAAATGTAATTCAGCATTTTAAATTTCATTTCAGTTATGCTCATGATTTTCCTGCAGTACCTCCATGGCCCACCAGTCGGCCCCGGTCAACAGTTTGGGAAGCACTACTTCAGAGAAACCATGAGAGTAACTTGCCCTCATGCTGCTGCGAATGTAGAGTTACGGATCATTTAAGCATCTTTCAGCCAATTGCTGCTGCCAAGGAGGATATGTTTTGGCCAGCGTTTGTTTATTTGTGTGTCTGTTTATCTGTGAGTGAGATGATTTAAGTCTTGTTCATGTCATCAGAAAGAAGTGTTTATATTTTGAGGTGGTTCAAATAGGGATGCGGATTCAGGAAATTTTAAAGGATTTGTTACCTCTGCCAGAAGGTTATGTTTTTTTTTTCCCAACATTTGTTTCTCTCTTTGGCTGTCTGTCTTTTTGTCTGTTTGTGAGCAAAATAACTCCAAGTTCTCAGTGGATTTTAATGAAATCTTTGTGGGTTGTGGCTAGGGCTGAACAATATATCGTTATCGTATCGATATCGAGATATGAACATTCAAGATATTGATATCGAAAAGCAACGATATAAACAATATAGATTTCCCCCTCGCTAAAACTGCACTTTCCACATTCTTTTGTATTATGATGTTTTTATTTTTCTGACAAATGCTTGGTTTTCACCGAACCCATAGTTGCATCGTATCGTATCGATATCGAGATATCTGGCATGAATATCGAGATATGAAATTTTTTCAATATTGTTCAGCCCTAGTTGTGGCTCAAGGAAGAAGTGATTTTGTCTTGGTGGTGATACAAATGTGGATGCAGGTCCAGAACATTTTTAAAGGAATTGTTAACATTGCATACAGTTGCAGTTTTCAACATTGTTAAGAATAACTCAGCTAACAATGATGGAAATGCCTTAGCGAAGGTTTGAACTGTCTGACTTCTATATTTGATATGTTTCATAAGACCCAGATCTGTTCTTGTGCTGCCTCCAATATCCTAAGAAGTATGTTAGTCACATCTGTCGGGGTTTTTTAAGAGGCTAAGACAGCAAGAGAAGACATACCAGATATGGGGTGTATGCCAAAACCAAACTTGGATGAGAGCCTCAATACTTAGCAAGTGTGCTGGTGCAACCTGCTTTGTTACCAACATCACTTTCACAGATAGGTGTTAAGTGTAATGGAGGAACTTAGGAGACAAAGAAACAGAAACAAAGGACAGCTTACAGCAGCAGCTCCCACTTCATTATGTAGTAGTCTTCAGTGTCAAATTTTGTGTCTGTATGGCATTTAAAATGTGAGATTCTTTCTGTCCTTAAAAAATACTGAAAATATTTGTGGTAAATTAAAAGCCTGTATAAAATCGTCACAACGAATTTTAATATTTTAGTGTGGAAAATTCTCCATATTGCATCTTAAAAGAAAAAGTACTGATTGAGAAGTAAAGTCACTTACTTGGCAACATCAAGAATAGTCTCGACTCTGATGGATCCATCTAGATGTACGTGCAGTTCTACCTGAGGACAAGATCATTAAGAATAAGTCAGACACTTAAATAATTACATATTTTTCCCAAACAGCCAGATTGTTCCACACAAAGTAATTTCACTCAATAGACAGCAAGAATCCTGTGAGCATTGCTTGTGTTTTAGTTGTTACTGTCCTCAAAACTGTCGCACTTCTACTGTGAAATTGATTTTTTTTTTACCATATTTATTGTTTGTAATTTATTGCCTTAATTTTTCTTGAATTTTGTATTTGTTATGACGTGTGCGACTGACCTCTTGGCCAGGTCGCCCTTGTAAATGAGATCCTGATCTCAATGGGACTTATCTGGTTAAATAAAGGTTGAATTAAAAAGAAATTCTAGATACCCAGCAGCAAGGCTACCCATAAAGGGGGATAAAATGGAAAGCTTTCCTAGCCTCAAAGAGAGGGGCCATAAATTAAAATAAATAGTCCATCTAAAATATTCACATTTCCTACCAAAGAAACAAAAATACACATTAATTTATAGGGACTTCAGTAACACACAGGCTGTTTCAATACCCCTTTTTTTCTTTATTTTTTTATGTTAAGAGATCAGTTTTACTGTACTGTTTGGCCCTCAATGCTGGACTGTGTTCAGTCATCGAAGGAACAGAACAAAGTTCTAATGGCAGCAAACAAAGAAGGATTAAAAGGGGGAATCAGTTAGAGAATAGGACTCCAACCTTAAGCTGTTTAAAGCCAGGCCAAAGGGGTAAATGCTGGCCCGAGGTTGGCGCTAGTGTTTTACATAATCACACCTGTAAAGAACCCCTACTGGGTCTTTCAGAGGCTCAGCCATTTCTTTGTGCAGCCCAGGAGTAATTAAGATAGGGCAGTAAGTGCGGTGGTGTGCTGGTGTTGAAGTTCAGTGTCTTGGCTCCACCTCATCATGAATGCAGCACACATGAGCGGGCAGTGAATGGTGAAAAGGCCACGAGTGCCAGAGCAGGGTCAAGGAGGAATAAATGTGCTCCTCCCAGCACAGAGCTGTGATTTCTTCTGACAGATGACATTAGTAAGTCTAAGCTTCTCACTGCACACTCATCAAACTGGGATTCATCAAAAACAGGCCACGGTGGCTATTTCTATTTTCTGTTTGAGAGGAATGATAACAAAATGCTTCTGAGGAGGCAGCTACCAGTTCCCTGTAATTTCATTCTTGTTATGCTACTTGTTTAATTTCTTTGTGCTGCATAGATCTGGGCAGCTTGGTGTTTGGAAAAGTAAAAACATTTAAAGAAACTAACTTGGACTCTGGATTTTAGGGTAACAGCTGCACATGCACATATGCACTACAACTATGTGCAATACATGCTGTTTTTTTTCCATGTGGCTATTTTAATGCATTTCTGATTAATTATTTTTATTTTTTTTCTTTATTTTATGGCCATTATGGATGCAGGATATTTGATTTTTTGCATATGTCCAGCATGCCTCTATTTCTGAACTGATTATTGTAAATACTAATACCGATAAAAATATTTTTTGTTAAAAAAATCTCTATCCCCATCCACATCAGAAACTCGGACTCTCTGCTGTCATTCAAACAATCACTCAAAACTTACCTGGTCACAAATGCATATGACCCCTAACCACTCATAGGTTTTTTCTTTTGTTGTTATCCTCTATGAAGCGTCTTTTTGAAAAGCGCTATAAAACTTCGATGCATTATTATTATTATTATTATTATTATTATTGTTATTAAACAGACAGTCTCATTTTCACTTAAATTGTTTCTATTCATGGTGACTGTCTATTTGTGTTAGAAACAGACATGTAGCCAAAAAGTGTTTTATTCTTAAAAAATTAGACTTTTGATTTATAAAAGCAAATGTTCAGTGATGATGAGGTGACTCAGGGTTCATTCATACCTACAGCCAATATTGCAGCCAATTTATTAGGAAATATATGTCTGCTTTGTGCAGTCAAAATATTTGCTTACGTTTTTCCTTCTGCCAATACTGATATTCCACTTTTATGCAAATATCTGCTGCTGAAACAGATCTTGTTAGGGTAATAATTGTTATTTTTTATTACTGATATTTTTGATTGTTTTGAGTTCACATTATTTATTTTATCACACTTAAATGCATCTATTACTTATTGTATCCTAGGGAGGCAAAAATTTTCCATTAATTGTGGAACTGTACTGTGAAACGTACACGGTTCAAAATGTTTAATGTGAGGCTGTGGAAACAGATTTCATCCACTGTTGTCCTTTCTTTCTGTTTTTGTGCTGCTCCATTTGAACTCGTGTCAGAGCTAAGGAGCGAGGAAACTCTTGTCGCTTGTAGTTATGTGCTAAAGTTGGGCCAGGACATCACAACAATCGAGGAGAGGTAACAATATGCAACCACACTTAGTGCACAAACATTCACCAGGTTTTGCAGGGGGAACATAAACTCAGAGCACATCAGCACTGTGCATTTAATTAGGCAGAACATGTCTTACCTTTTTACTTGGCAACTCCACAATGGCCATAACATACTGGTCTATGCCTATTCTCATCTCCTAAAAAAACAGACATGACAAGCACATCCAGGCTTTGTCTAAAGTCCCATTAGATGTTTTTTTTGGCATTTTTGCCTTTATTCATGGTGTAGAGACTTAAAAAGAAGAGAGAGCAGGGGAAGACATGCAGCAAACAATCCTCAGATGGTAATCAACACCCAAGCTGGCTGCAAAAGGCAATAGCCTTTACATGTGGTAAGAGCATTGTGTCTACCTGCTCTGCCACACCAGCACCCATGTACCAACCTGCAATAGTAGCACACCTATATTTTGAGAGAAAACAGATATCGTGAATCTTAATATGCTGGCCAAAGTTTCCACCAACATATCAACAAATGACCATATGCAGATGATGTGCAATGTTTCAAACTAAATGTCAGTGAGATAGATTACTCAAAAACAGTGTTTATCTCCATGTTTACATCTGTTTTCTTTTCTTAAATTGTGGAATGTCCTGAACTTTCCATGGACAGTAAACAGCTGTTTAACTCATCATCAGGATGGGGAAATCCCCTCGTTGTTCCTTCAACTCGTATACAGCTCTTCCTCCAATGAGGAGGCAGAGTATGGCTCTATAAGTTTTCAGAGCTGGTGTTGTTGATTGGTGTTTGCATTGAGGTTGTAAAATGTGCTTATTGTTCAACATCCTGGCTGCCCTCATCCTGAACACCAACAAAAGCATGACTCTACAAGTCCATTTGTCAGCTTACACAGAGAAGGAACCTAATATTTTGATGACAGGGGTTTAATCAGTTAATCTGTTCAAACAAAAAAGATGGATTTTCAACTTTTATATCACAAAATCAACAAACTTGATTTTGTTTTGCAAACATGAAACATAAAACTATGGGTCTGTCAAAGCCTGGCAATAAGGACAGCATCTTATTCTGGGATTTCGAAACAGTTCGGAAGCTCCAAAGGAAAAACTGGCCAAGAAAAATCCTTAGGGGCGAAAATAAAATTCTTTTGTGCATATAAGAAACTCTTCCAAGAGCATGAGAGGGTTTAATATGCTCATGAGAGGGTTGTGTTTATTGCACATTATTTATCCATTTAAAACTTTCTGGTGAGCACATTTACTTCTTAATTTTATTTTTTATTCTGTAGCACTGTGAGCTAACTTACCATGATGCGAGTGGGTGTGAGGGACTAAATCAGGCTGATGGTGTTGAATCATGTGTGAGTGTCCTGTCTAGGGCTGAAAGATTTATTGTTTTCGCTAATTCAGACGACGCAATCATGTGATCGCCGAAGCTGCAGTTTTTTCCAGCACTCCTGACTGACACAGAATCTGTTGTGTGAACTGTTTTACAAATTTGCAGCAATTTGCATTTAGGAATGGCTCGCAAATGAACGGCTTACTCACAACTGCGAATCGGTTTTCATCGTTCACTTAAAAGAGCTGACTCATTCACAAACGTCACATCTCCAACGTGAAAGTGGAAAAGTCAATAATACATAGCCTCTGTTTAGAAGTGGAAGTTGGAGTATCCCTTAAATAATGAAAACAGATTAGTTATCATCAATATTAGATGATGAATAATGTGTTATGTGCTCTGATCATTGATTTCCTTACTGTTGTCAGTATTGTAAGTGGATATTGCATTGAAGCTAGATTTGAAAAAAAATGTGAATTGAGTTGAAATCGCAATATCTGCCCAAAAAATCGCAATTAGATCTTTTCCTGAAATCATTCAGCCATAGTCCTAACTACCTGGGATCAATGCAGTGCAAAGCTGAGTAACATGTTTTCCTTGACGCATTTTTCTTTTCCATCACTCACATTAACACGGATGAAGAATAAGAATAGAGGGAGGTTGATGAGATGCTTGAGGGAATTTCTTGTTTTTTTTGTCCTTTTTTCTCCCAGCAGAGCTTGCTCACGTGATTGACAAAGTGGAGACAGCAGGGCATACTCCCATATCGGTGAGTAAAATGTTTTGCTGTCACTGTCAACACTGAGGGAGAAACTTTTATTTGGCTTGCAGACAACTGTGTATTGAAAAGCACTTTGAGTCAACCACTCATCAAAACAAAACAAACTAAATGTTTGTTTCTCAGTCTGTGCAATAAAAGCATTTGATATACTGTTAAAAAGGGGACATATAGACTCATTCGATTAAATATTTAACCAATCTAGTGTGGACAACAGGCATGTAACATTGCATTATGCAGTGCGACATCTGGCAAGTGACATTTTTAGGAGGTATGCACCAGGCTACGTGCAAAGTTCGCTGCATCATTCCAGGTCTACGCAGACCTATGGTGCAGGCTTCAGTGTAATTATAACACAGAATCGTACACCAGGTTTAAGGTCTCAGCTCCAGCTTGAGACAGCATTTCTGATATAGTGAACTCCATTCATGGATTTTTAAAGTCCACTTCGGAGACCAATGGTGACATCACTGATGCTATGCTCATGTTTATGTACAGTCTATGCATTTTACAAAAAAAACCCAGATATGTTAAGTAAGAATATAACTACAGGATACTTTATATAAATGAGCCCCAACTGGTGGAGGCTGGTGGTGTGCTCTGCGCATGTAATAGAGAACAGAGCCAAGGATTCCCACAAGAAAAAGAGAAATAAATTGCTCAAAGCCAACCGGTATTTGATGTACAGTAAAGAGGTTTATCACAAACATAAACTTGCCTGATCCTGACAGTTTTAACTGGCAGTTTTAATAATTAATGAGGTTTTACTTTTATGTTTAGCGGAAAAGTCTGACTTGTCTTTTGGATCATTTCTTATGCTCCAATCTGGCAAATGTCAAAGAATATTTTGCCAATCACTCAAACTCAAAACTTGGATAAAAGCAATTTATGCATGTTTTACAAAATTGACTGTTGTGCAGTCATCCAAGACCAAATATGAATGATCAATGTACCGTATGAAAGTTAAGTGATATCCTGATGTCAGTTTGTCTTTTTTGCTTTTGTGTGACATGAGAGTGAATTTGTGTTTCCTTTTTTTGATTCACACCGTCTATCTCAATATTTTCTTGAGATAAATAATTTTAAAAACACAACAATGAGGCTCAAAGTAAGGACTGTTTTGATGAAGAGGCCTGCAGAGGCTTGAGGTTTGGGGCTGCAGCTCACCATTTGATATAGTCATCAAATTGCACTTTGTGTATCTGATGTAAAAAGTAGAAAAGTCTTTTATTTTACCATCCAGCCTCATTTTAGCACCACAACAGCTACATTTATGTAAACTTCTATCTAGTTTGATAATGTATTGATCGTTTAAAAAACTATCTCCCACCCATACTCTTGGGGTAAAGTAAGAAGCTGTCGGGTGCTTGATGTGGCCCCAAGGCCACCAGTTGATGACCCCTGCTGTTAGGCTTTTGTACATCATGACCTTTTTGCCACATTTTTACCTCCACCAAGGAGGTTATGTTTTTGCTGGCGTATGTTTGTTCTTTTGTTAGCAAGATTATGCCAAAACCAATGGACAGATTTTGATTAAATTTTCAGGAGATGTTGGTGATGGCCCAACTTGAAAATGATTAGTTTTTGGTGGTGATCCAGATAACTGCCTTTAGCGAACAATCGTTTTTTTCTCAATAACCGGTAAACTAATAATGGCATCAGCATGATTCTGAGTGTTAGATGTGGGTTTTCAGGGTCAAGGAATCATATTATGATGGTAACTTTATCATGTGACTGTTGCTTATAGATGTAACAGCAATATGTGAGCTACCTTGGCGGAGGTTTGAGTCCTCTGCGTGCTTTCTAGTTTTCTAAGCACTGCTTAGACCCATTGAAAATGGCCCGGAAAAACCCACTTTTGAGTCCTGATCCACTAATTGAAAACATTACTTTTTATAATCTGTGAATGATGAATGAAGGAAATGATTGTTAGCTGCAGATGTATCCTCTTTTTTGAGAGTAATGTGATTATAAGACTCTTGTGTGAGTCAGTGAAGGTTGCAGCAACTGACAATCACCCCACAAGTGCCTGCATGGTATCAGTTCTACTTCAGCAAATTAATATTTAATGAGATTATCTCAGAGCAGGCAGCACTCCCAGAGGACTCTCCTTTTACAACACATGATCTCCCACCAACACACAACAGAGTCACTCCTCCACACTCCTGTGTCACTGAGTGTGGAGGTCCTCTTATCAGGATTCGGCTCAGACCAGGTGCTGCTCAGCCAGCAGCAAACACACTCCAAAGGGCACAGTGTCAGTATGCATTTATGAAGCTCATAGTTTAAGGTGTGTTTCACTTTTAAGGCTTTGCTATGCAATCCAAGTATGAATCAATCAGCCAGTGAGTGATGACCACAATACTGAAATGCCAAAAAGAGCAGGTGTGTGTCTATGAGGGTTGCCGTTGTGCCAGAGTTTCAGTCTACATTGTGAAACTTATAGGAATCAAACAATAAAAAAAAATGTTTTGACACCATGGAAACAAAAGCAGAAGTCCTTGGTACCCATTATTACATACTTTCATGATTTCAGTAATCAAAAAATGCAGACACACTCACAAGTGGCAGCATTTTGTAATTTTGCTAATTTTTTTCAGTAACTTTAGGCAGCTTCAGAACTTTAACTGCACTTTAACTGTTTTCGATGGATTTATCCAATTTTAATGCAGAAATCCTTCAAAAATGCAGTGATTTTTTAGTACCATTTCATGCTATGGATCATTTAAGCTGGGGGTCACCAACCTGTAGATCTTTGAGACATTTCTAGAAGATCTTTATGACTGGCGGCCCTATCAAATGCCCAGCACAAGATGTTTTTAATCAGGTGTCTTCCCTAATTAATGCCTGATGCAGGTTTCATTTATACGCACTGCACTTGTGCTGTCAAAATGATCATGTGCTTTAGTCTGCCCCCAAGAGTGTGTTTGTCTGAAAATGAGGAGTGGTCAAGCACAAGGCTGGTGTAACTTGACATTGTATAAACTGACTGCGCTTTAAACCTCCTTCTAAAGTCTAAAGTCTGTGTCTGCTAATTTGTCTACACATTAGAGTGATTTGCATACATTAGCAAGATCAAAACGCTTTACAGAGCTTGTTTCACTCACATGGATGCACAGCAGCACACCTCTACTGTTAAATATCAGAGCATTTGTTGAATTATTCAGCTTAAGGTTCATAATGGGACAGAGAGCTATATGCATGCGCTCCAGTATGCGTAATACTCCCAGAAACAAGAAACAGTTACATTTCTGAACACAATATAGAGAAACATTTCTAAGATTTGTATACATACTGAATCTCATGGATAATTGTAATACCAGATAATAAAACAGGCTGTCCAGTGTGTTTTTGGCATGCAAAAGAGAACAGAGCCAAGGATTCCTGCAGGAAAATTAGAAAATAAATAGCTGAAAGCCAACAGGTATTTGATTTACACTACACAGGTCTTTCACAAACTTATAGATATCTAATCCTGTCTGGTTTAACTGGAGATTTAAACTCACGAGGCTTCATTTACCCTCATGTGAAAGTGTTTGACTCATCTTTTGAATAGTTTCTCATGCTCTGGATGCTTCAGTGAAAAAATCTCTGGAATCTGATCATTAGCATATATCATACAGTGTACTTTGTGTGTTCTTTGAGTGAAGTGACACAGTAAAAGAAGAGGAATTTTAATAACCCAGACAAAATGCTGACCAAACAGTTAACTCAGCTTTGTAAATAGCAAAGCCTCAGCTGCCAGGTGTTGAAGATTTAAAGGGAATGAGAGCTGACACTGATTGGTTTGATCTATTTTACGCCCAAATGACGCTGTGCCTGGCTCTGCACCCAGAATATGTTGCCAAAGTAGTAAAATATAGACCGGCACACCTCAGATCACATCAGGCTGTTAAAATAAATGTGCTTTTGGTCTTTTTTTGATGCACCAGATGGACTGTTTCACTCAGCTATGGCATGAATGGATCTGGTGAATCCAGCTGCTTTCCAGGGTTAATTAGGTCTAACTGATTACCCTTCCTCCCCTTTGGTTTCAGTGATAGCCAAATATTCATTCGTCTCAATTTTCTTAAATTGCTTCAGTGTTCAACTCTTAAAATCGTGTTTTGTATTTGATAGTTAAGTTATTTAATGTAAATATGACTTTAAATCCATTGATTTTGCACTTCTTTAGTTCATTTTGTTACTTCGATGGAGTGATTGTTGTATCTGCATGCTTAAATGTGTTCAACAATACCCTATTGTCACTAAGAAACAATTCAGCAATTGCCTCTTAGTGAATTTGGATGGATTGATTTAGCCTAAAAAGGATGGTCACCACTGATGTGTGCAACCAAGATTTTACCATTTTAAAGCTGAGTATTATCATATTGAAATATTTGACAACTTTAGCCTGTACTGTGGTGATTTAAGCTTGAATAATTAATTGAAAGTTGTTTTATTTTCCCCTCACAGAATCAAATTTAATGCAGAAATATGCTGATAACGAAGTTATGTCAGGGAAATTGTGTGCAAATTTAGTTAACCTCTATTTTCATTCATGTATCTGCTGCAGCTTTTACTCTTGTTTGTTGCCCATTAACCACGTCAGTCTGAAACAGAAACAGTGCTTCCACTTTAACACCGAATGAACCACACGAGATTAACAGGAACACATACTCACTTACTAATAACTGACTTTCTGTTTATATCACAACCCTGCTTCCTGCTCAGATTGCATTTATGCTCAGACAGCATGCGTAAAACCAGGAATAGTAAAGCTAATGCTGTTAATAATTCATCCTCTGTCTTGAATAAATAATGCCTACACCACGCTGCCATCCACTCACCTTTGGCTTGTTGAATACCACTTGTTCAGAGGACTGCTCGGCCATGTTTCTGCTGCTGTTGCTGCTGCTGGTGAACCTGCACAGAGCGCTCCGCACTGGAGGGACAAAGTGAAAAACTACTCTTCTGATTATGGTCATGGCTCCCCGGTCTGACACGCCTCTGTCCAACCAGCACCACCGAGTGCTCACAATGAGAAATACAGAGCAGGGACAGCGGGCAGAGTAACAGAACCTCAGTGCAGAAACACAAGTAGAGCTGAGCGGAGGGGGATTATCTGCAGCTTTGTAGCCATGTGATGAGAGCTTTACTGTCCAGCTAATTAATTATGCTAAACCCAGTTACAGGACAAAGCTAATTGAGGGATTTATCTAAGGAGGTATTTGCTGCATATGTAGGTTTAAGATGTCAGTCACACCGTGATATGTTTGAGCTTGGCCACATAGAACAAATTTAACACGGGTTTACATTAAATTAAAGGTTAAGCATCATTTCTGTTAAGTCTTAAAGCACTGATCCAGTTCTGGATGAATGTAGATGAGTTTTATGAATTAATAATTTATTTAAGATGAATAATTAGGGATAATTAATCGTAGTTTGTTCACGATTGTTTTCTTTTTGGTTTCTGACTTTATGCATTGTCTGTTCTGGCTTATAAAGGCAAGAAAAAGAGCCATAATAAATTTAAAAAATATAGTTTCAAATGCAGATTTAAGGAAGGAAATGTTCAGTTCCTTTATATCCTCATGTATCATGTTCAGTGTCCTCGAGGTCAAACAGATACTACTCTGTGCACTCACTCAGAGGCTTCTTGGCACTTTTATTTAGTGAGAGTTGCCTGTTAACATGATAAATTATTGCAGACAAAGAAAAATAATTTACTGCTGTTGTTTGAGCCGCAACTGTGAAGCTTTTAAATATGAAACACAATGTTATGTATATGACCTGGTTCCATGCGTCTTTGACCTATTGACCCTAAACACATAGAAATTACATAGAGCCATTAGCAAGGACAAGCTTTTTATGGTGAAAACACACCAAAAAACAATAACAAATTTCAAGACTCACGAAAAACAAGACAATTAACAAAATTATGAGCTACAACTTAACCACATTAGAGAGAACACAGAAAAAAATCATGAAACAAAACAACTGAAAAAACAAAGAAATCATTAACACGCAACAGAGAAATGAGGAAAACAGAAACCACAAATACAAAAACAAAGAAAACATCATAAAACAAAACAAGTCAGAAAATTAAAAAAAAATCACCAGCAGATGCCCAGTATTTGTCAATCTTTAAGATTTATTTATTCATTTTTTTCTAAATCATTTTTGTCATTAATGCACAGCCGATTAGACAAGTCATACATGATTGTGGTATTAGTGTTCTAACAGTTTTTATAGTTCGTTTAGTTTATTATAGTTTCTATAGTTTAAAAGAGGTTACCGCATCCAGTTTGCATTAAATTGCATTAAATGTATCCCCTCTTGCAGCTCTTACAGCTGTGAAGTCTCTTTGGCCCTAATAATGTTTAAAGTTAGCAAGAAACAACCAAACTGCAGACAGCTGATCGGGGCATTTGTGTTGAGTCAAGCCTTCGTCTGCAGATTTAAGACTTTGACCTTCAGTGATCTCTCCTAAAACCGACCCATCAGCACCGCTCACACCCGTGTGTCTAACTTTATCCTCTGCTTCCACTTTCACTCTTGTTGTTTGCCTACAGAAGAATAATTGAACTTGTCCACCTTTTTTTCTGCTTTAACTCAAAAGCTGTTACATTTCCGCACATTTGTTACTCTCTTTTTAGTCCAAACTAAATAAAACTTGCACTGAAGCTTACTTTCTTAATGTCATTAGTACACCTACAGGTTCAGCTACAGAGGCAGATGTGTTTTGTCTTTTTCTTCACTATGACTGTCATGCTGGCTTCTGTTTCCTGTTGTGTTGTTTTTGACTTTCCTGCTGTCAACCAAAAACATGAAGAGGACGTTAAATTTGAATTTTGGTGCAATATGCTGAAGCTGAATCTGCATCATCTGTTTGTGTTTAGATGTGAATAACAGGATCAGTGTGAGCTGTATCAGTTCACGAAATGTAAATCAAAACAGAACACAATGATTTGCAAATCCGTTTTGACCTATATTCAATTAAATACAGTACAAAGACAAGATATTCATGTTCGAACTGATAAACCTCTTTTTTTTTTTTTGAAAATATTCACTTATTTTGAATTTGATGCCTGCGACATGTTCAATAAAAGCAGGGACAGAGGCAACAAAACACTGGGAGAGTTGACTCTTCAGACTTAGAAAATCCTATTGTGTGTACCCCACCTGAGGACATTTCTATGGAGTTAGAATCATGCCAAAACGTCACAAACACACAAAACATGTTGAACACGCGCCCAATGATTCACAAACAAACTGAATTTGCAAATATAAAACATCATTCACAAACTAATGTATTTAGTTTTGCAAATAAGAAACGTGCCTATCAGACAAATACATCATGCTCTGAAAACAAATACAGCATGTTTTACACATACAAAGAATCATATTTCTTCAATTACAAAAAAAATACTTCCAGTACATATTAAAATCTTTCAAGTATAAAAATAAATCCCTTAAGTACAAATCAAAATCTTTCAAGTACAAAAAAAATATCCTTTAAGTACAACACATGAATTCCACAAGTCCGAAAACCTGTTATGGCACAAAATTACCGCTGTCACGTGACTATTGGCACTAACTTTCCGCCTTGCAGATCCATGCTCTCTGATCCACTCACACTTGACAGTAAAGTTTCTCAGCACTCTCCTGCAATTCACACTCCAAAGCATCAGGTGGCGCTGATTCAATTTGAGGCCACCAACAGAACGTACCAAGTGTGATGGATAGACCGTATTCACGTGACATCATCTCCTCTTTTCGATAAACTCCACTTAGTTTATATGGACCTGAAGGATCTCCAGATAAATAACTCAATTTAGAAAGATATAGTGAAGATTAATATTATTTACGACTAGGCAATAGGTTGTCTTGCTACTGTTATCTGTGTTTTGAATGTCACTAATGAAAATTTCTAGATTAGGTGGGAATGGAAGCTAAGCAATGCTAATAATGCTAATGACATCCTTGTGTGTATGCAGTCTCACTTCATTATGTATTTCCTTTTATAGAAGTTAGTGCCAAAAGTCACGTGACAGCGGTAATTTTGTGCCAAAACAGGTTTTCGTACTTGTGGAATTCATGTGTTGTACTTGAAGGATATTTTTTTGTACTTGAAAGATTTTGATTTGTACTTGAGGGATTTATTTTTATACTTGAAAGATTTTAATTTGTACTGGAAGTATTTTGTTTTGCAATTGAAGAAATATGTTTCTTTGTATGTGTAAAACATGGTGTATTTGTTTTCAGAGCATGATGTATTTGTCTGATAGGCACGTTTCTTATTTGCAAAACTAAATACATTAGTTTGTGAATGATGTTTTATATTTGCAAATTCAGTTTGTTTGTGAATCATTGGGCGCGTGTTCAACATGTTTTGTGTGTTTGTGACGTTTTGGCATGATTCTAACTCCATACATTTCTCATTGTGCAGTTGCAAAGAATTTCAGGATTTCATCATCTAAAGTCCATAATGTCACCAAAAGATTCAGGGAATCCGGAGAAATTTTTCTATTCCAGTGAATATGGGTCAAAAAGGATTTGGTAATCATTGTTTTTAGGTACGTTTTACACCAAGTCTAGATCTCTTCCACCTAGTTCAAACCTTTTGGCAAAGTCTTCCCAAATGATAAGTTTGGACAAATCAAACTGATGTATTTAAGGAAACATCTCCTTCTGTATTTCAGCTTCTCTCCAGTCCAACCAGATTTTAGTCATTTAATCATTTTAGTTAATTTATCTCAAGATAATAATATTACGTTATGACTCTTCAGTAAAATATGTCTCCTTATCTGAGGGCTGCAGTGTTTACACGGGAGCAAAACAGAACTCACATATTTGGAAAATTATGTCATGAGCTCTGAAACTAGAAATATGAAGAAGCCAGAAAGTTGTCAAGATTCTTTAAACCTCCGCTAACGTCTGCTGTATTGATGTGTTAGGAGCAATTCAGCAAATTTAAACAAAAAAGAAGAAAGAAAAAAGACAACAGGAATACACTCACTGGACACTTTATTAGGTACACAACTGGTCATTAATGCAAACAGCCAATCACATGGCAGCCACATGTCAAGACGACGCTCTAGTCAGCCAAAGCAGGGTACACACGTAAAGGTTATCAGGCTGTTTTTGTCCTAATTTATTTCCTTCCTGACCAAGGACAGCAAACACCAAATTATCTTATGTTTTATAAGATTATCCTGTGGTCTGAGGTGGGTTAAGAGTGAATTTGTCCCGATAATGGTCTCCAAAATGGGTCGGGCCTGACAATCATAAATATTAAACTTGTTCAGTATTTACAACCAAAAGTCTTCATGTGTGTGGGGAAAGCCGACGACTCCCGAGTCATGACTCTGTGAATTGTGACGTGGAACAGAATGTAGTTAATCAAGAAGTGAGCTGAGTGAGGAACAAGGAAGCAGGCGTAAATAAAAACAAGCATGGCCGACCTGAAACATAAAGTTCGGTGGAACTCAGAAATGGAGGACCAGCTCACGTGTCCACGCTGCCTCCAGGATTTTTTCACAGTCTTTTTTTTTTTTATTATTTCTGGATTTTTCTGTCAAAATTAGTCCCAAGACCACCATCATTCCCTCTTCTCGTATGTCCTCTTCCATGTTGCGTGTTGTGTTTTCTGGTTGTTGCTATGTTTCTTCTTCTTCGTTTTTGTTAGATCACATTTTATTCTAGATCGGTGGTGGGGCAGAATGGTTATGTGTGTGGTGTGCTGTGTTGAGATTATCGGAGCACGCCACACACACAGTACAATCAAAACTGTTCAATACCTGATTTTTTTATCTTCGTGTGTGGGGTCTCTAACAGATAAAAAATCTCTTCAGATTTAGAAAATCCTTATGTTTGGACCCCGCTTAAGAACAAGAACCTGAGGCTACAGTTGCACAGGTTCAGAGAAATTGGACGATAGAAAATCGGAGGAATGTTGCCTGGTCTAATGAGTCTGGATTTCTGTGGTGGTTTTCAGATTGTTAGAATTTTGGGTAAACAACATGACAGCATGGATCCATCCTGCCTTGGATGAACTGTTCAGGCTGATAATGCTGGTGTGATGCAAAAGCAAACCTGAGTGTTGTTGCTGATAGGGCTGAACAATGTATTGTTATCGTATCGATATCGATATCGATATCGATATCAAGATATGAACATTCAAGATATTAATATCGAAAAGCAACGATATAAACAATATAGATTTCCCCCGTGCTAAAACTGCACTTTCCACACTCTTTTGTGTTATGATGTTTTTATTTTTCTGAAAATGCTTGGTTTTCACCAAACCCGTTGTCGTATCGTATCATATCGATATCGAGATATCTGGCATTAGGGGTGTCCCGATCCAATATCAGCAAAAAAACAAATATCAGATTATATCCACCTGCATCTCAATCTTTATTGAGGTTACTTTCAGGGTCTTCTAATTTATTTCTTATTTATTTTATTTAATTGTAGTATATTCTTATGTTTAAGGTTAAAATTTATTTAACCCATTGATTAATAACAAATGGGTCAGTTTTACTCATACCTACTATTGCTGACTGCTGTTCTCTGTTTGAGTAATCTCACTTGATTAGGCCTTTTCTTACAGTCCATACTACAAAATAAGTAATAAAAGTATGTATGATTCCTGCTGATATCGTATCGGATCAATATCGGTATTGGCCAATACTCAAGGCTGCAATATCGGTATCGTATCGGAGGTGAAAAAGTTGTATCAGGACACCCCTATCTGGCATGAATATCGAGATATGAAATTTTGTCCATATTGTCCAGCCCTAGAGATATGAAATTTTGTCCATATTGTCCAGCCCTAGTTGCTGATCATGTCCATCCCTCCATGACCACAGTGTACCCATCTTCAGGGACCTACTTCCAGCAGGATAATACCCCATGACGATGTGTCCTCTAAACTCCAGTGGCCTCCTAGTAATGCTATCACGTCAGTATGGACCAAAATCTCTGAGGAATGTTTCCAGCATCTTGTTCAATCTGTGCCACGAAGAATGTAGGCATTTGTGAGGGCAAAAGTGGGTCCAGTTTGGCATTAGCAAGGTGTACCTAATAAACTGGCCTGTTAGTGTGAGTTGGTGATCACAGTTTGTCTCCCTGCCTCTCTGTTGAAGAGCATTCTGGGATTGCTTGCAGGTCAAACCAGGATGACGAGTTTTAACACTTTTTCTCCCCCATGATGTGAAACTGATCCATGAAACAAAACACTGCTTCACTGTTTAGTAAACGCCTGATGGAGAGGGAGCTTTTTTTGTACCAGAAAATTCAGTTTGAGAGCTTCACCTCACATATTCAACTGCTGGTAAAAAGGTTGATGCTGAAATTTGTTTTTTTACTTCAGGATTAAATTTTGTCTGTCTTTTAAATCCAGAAAGAGACTTGTTTCTGTTTCTGACACATTCCTGCCTGTGCTGGATTATGGTGATGTTTTGTACAAGAGGATGTTAAATGCTGCAGTTGTTTTGACTGATGATTTTTATCAAACTCTATCTTGTCAATTAGTTGTTGTTTATTGCTTTTCATTATATTCCAAGTATTGTACCTGTTGTCTGTTGTAAGAAACTTTGTTGACTGCTGCCTGTCTCGGCCTTGACACTCTTGAAAAGTAGATTTTTAATGTCAATGAGTTTCTTTTCCTGGTTTAACAAAAGTTGAATAACATTTAAAAATGTGCACCAGTTTCACACCATCTAATGTTACAATAGACGTTCTTGTCTCCTGCGGTGGAGGAAAACAATCGACACTGAACAAGAACAAATCCTTTCCCTTTAAAATCCCGACTCTACAGAAAGAGTCTGCTGCTGTAACATTGCAAATTTCCCCGTGTGGGACGAATAAAGGTTTATTCTATTCTATTCTGAGAAGGCCAGAAAAAGGTCCCTCACCCAGAGTCAGAGTTTGATCAACACTGTTTGACCTGTGGTTATCAGACCTTGGAGAGCTTCAATCAGAATGACCTTTTCTGTCTTAAAAGCTGTCACTGATGTCTAGAACTTCAGAGGAAATATAATCGGACCCCTCGGTCTCCGAGGACGCCCTGGATGATTGAATCTGTCTCAGCTGTCAGACCACGAGGTGCTGCATCCTGGTCAAGGACAAACTTTTCTTAAAATCCGTTTTAAAGCTTTTTCATGCTTTTTTTGTGAAGACAGGGCAGCGAATGAAGCTGGACATTTGGAGAGAATTAATAATACAGTCATGGGCCAGAGCTGAACCTGAAATATCCTCTTTGGGGACTCCGGCGTCTGCACAGAGCGATCAGACCACCTGAGAGGCTGCTGGTGCTTCAGGGGCCAGAATTTCACCTCATAAGAAACAAGGCTGGAGACCAATAAGATTTTATTAATTCTGGTTCCAGTTCAGCTTATTAATCCCTAACAGTTCCTAATTCAGATTCCACATTTTTTTAGTAAATATGATAAAACATTGCTGTTGAGCATATACCTCCTATCTCCATTCTTTATGATTTTAATTGTTGTTTTTTTTTATAAATTATTGCTATCAGTCACCTTTTGTGTTGGCGAATGGGTTTAATGCATTATAAGTACTAAAAATATGATCAAGAAAATGCAATATTCACTCATTTAGCAGCAGATTGTTTTCTTAATTTCCTGAAATTATCTCTAATTTTAGAGATAAAAGGTTTTTCCCCAACCACAATAAAATAATTTAAGAAAATAAAAATCTGTCTTTTATTATTAATGGCCTTATTAAGCCCAGCTGTGACAATTTTTTTAATATCCCCTCTATATTTACCAATAATTATTTCCCTTTTTTTACAGACTCTGATAATTAATAACATAAACAGTATAATTTAAATAATGCCAAAAATGTGATGTGACCTGATTAAGGCCTGCTGTGACAAAGATTTTTACTTCCCCCTCTCTCTATATATACACACCAATAAATATTGCTCTTTATTACCCAAACCAATAATTTTTAGGTACTCTCTGTAAATGCACTTTATATTTCTACCTTAATTTCTCTCTTGCTTGCCCCAGGGACTGCAGATGGAAGTTAGCTAGAAAGCTGTAATCTGCCCAAATAAAATTAAAAATGATAACAATAATAATAATTGATAACAAATTAAATAATGCCAAAAAATTATGAGTTTAAGTTTGCTACATAGTGTTGTCGGTCACCTTTTATGTTGATGATTGGGTTTTGTCAGAATAAAGGCACAAAAAATGAAATGGAACAAAAAAATATTTATTCACCAGTGGTGAAGTGTTTTCTTCATTTTCTGAAAACTAGCAGTTTTGGAGAAAGAGGGTTTGTGCCCGACAGTGATAGAAAATCTACCTCTCGAGATTGATTTCCTAATTAAGGTTTAAAAATAAACTGTCAGCTGTGACAAAGATTTTTACTTCCCCCTCTCTCTATATATATATACACACCAATAAATATTGCTCTTTATTACCCAAACCAATAATTTTTAGGTACTCTCTGTAAATGCACTTTATATTTCTACCTTAATTTCTCTCTTGCTTGCCCCAGGGACTGCAGATGGAAGTTAGCTAGAAAGCTGTAATCTGCCCAAATAAAATTAAAAATGATAACAATAATAATAATTGATAACAAATTAAATAATGCCAAAAAATTATGAGTTTAAGTTTGCTACATAGCGTTGTCGGTCACCTTTTATGTTGATGATTGGGTTTTGTCAGAATAAAAGCACAAAAAATGAAATGGAACAAAAAAATATTTATTCACCAGTGGTGAAGTGTTTTCTTCATTTTCTGAAAACTAGCAGTTTTGGAGAAAGAGGGTTTGTGCCCGACAGTGATAGAAAATCTACCTCTCGAGATTGATTTCCTAATTAAGGTTTAAAAATAAACTGTCAGCTGTGACAAAGATTTTTATTTACCCCTTTATGTTTACAGTAGTAAACATAATTTAGATAATGACAAAAACAATATATTGAGTTTTAGTTTGCTATATGTGGTATTTTTAAGGAAGCACAGTATTACTGGTAGGATATCAGTATCTGCAGATATAAACATTTCCTTTACAGACAATATATTGGCCGCATGTATATCTCCAGGAACCACTGCCCTAAGACATACCACATTGTCCTTCCATTAATGGGACAACAGCTATAGGGGTGATTGATTGTGTTACAGGGTCCTTTACTGCTCTATTTGTCCAGCAGGGGGCGCTATAACATAACCTTGTGTGGCACATCAGAAGGTCAGATTAACTGCTCACATTAGCTCCAGTGCTTATAGATATTCAGAGCTACAAACTGTTGCCCAATATATGCAATATTTAACCTGGATTAAATTAAAAGGAATCAAAACTTTATCAGCAAGATACCATTGTGAAAGCATGTTAGACATATTTTTCTACATAGATGCTTTCTTTACCTACTCTTATTTTCCTTTGTAGCATGATTAGGTTGAACTAATGTTTTTTATTACTTTGTTTTCCTCGTGTTTCATCACCTCCAGCCATCTGTTCTTTTATGTTTGGCCCTCAGCTCTGTTTCTCTTCATCCTTGGTCATTTCAGAGCTTCTTTCTCTGCCTGCTGTTTGATCTTCAGCTGGGCATTGATTCATCATTATTAAAGAGCTTTTCAACCTCTGTCACATCAGAGTCCATGTGGTGGAGGAGGTTCAGCTCCATCCTGTTTTTGTTGCCCACTGATCTCAGCTTTGAAAAATGAATTATGAGTGTTTTTCATTATCTCACCATGTCTGCAAACGACAGAGCTGAGGTTTAATGCAGCTATTATTAAACACGGACTTTGTACTGTCCCTGTTTGGCCACCGGAGGTCACTGTGGGTGCAGAAGGAGGCTTTAATCATAAGAATGAATTAAGGTGGGACAGAAAAGACATTGAGACACAGTCACGCACGAATGACTAATATTTTCAATATCTGTTAAAGGGCATCACCTGCATCAGGATTTGAGCCAGTGTGCACAATACTTGAGCCTTTTTGGTTGCATGGTGTTTCTGGTACATCAGGATTAAAGTGGAATAGTCCTGATGGTGCAGTAAAGGTTCTCAAAATCCAGTGTTATGTATTATCCTTAATAAATAAAACCACTATATGTTCAACAGTCCCATCCACAACATTTCTATCAAAAAATCAAGAATCACTATTCTTTCAGGATGAAGGGGTTTAGAGTTTAAAGCAGGAAACAACAATACAAGATAGGCTATATGTTTATCTGCTTGAATAAAAAACAAAGAATGATGAGGTCTAAATCATAAATCATGGTCTAAATCGAGGCTGGAACATGTCTTTATTAATCTTCATTGACCCCTACATGGCGTTATTTTTTTAGATATATTCCAAAATTATTTTCTTTTATTTTCCCTTTATTACAGTGAGATAAAATTTAGTCTGACATTAGAGGTTTAAGAGGTCTTTCTGTCCTTCTGCCTTTCTTTAAAGCAGCTTGTCATATCTACAGACCAGTGAGGAAATCCTGAAATGCTATGAAAAGTCCCAATGCATGATTGCAAACTGCCTCCAAATTACCACTGGGTAACAAACAGCACTTCCTGACCTCTCCCACATGTTTGCAACAGTAAGTTTATACCAACTCTGCAGTGTTTAACCTGTAATTTAGCTAAAGATCATTGTGGTGTATACAGGAATCTGTTTGCCTCGGTCGGTCTATGTCCATGGAAACCAAGCTCTGTGATAAATGTTGCTTTTGTTGTTTCTGGAGGTCAAGAGGAGTTCTATACCATGAATCAAGGTCTGTGATGCTGCCTTTGGTTCCCAGACAGCAGATTAAACAAAGTAATCATGGAAATGTAAACCTGATCCTTCTGAGATTTGTCTGGACTTTCCTCCAACTCCCCTTAGCAAAAAGTACTTTATTCAAGTGTACTATGAGTATACTTATTTTATACTTAAACCGAGGCAGTTTACTTGAAGTTTACTTTTTATATACTGTATTTTATAAACTTAAGAATAGTATCATGAAGTATACTTGGCTTATACTGAAAAGTATAAAGAAACATCCAAGACTAAGTACATTAATACTTCGACGTACACTTACATACTAAAACTTGTACTTTAGTCTACTTTTAACTGCCAAGCAAATAACTGAAAAGAAGTCATAAAAGTAGCATTTTTTGTTTCTATCGAGTTATTTACTTTTGGTTCCTAAGATGTGCACTTTTATTTTTTATTCTTTTGACAAGGAAGGACTTCAGTTCTCAGTTGGAGACACTATTTTGTTTACATTTTTACAAGCAAATGCACACATTTCACTTTATGACTTTTGACAAAGAAGGACTTGATCTTGGAGAGACTGTTATGTTTATATTTTTACATGCAAATGTGCACTTTTTCCTTTCATTTTTCATCAAAGAAGGGCTTGATTTGACAGAGGCTCTTTGTTTTTTACAGGTACACCTTTAATGATTTATACAGGTATTTGTAAATACATGCATTTTAAGATGTCAAATATATCAAACTTGTTCTCAACAACCTTGAGAATCACAGTCTTGTGATTTTGTAAATACACTGCAGATGGTGTACATACAGTATGAGTTAACTTTAAGAATACTTAAGTGTGTTTTAAGTATATAAATAGTATGCTACAAGTAATATGCCAAGCAAACTTACAAGTATACTCAAAGTAGAACAAGTAAACTAGTAAAATAGTATAAAATAGTAATTTTTAGTTCATGAAAGTATAATTTAAGTATACTTCACTAAAGTAAAATGTGGGCTAGAAATATATATTAGTAGTATAGATAAGTGTAGTAGTATATAGATAAGTGTACTTGTATACTTGAAAGTGTACTTTTGTAGCTTAAAATGACCTTGTAAAGTGAACATAAAGTATACTTTTATATACTTAATAATGTTCCAATTTAGTCAGAAGGAGTATTATATTAGTATACTTTCTAGTACACTATAAGTACATGGTCTGTAGAATACTTGCTATACTTATACTCAAGTTTACTTAATAAAATGATCTTCAAGTATACACCTTTTTGCTAAGGGGCAGTCAGGAGTGTTTCAGGAGGAGTGAACAGTCAGTAAGATCTGCCATGATTCTGTAAGTCCACATGACGAAGCTAACATGCTAAAAACAAATTTACGTGTTTGTGAAGTCTCCGTCTGTCTGCAGAATATCTCTGCTCTACCTTAAATTGGCTCACAATCTCAGCTAAAAATATTGACAGTGTCTGCTGTTCTAGGAAGTGGCTGCTGTGAATGAATTGAATCCTTGTTTCTTATTTATTTGTTCTCATTTATTTTTAGTAACCGGAGCTTGAAATGGACGCGTTGTTGGTTTTGGTGTGTCAGCGAAAGCAGGATGCTATTTCTGCTGTTTGTTTCTGCAATCATCTCTCCACAAACACCTCCTGAGCCCAAGGTCAGATTAAAAACAGCTGATGTAATCAAGTGGATGAGGGGGAGTCGCACATAGAAAGTTTTGTTTCTTTGTATCTCGATTTCACAGCCATCGTGGTGAAGGGTGTGTGGACAAATAAATGGTGAATGGACTGTCTGCTAAATGCTAACATCAGCTTTTCAACAGGTTAGATAGTGTTACGGTGCATGTGGTCTTGTCATCATTTTTTTGGGCAAAGTTTGCTGTCAACACAAAGATCATAAAGGCCAAGCTGAGTGACACTGCACTGCTGTTAATGTATTGGTGGACTTTGTTAAAGTAAGAAGAACATCAACAGCTTGGAGTTGCATTTATTGAACTGTGTGTTGAATCCAGTCTAAATGTCCATGTGAGACCTCCATACCTTCACAGATGCTGGATTTTGACTTTGATAACAATCACGATGGTCCTTTTCCTCTTTAGCCTGGAGGACATGATGAGCGACTCCTCAGACCACAGCAGACTTTTCCCACTTTGCAGATGTAAAACAAGAAAAACAGAATTTAACTCCTGCAAAAATGTCACCCTTGATTTTCAAATGTACCAATGCAGTGATGAGAAGGTGCATCAATACTGTACATTTGTGTAATTTGCTGATATTCTAGCCGATATACGGCCGATACGTGTGGCCAATACATTGACTGTAAATATCTGCAAGAATTTCAATAGCAGCTATATAATGCCGATATCAAACCGTTAATATTGTGCATTCCTATTATACACTTTGCCTTTGTGGTTTTCATGCAGGTTTAAAGGGATTTGCAAATCAAAAAGTTAGTGTAATCTCTGAAGTAGATAAAATATCTCCCAAAAGTCAAATCTCAGACCTGCCTCTGAGCTTAACCCAAATAGTTACTCAGGTCAGAGGGTATATTTTCTCCTTTTTAAAAAAAACAAACAAACTTATTTTATTATTTTATTTATTTATTTTACACCGTTAAAGAAACACAATGCACATAAAAACATATTTAAAAAAGCATATGTGTGGGAGAGGTAGAAACCTGCAAATGGCTTATATAAACCACACCCAAGAGACAATGGAAAAATAAATATCAAACATCAGATATAAGGTGCAACAGTTTTATACTTGCACCTTGTGGATAAGATTGATTTTTAGACTGTAACCCTTGACTATTTACTGATTATTTATTGATTCTCTTTTTATCTGCTCTACCTTGACTATTCATCATTACTGTTTATTATCTACTGCACAGCACTTTACTGACTCAATGCACTTCTTTAGTCTTTGGCATTTTGTGGTTTAAGTGCCTTCCTTTTCACTTGTGCCCAGGATGTTTCCTGATTTTCCTAATGCCTGTATGTTTTATCATGTACTGGTGTGCCGATGCCTGCTGCAAAACAAATTTCCCACAGGATAATAGTAAGTAAAGTTGGAAGCTGAAATTGTACAAAGAAACAGAAGGAAAAGAAGTAACAGAGTAGAACAAGAAGGTGCTTAGGAATGATGAATAAGAGACATTTAAAAGGGACGTGGATACTGCTCCTGTTCATGTTAAGGTCATCAGAAAATTCCACCATCTATTTTTGTATACAGTTAATGACACAGAGGGTTTGTTCCACAAGATAACTCCCTGAAAATAAATCCAGCTTCATATTGGTACTTTAAGAAGTCAAACATAAAGAGAAGGTCTGTTGAATTCGTCCTCGTGGCCCCTGAATGTCATGACCAAATTCACTGACTAATTTCAGACCCACAGAGGCCGCCACCCACAGGCTGAGAGACATGGTCCTGCAGTTATTACATCACATATCGTGCCTGTCAAACTCGTCTCCAGCACTATATTTCTGGATTGACATAAAGCTGCAAAGGTGAGGAAGAATTAGGTATTACACCAACATTCTCTGTGGTTTTGATCCAGCATGTGATGTCGTGCAGACAGTTGTTTCTCCCTCTGCTGATACATCCGTCTGTGCAGCTGTCATCATAAGTACGTGTGAACGAGCGTCTGGACGATCTGTGCTTTTCTTTTGTCGCTGTAGACACAGCAGTAACCTCCACCTCGTGTACGTCAGGAGCTGACCTTTTGGCCAGGGCGACGTCCTAATCGCCAGCTCGGGGTGTTTCTGTGGCAGCTCTGTGGGATTTTCACACGTCCAGCAGGAATGTGTGGAATTCCAGGTGTCATTTTAAGGAAAACATTTTGGCCTTGGCTGGAATTATCCCTTTTGGACGAGCTGGGGATGTGAATGTGTGTGTTTCCTCTGCTCAGTGCTTACTTTTCAACCACATCTTGAGTCATCAATCATATAAATGTCAAGAATATACTCCTGCACAAAGGACTTACACAATCAGCACCGTCTCTCCTTCCCTCTTGGAAGTTTCCAGTTTTTCTTTCTGATTCTGTTCAAGCACACTTTTAGACTTTTGCTGTGTGGAATTTCGATAATTACTGTATTTAGTCTCTGGCTGGAGTCTGCGTGGACATAATCACGTCTCATGTCTTTGTATTGGATATATTTAGACCGCTCGTTACGATTTCAGTCGTGTGTTACATCATAGAACAGCTGCGTACCTGTAGTATTTCCTCTGAAGTTGCACAAGAGCAATTTTCGGAGGAAACACCCTGCCATATGAGAAGTGAGAGTAGTCTTCCTGTCTGTAATTATATTATGTAAATGTTAGGCATATTTTCCAGCTGATTTAAGGCTCCCCTCTTCATCGTCTCTCTTCCCCTCCCAGAAATGACCAAGTTGTTTAAGGCTCGTCCATTTCATCCTCAGTCTTCTGGAAAGATTCAAACAGTTGAAATTAAGTGGTTTGTGAAGTTTAGCTCTTTGATTTCAAAGCCAATTTCAAGAAAAATGAGCCCCACAACTTTTTAGCAGTGATGTTTAAACTTTTTGAGTCCAAATCTTACAAGAATAGCACATGGAGTTATGCTGCATGGTGGTGCGGCAGGTAGGGCTGGTCAGAAGGGGCTTTCTGGATTTTTCATGTTTACCTTATGCATGCATGGGTTAACTCCAGCTTCCTCCCATTAAAAACTAAAAACATGCCTCTTAAGTTCATTGGTGACTCCATGGTCCACATAAAAAGTTTGCTGGACTCACTTCGGTTTGGGGATGAAGTTTCAAAATACTGTAGTAATAATAACTTTAATAATAACTTTATTTGTACAGCACTTTTAAAAACATAGGTTTACAAAATACTTTGACAAACAGGTAGAAACATACAGACAGCAAAGCACATGAGCTTCAGCACAGCTTCTGCATTTAGGCTGCGATAGGTGGTGCGTGCATATTGATGAGCAATGTGTAACTATATTTCGCACAGACTTAAATAAATCAATCAATCATTATTGTTCCAATTTATAACAAGTGTTATCTCAAGGCACTTTACAATAGAGCATGCTGAAGACAAACTCTTTATTTTATAGATACACATATATACATATATACAAATGCACATATACAACCTACCAGGGCCAACCTTCAGTGCAGTGCATCTATGGTAGGTTTACAGCAACAGTGGTCAGGATAAACCTGGTTAGCAGTTAGAGATCTTGAGCAGATCCAGTCTCATGTTGAACAGCCATCCACCAAAGCTGTGTTGAGGTTCTTAGGAAAGGAAGGGAGGTGGACAGAGAATAAGGGACTGAAGTAAGAACTGAAGGTAATGACAGATTCATCGGCCAATCATAAATCAATCAGCCAATCGATCTGTATTTGTATAGCACCAGTCCATAACAAGAGTTATATTAAGGAACTTTACTATAGAGCAGACTGAAGACATACTCTTCATTTTATAGATACACATATATACAAATATATATAATAAATATATATCTGTATATACACATGCATACATCCAGAGATGTATCCACCAGGCAGAGACAAAGGGACTAAAAATAAGAATTTATGATAGAGACAAACCCATGGATGCCCGGATCATAAATCTGTCCTCATCACGCTGAATATAGATTCAATCAATCTGAATTTGCATAGCACCACATTTGTCTTTGTTGAATATGTTGCATCTCATTTTCAAGAGGGACCTCATGTCTATATTGTTGTAACGATACGTACTATGGATGAATAATCAATAACAACCATGGATAGAGAGATCAGTCTAATTTGATGAATCTATGTGTGTGCTTTTGGCAGGGACTACCGTGTATTTCATTTTGTTGAGCCCTCTGAAGTTAATATCAGGGACTGTAATGATAATGGATTGGGGCTAAAAGAATAGCCAAATAATTGTATTAGTAGTTACTGAGGCTCCGCAAGTCCACAGCAGCAGGCGGTCTACATCAAGGACTCCAGGCGGCCCACAAGACAAGAACCAGAGACGAATACAGGAACAAACATAAAGGGGAAAGGCATATACCTTATAGAGAGAGGATGGAGAGAGAGTGTTAGAGAGACAGAGAGAGATAGCGAAGGAGCCAGATCTGTCTCATCATATTTGTCTCTGCTGAATATAAATTTATCACAGGTTAGCCCCGTGAGACGTGGCATCTCGTTTTCAAGAGGGTGCTTTTTTCTTTGTGGTTATAAAGGTATTTATTATGGTGTTTCTAATATTAACATTAACAATTATAATGATTATAAGGTAGAGAGGACTGATGGATCTAGTCGAGCTGCCATTAAATTGGGTTTAACTGGTCTAAAAATATGACATTATGTTAAATGATGTCATTTCTGTTGATGGTTGGTGCAGGCTCGCTGACGTCATTCTGGTGGTTCTTGCAACCTCAGTGTTGGCCACTCTGCTTGTTATTGTCTGAGAACACTGTGTTAGCTTGTTTACTGGTTTTGTATTGGGCCAAATTCAAGCCACAATTCACTGCTTTTTGGTTTACTTGCCTTTTTTGTTTCTTGTCTGGTTCGGATGGCTTTCACACAGACAGCTAACCAAACTCTAGTTCTTTTGGTACCAAACTCAGACCTTGTTTTCAGTGGAGTCAGAGTTTGGTTTTTTGGTCCACGCCACAGTTCCTTGAGCTTCCACATCCATCAACCAAACTTTCTAAAAAAGTTTGCAGAAACGTTTAATTATTATTATAGTGAGAGAAAAGTTTTCAGCTGAGCTGTGTTGAAGGGAAAACATTAGAAGGGACAAAGGAAAACCAGACAGAACAATAATAAAATAAAAGTTTAGTGTGTTTTGATGGATCAGGACAGCCTGTCTGTGACCTCTGCTGGGTGTGGTGGCGATGCAGTGGTGCCCGTCATTACATTACCACTCTAAAAATCCTGACTGGAATAATGAGTCAGTATAACTCAGTACATCAACATCATGAACAGACTACAGCTCACATGTGCTCTCTGACTCAATAAGCTGAACCACTTGCTTGTGTTTGCTATTTCTGACTGTTCCTAAAGTCACGGCCAATCGGCACTCTTCACTGAATAAAAAGAAAATACCTGTGAATGTGGCCGAACCAGCCGGCAAATGACTGGAACTTTCAGCGACGCATGGTCAAAAAACCACAGACACACATTACCAAATTGACCTCAAGTTGTTCTTCACTTTACTCACATGTCAAATGTTGTGCTGGGAACAGATTTTAAGATTATTTGAGGCTGTTTTGGCCCTCAGAACGCTTATTTTGACTCACTTGTATCGGTCGCAGCAGGTTGGCACCACCCAAAACCACAAACTGGCACCCTCAGTATTGTCTGGGTTTCTGAGGTCACAAATGTGGGGTGAATAAATGAGCTACTCAGAAAGGGTGCCCTCCTAAAACAACATTATTTTTATTTTTTCTGTCAAGAGATTTATTAAATTTAATGACATATATTAAGAAAATGTAACCACATTGTTTTAGTAGATTAAGGTAATATTTCCTTCCACTACTTTTCAATTATCTAGTTTCCTACACTGATTTCTGTTTTTGTTTTTAGCCATTTAAATGAAAGGGAAAACTGTCCAAAGGTGTGTTTAGGACTGGAGACGAATCTAATTAACAGTTAGAAACCAGTGGACAGCGGGTCTCTGGGTGAAAATGTCTTGTTGATGCAAGAGGTCAAAGGAGAATGGCCAAAGTGTCTGAGATAAAAGGCAAAAGTAACTCTAATAACCACTCTTTACAACTGAGGTATGTAGAAAGCAGTTTCTGAACACACAACACATCAAATTTCAAGTGTCAGTTCTCTAATTAAGAATGCTAATATTGGTTTACCTGCTTACGCTAATTGTTTCAGATTAGATAAACTATCTTTGGACATTAAAAAATATTACATTTCATTATTTTTAATGGTAAAAAGTCATACATCAGATTAGATTAGATTAGATTAGATAGAACTTTATTTATCCTTTAGGAGGGTTCCTTCAGGGAAATTAAGGTTTGAGTAGCATTGCATTGTACAAGGTATAAAAGAACATAGGATATCAAAAAGTAAAAAGAAATTAGCAGACATAAAATATACGAATACATACATGAATAAATCTAAATCATAAATAAAATTAAAAAAAATCTAAAATAAATATTAATAAAAATAAAATATCATGTACAGTAATGATTGTACAGTCTGTTGGCCTGAGGGACGAAAGAGTTTCTCAGTTAAAACAAGAAAAAAAGTTCTCAAACACCTATCTCAAATATCAGTTGATTTTAAGATGCCACAAGTGTCAAATACAAAATTACACAATCAACGAACCGTGCCTGTATCATTTATTATTTTGGGGTTAGCCGGTTCTGGGGACTGCTATATTACGGTGTATGTGGGCCCACAAGTACACACTTTCAATTATTCTTTAGGTTTGTGCCAAATCATGATGATACCCATGAACTAAGAGGGACAATGTTTGTTTTGAATTTATTTAATGGGGAATTTTTAATTTGCAATTATTATGAACTGATTTCTAACTAAATAATTGAGAATTATTTCAAAAAATCTGAGTTGATGTGTATTAATTACTGAGTTCAGCTTTGGTGCTTGGAGTGTATGGGGCAGAAAGATTGAATTCCTTGAAGGGACAAAAGATTTGTTTATATTATTCTATTGATAGTGCATGGTGAGGATTGCTTTGAGTTGGTCAGGTGTGGTCAGCTAAAAGAGGTCTGAAATTATTAATTTAGGTTTATGATGTCAGAAAGAACTCAGGAGCCCTTCCCTCATTAGCTTAACTAATAAGGGGACCGCTGATCATTGATGAGACTTTGAGTTGGAGAGAACACATTGACTGGGTTAACAGAAAAATAAACAAATCTATTGGTAAAAGAAGGAGGGTTAGTCATATGGTCCCCACAAATTGTCTCCTCACTCTTTACTACAGTTTAATTTATCATATCTTTCATGTTGTTACTTAATTTGGGCAAGTACATTTCCTACTTCTCTTCAAAAAACTTTGGTCCTCCAGAAATGTTTTGTTATGATTGCAACCCGATCAGAGTCGCGTGTGCCGAAGACCACACCAGTTGCCGCTCCTGACTATGAAGAACAGGAAACTGAGGCTACAGTTTGCATTAGCTCACCAAAATAGGACAACAGAAAATATCTCATGAGACTGGATTTCTGGTTATCAAAGGGTCAAAATTTGGCATAAACAATATAAAAGCCTGGATCCATCCTGCCTTATATTGGCGGGTCATGCTTTTGGTGATAAAGTGGTGTGAGGGAGATATTCTTGGCACACTTTGGACCTGGACTCTGGACTTCAGTCACCAGATCTCAATCCAATCAATCACATTAGTGATGTAGTAAATCATGGATGTTCATTTGGCAAATCTGCAGCAACTGTGTGATGCGATCATGTGAACATGGTCCGAAATCTCTAAGGAATGTTTCCAGCACCTTGTTGAGTCTAAGGCAGCTCTGGAGGCAAAAGGGGGTCCAACGTCGCACTGGAAAGATGTACCCACTGAAGTCCAGTAAAAGGAGCCCAAGTGTTTAAAAAATCAGACCAAGAGTATGTCATTAAACTATTAACTGGGGATCACATGGTGGTTGTTCCTGTGTTTGATAGTCCTTTATGGAGAAGCAGTGTCCCACCAGGTTGATGTCCTCCATAGGGCTGAAAGATTTATCGTTTTCAGATCGAAATCGCAACTTCAGACAACTCAATCATGTGATAGCCAAGACTGCTGTTTTTTGCAGCGCTCCTGACTGACCCTGGATCTGTTGTGTCACCTTTTTACACATGCTATTTTACAAATTTGCAGGCAATTTGCATTTATGGAAGTGCTGGTAAGCAGGTCAACAATACAAAGCCTCTGTTTAGGAGTAGAAGTTGGAGTATCCCTTAAAAAATGAAAACAGATCATTTATCATCAATATTAGATGATGGATAATGTGTTATGTGCTTTTGATCATTGATTTCCTTACTGTTGTCTATACTGTAAACATAGTGAATATTGCACTGAAGCTTGATTTGAAGAAAACTGTGAATCAAATTGAAATCGCAATATCTGCCAGAAAAAACACGATTAGATCTTTTCCTGAAATCATTCAGCCCCAGTCCCCAGGCAATACAACAGGTAGAAAAATGGACTGGTAGTTTGTTTAAATGTACATACTTCCGTTGACCACTTCTGTCCTTTGCTTACTTTGAGACAAAGCTAATTAACTGTTAAGTGGCTTATTTTTGCAGAGTTATTATCATATACAGTATTCTTTCTACTTAGAGGAGAAAATCTTCCTGCCAATCTCAGAATTTCAGGCGTCCAACAACTCTGTTTTGACACAAGGGCTGGGCAACTTTGGTTTCCATGTGTGCCACATTCATTCTGCCATCATTGCCCATGGAAGTTGCAATTTCTATGATACTCTAAAATCAGTTAGGTTACATTGATTTTGATTTGACCAACGAACAAAGTTACTATGTCAACATTTCTGTATTTAAGTTCAATACATTTAAGTACATACAATTAATTAGCTAAACAGTGTTTGAGCAATTTTAGCAACTTTTTCAATACAACTAACTATTACAGATTGCTAAAGCTTACTAACTGATTTAGATTTTTTTTTTCCATTAAGTGATGTAAAAAACATTTCCCTAAGAAATGAGTTACAACCAATTATAGGACTATTTTCTTGGGAAAAAATATATCACTATTTTAATGTTTTTGAGGCAGATATCTCACATTTACATGTTTGTACTTTAATTTCATATTTTCAGTTATCTGCAGGCTGCATTGAGGGAGTATGCAGCCTGTCTGTGGCCCTGGGCTGCAATTTGCCTGCCCCTGTGTAGGGCTGGGTGATATGGCCTAAAATAATATCCCTGTTTTTTTTCCAACAACACTTGATTTCATCGTTTTTTTCCCTCTCAAAAAAAAAAACTCTAAGTGACACAAAAATAGCATGAATCAAATTTCACCTTTAAGTTATCAGATTACATTCCCAAACCAAACAGATTTTCCCTCTTAAAGTTGAAGTGCATGTCATAAAATGTGGATTATGTAGTTCAAATGTAGGCGAGTTTGTCTACATTAACACTGAAAACTGAGGTATTTTCACAGTATATCAACATGAAACCCTCTGCTCAATATTTAATCTAATTTAAAAAACAAATCTCTTGCAGCATAAAGATAGACCACTCTCCCACGATCACATGCTGCAGACTTCTTGTCTTGCAGACAAAGACGTCTCTTTCATGCGGAAAAAACGTGTAAACCCTGATAGAGAGCAAATAAAACTGCACAATCTACAGTCTTCAAGTATTTACTATTCTCCTGTGCAACTGTTAAAATGCTTTAAAGTCTCCAAAAATGTGACTTTCTGAATCTGATCTCAGTCTAAATTTGGTAACTTGAGGAGAAAACCAGATGGGAAAGGCCAGGATGATAAATCCAAGACCCCAAGGCCTGTTGTAATAGACAAACCAGTGGATGATGTAACAGTGACTGATGTTTTCTTGTATTCATCCTTAGAGGGAAATTATGGCTACTAGCAAATTCCCAAAAGCATTTGATCACTGAGTCATACCGGAGCAGACAAGAATATTCTCATCATGGTGGCTTATGGAAAACTGGTGCTCTGTAATCGTGGATGAGAAAAAGCCTTGGCAGTCCACTCGATGTTTGATTAGAGGATGACCAACTGGACAGAGAACTGCTGATTTTTCACGGGAGAGAAGTGGAAATTAAATCAGCTTCAGCCATGTCATCTCTGAGTATCCTTGCATAAATCTACTCCGAGGTATTTTTGAATCATTGGGCGACTTTCCTGAACATGTGCTAGACAGTTCTGCTCCACAGTGACAGATTTTTGTCACGATTTTTCTTTTCTTTCACCACTTAGACCTTTGAATTCTAACATTTACGGGACAAATAATATTTTCACTACTCTTTCCTGCTGTTTCTGCATTCATGAACAAGGATGGGGTCCATTGGTCTTTTCCTACATACCATCACATACCAAAACAATATCCATCCAAAGTGAAAGAGGGTCATTGTGTAGGACTTCAGGGGTTTCCTGAAATGTGTCCACTTTGGTTTGTATTGGCTGATACTGCGTGGTTCCACATAGTCTGATACTGTCTCAGTCGTTAATGTTATGACTTGGCTAAATCACTTTCACAGAGAAGTTGTTCTTAGATCAAGGAAAATGTAACTTAAACACGGAATATATGAAAGAGGTGAGTGAAGCCACCGTGGCAGCTCTCATGGGTTTGTGGGACATGGATTGAACTTGGCACCTGCCATCTTGTTTTTTGTTTTTTTTTTAGCTTGAGTTAAATATACTCTCACTTTATGCTTTATTAGGTACACCTTCCTAATGCTGGATTGGACCCCTTTTGCCTTCAGATCTGCCTTAATTCGTTGTGGCATAGATTCAGCAAGGTTCTGGAAACAATCCTCAGAGAGTTTGGTCCATACTGAAATGATAGCAACACACAGTTGGTGTGGATTTATTGGCTGCATGATAAAAATCTCCCATTCTGCCACATCCTAACGGTGCACTACTAGATTGAAATCTGGTTCCTGTGGAGGCCACTGGAGTACAGAGAACTCCTCATGTTCATGAAACCAGTTTGAGATGATCTGAGCTTTGTGACACAGAGTGTTATCCTGCTGGAAGTAACAGTTAGAAGATGGGTACACTGTGGTTGTAATGGCATGGACACGGTCAGCAACAATACTCAGGAAGGCTTTGGCATTTAAATGATGCTCAATTGATGCAAGGGGGGCAAAAGTGTGCCAAGGAAACCAACCACACCATCACACCACCACCCTCAGCATGAATCATTCTAAACAAACCAGGCACTTTGACTCACATAACTACACTATCAGACCAGTGTTAATGTTGTCGACTAATTATTTCTGCCATATTTTTGTCAACAACCTTTTTTCCCCTGACGAAAACTAGACCGTAACTAATAAGAACAAGTGCACATGGACAAAAAATAAAACTGAATTATCTGACATTTTCTTCAACAAATAAAAACTAGATGAAAATGTTTGACAGAGACTTAATCCAATCAGATCTAATTTGGTCATGTAGAAAGTAGGGACAAGTTAGGAATATATCCAATCACAGCTACTTTGGTTGTGTGGAAAGGTTGGATGAGTTAAGAGGGACATCCAATCACAGCTGCCTTAGCTTGGTGGTGGTGGGGTAAGTTGTGGAGCGATCCAATCGGAGCAGCTTTCTTTGTGAATTGATACATTCATTTCATCCAAGTGTAAAACATGACTTCAGAAATTCAAGGAAACATAAAAAATGCCTTACACTTTACACTTCATATTTTAGTCGACTACATTTACAGTAGATTTCATCAACTAAAATGTTGTGAAATTTCATCAACTAAAACTAGACTAAAATTAAAACAATTTAGATGACTAAATTATGACTAAAACTAAAAGATATTTTAGGCATTTTTTGGTCAAGTGGAACCAAAACATTGTGGTGTTACGTTGAACATATAATAAAAGGAATTGAGACCATAAAGTCTGAGGAAGACTGAACCAAAAAATGGGAGACAGTTGATCCAATCATAAGAAAGTCTGTTAAGATTTGTGCTACAAACCTGACACACTAGATGCACCATTCATATATTTCACTAGTCCATCTGGGATAGAGCCTGTAGAAAGTGTTTGGGAATGGGCAGAACCTTTCAGAAGCATGTCCGGCAGGTGATCGAATGGTTGTTCTGCACATCACATCCATTACAGGCGGGAGCCACTTCACAGAACAAACTCTCTGCAGAACATGTTGAAGTGGAAAGAAAATATCCTTTTTATAAAGAGATTTGAAGTTTTGGTATTTGTCATTTAATAAAGAAATGTGGCCTATAGCTGATAAAAATGCCACTGATGCTGTTAGCATCTATGCTAATCTGGCTGTTGTCATTTAGCCCATAGCTTCCACCTCCTGCTTTAAAGGATGCTGATTGGGCTGTGCCACTTTGAGCTTCTCACAGTCGTAGTAGGTTGGAGTTTGGCAAGATGGATCCGCCTTTTCACAGACACTGAATCAGGATGATCCAGCTGCACTGCAAGGATGACATATTTCTAATATCAGAACTGAAGTTGATGTATGAAATGTTGAAATCAGGCAAAAGTGCAAATTAAAAGTTTGTTTAATCTGCTCACCGTAAGGTAAGAAAACGGAGAAAACCTTTAAAATTGATCACTATTTACTCAAAAACAAACAGCAAGTTCATTAAGTTATTGGAAATTCTCGTTCCAAGTCAGGGCACAGTTTTTAAAGTATTAACGTTTTTTTATTGTACAAATATTCAAAACAGCTGCAGTGCTTGTAAGAGATCTTTTTCCACACAAGTGTGCTTTAAAGTGGAGCTTTTGCAATCCTTCCAGTCTGTGTAATTCTTGGAGAACATGGAAAACACATGGAGCCAGGAAACATAGTTGTTGGATAGAGCTGAATTTGAGCCCCACAGTACATCTACCTCAGCCGGACCACCTGGAGCCCACCTGCTGAGGCCCGGGCTCACATACTTTCCTCCTCTCTATCTTTCTGTCTGTCTACATCTATTTATAACCCCTCACTGGACGTCTGCACTGCCCACCCAGCACTGTGAGAAACGGCTGATGTTGAGATTCAGGAATCCGGTGTTGCTTTTGATGGAACTTGTTTTAGCGTGAACGGCTTACTTTCTGTTTCAGTGACTGTAGTATTTCTGCTGTGGTGTTTAGGCGGCTATGACGACATCACTGAGAAATGCTGAATGTAAAATAAATTATTTACAGTCATTTTATACATACAAGCTGCTGTAGGGATGTCTGCCTGTGCGAAGGAGAAGCACAAGATTTCCTCTGGCCCCACCACGATGTTGGCATTTTCAGGTTTCAGTTTCATGCTTTGACATGAATTTGATGGATTGCCATGACCTCCATTTCACTCATCCATGGCATTAAAGGTTGTATAACTCTCTTCAGGATGGAAGATGTCGAGGATCCACAGAAAGTTGGAGGTATAGGTTGAAATGAAAGATCATCACACATGTTCTTTGTGAATTATCAGCCTCAAACATGACTTTTAATTGCCCGTTTTTTGTTCTAAGGTCTGGTCTTTGTCCTAAGATCAGTTTGGAGTCACAATTACGTCATAGCAGTTGTGCTTTTATGCTAGTGGCGAAAAGGCAATGTTAATATATGGAGATAAATACAGAGATGATGGGATGGAAAAGTGTGTGGCTGTGCGTTAGTGTGTTTGTGTTGCTTTGCACATGGGATAAAATGCATGTGCCATGCTAATAAATCTTTAATCATAGCCAAAAACACAAAGATGCATGTGTTGTGGCCACTGGTCGTCCTGGACCGCCGGCTGTTCTGTGATTCCTCTGAACTCACATAACGCCCGTCGACACCTGACTGCAGCCCAGTGTTTCTAACCTGACCAACCAGATGGACTGTTTCACGTATCCTTGGGATAAATAATCAAGTCCATCCGGGCAACACCCCGTAGAAAGTGATGGGATGGAGAAAAGCTTTCAAGAAAAACTGGATGGTCTAACGTTTTGTGAGTCATATTGAATACAGGCCAATCAGGGGAGCTGCAGTTCCTTCTTGCCTTTACAGCATTCCCATGCGTCCTGGAAAACCTGGAAGATGATTGACCAATTTTCCAGTCATGGAAAACATATGGACAATTAGAAAAAAAAAATGTCCCTGGAAAAGCTTGAATTGTCCTGGAAAATTATTAATCCGCCCTCTGCTTCTCTCTACCTTGTTAGTGAACACAAATGGGTTAAAAATGTGTGCATAGCCTATGTATGTATGTATGTATAATAACCAGAATAAAAAATATATGAAGAGGCTAAGGTATGAAGTTGGTTATGTTACACTTTAATCTGTGTGTGTCATTGTGTTTTCTATGATAAATTTGTCATAATTTCTAAGAATGTCAGAGATTATTTCATAGATTTCTTACAGCCATAGACTGCACATCTTGTAAATCAGACTTCTGGGGTGGAGGAGGCATAAACATAGTAATCTGGGTAAATGTTCAAATTGTAATGTACAACTGTAGAAAAGGACACTGCAAAGTCTGTGTGTGTGTGTTGGGGTGGGGCCGTCCTGGAAAAGTCCTGGAAAATAATCTCTAGAAAAGAGTGATAACCCTGCTTCAGCACAGTGGACCGATACTTGTTCATACAAGGGATGCAACAATTCTCAGTAAAATATTGAACCATACGGTACGACATTCACGGTTCAATGAACTGTGGTAATTTTAGTTTTATGTGGGAACAGCTTTCAGTCATTGTTGCCCCATTGTTGGCTATAAAGTCTCTTGGGTGATATAACCGGGCATTTCTGTATTAAACATATAAACTTAAAGTGATTAACAAATTCATTAGATCCCCAGCCAATTCAAGATTTATGCTACGGCTGTCCTAAATTAACAGCATTGGTAATTACAAAAATCATTTTTTATGTTTCTGTAATGGTCAATACAGCAGTAAGTAGAAGCTCTTTAGCTGCACTGATATTTATTATGGTAAAATATAATTATTATTGTTACCTAGGAATTTTCAAATTTACTGTTTCACAAAAATAAAAAATAGTAAACACATTATTATTATTTTTTGATTAAGATGTCAAATTATAGTTATTTATTTGCATTCCTGGACAGAAAAATTACTTTTGGTGGTTGAATGTTCTGCTTCATTAATTTCTTACTTCTCAGAGAAACTCAATAAGAGGCTCGGATTTGGGTATAAAAGGTTATAATGGACAGAAAAAAGCACTTGAAGGCCAAGATTATCAAAATCAAACCAAACTTAAAACAAAAGAAAAACAATCAAACAAAAAGTATGTGCCATATTTCCATACGGGTCAAACTTTACATGTGATATGTCAGAAAGTCCTCTGTGGATTTTCTTTAGACCCATGTTTAACACTTTCTCGAAAAAGCCATATTTTAAGAAATAATATCACAAGAAACCTGTGAGGGATTTTCTTCAATCTTTTCACATCTGACCATTATAACAAAGGGATGAACTGGTTTAAGAGTCAAAGGTTAAAATGCCAAGGTCATTCTTATGGCTATCTTTTGCTTGTGCGAAACAGTATTTCATGAACATTTTAAGGGAATTTCATTCAATTTTGTGCAAACGTCAGCTCTACCTGAGGATGACACAGCTGGATTTTAGACTTTCACGATAATCCTTTGAGTGTTTTCTTTAAACCTGCACAAACGTCCTGGACGACACAAACATGAACCAGTAACATTTTGGAAGTCATAGGTCAAGTCATGTGTTTGTTTGGTCATTCTTTGCAGAACCTTAAAGAAGCTTTCAGGGACTTCTGTCAAACTTTGCACATTTGTTTGACCAAAAACTTTATTAGAGTGTGGAGATCATAAGTGAACGGTCATCAGGGATCATGTTTT